>VZRF01007432.1:84529-238831 GCA_013396875.1 Vireo altiloquus
GCCCCGCAGGGAAGAGAAACGCCGCCTCCCGCGGCGCCCCGCCGAGCCGGGCCCCGGCCGCTGGCCCCCTGCCCCGGGCCGAGGAGGGACGGCCGGGGGACGCCGGCCCCCGCCCCGCCAGCTCGTGGCTGTTTCGGAACGATGCTAACCTGGTTTACCTGCTGTGCTGTTTCCATAAGACTGCTGGCTCGCTGGTTCCTTTTAATTCTTTTTATTTTTTATTTTTATTTCTCTTTCTCCTTTTTTTTTTTTTTTTTTTTTTTAATTAATGGCAATCATGACGATTCGGGGCAGTTTGTAGGAACGGGGAGGTGGGAAAGTTTTAGCTGAACACCAGGCTCTCGCTGTCAGAAGTTCAGGGAAAGCAATGGCAAGTTCATCTCCAGGTTGGCTGGTAGCAGTTTGTTCTAGACAGACAACGGGCCATGGAGCCCAGGAGTAGGTGAAACGCACCCAAGTGATCTCTGTGGCAATGTCTTTCATGAAATAACCTGCTCGTGGTGTATTAAACACAATGGAAGAATAGCACAGGTATGACTGAACTGATTTCTGACTGAACTGTATGTACGGTTATTTTTACAACGTTTCCTCGGAACTGACAATGTATTGTGTTCCCCCGAGCTGTAACAACAGGTTTTCAGTTTTGCTAGACGTAGGAGAGACAGGCAGATCCAGTGTCGCAGACATTTCGGTTATTGTATTGGGTACGACAGACAATGGGAACCAAAATACACAACCGTGAGGAAAATGGCAATTGGATGGTATCGTTAGGGGAAGGAAGCAAGTGAGAGAAAAGACTAGTAATCATACTTAATCCCTTGTCATTATTAAAATTATAGTGTTGCTGGTTCAACACACATCTCGGATGCGTCTGAAGGTGTCGAGGATGATGGATTTAGTACAGAGGAGTAGTGTATGGTGGGTGACACCAAGATTTGTAGTCACAGAAATCAGCAACTAAGTGAGAAATTGCAACTTCCCTCTGTGTGTGTGTGTGTATGCCTGTGCATGTTTGCATAGCGGTTTATTCCCTTGCTCATTGCTTGCAGGAGCTTTCTCCAAGAAGAGATGGGATGAGGGATTCCAGGGAAAAAGCAACACTTAGAGCCAATTAATTTGTTCTGTGTTAAATAAATTGAGATAATAGTGTTGGTATTGACACTGCCATGGGACAAAAACAACATTTGGGGGTTAACTGACATTTGGTGGATAGCATTAACTCTTTCCTAACTAGCCTCATCAAAACAACTAATTAATTCCTTCTTGCAAGAGTGAACTGTCCTTGTGGAAGTTTGATTTGTAGCTCTGCACCCTTTTAGCTCTTTTTTTGTGAATGGTGACCCAGCATCACTAACGCAAAAACCAGGACGGACTTCCCAGGGGATAGAAACTAGACTGGGTTTTCAGCTCTTGTTTTTCTCAATAATATGCCTTTGTTGGTTTTGTAGCAAGTTTGCAACAAGGATAGTTATGCCCTGGTCCGGTAATGCTGAGTACAGCCTAAAAGAGACTTCCTGAACCAGAGGCGTGGAGAACTCCCCCCACACGACGCAGGACTGAGAGTGCCTTTGTGTGCCAGGTTCCCTCATTAGGCTTGCAAACCAGGGTGCTGCTGGGATTTAATGTTTGTGATAAATGATAGGTTCTGATGGCTTATCGATTTGTGCAGAAAGTGAGCTATCTCTAGAAGAAACGAATTTGTACGTTATCAGATCTTCCTATGGGTTTGTGTGCATCTCTGAGCACATTTCCAGAACTTCTCTGCTCCTGACAAAGGTGTTTGGTAGGGTTAAAAACTTTTCAGACGTGCTATGAGAATGCCTCCTGTTGAAATAGTTTAACCATTGTGACTAGTAAAACCCATGGTTTAATTAGCCACTTGTGTGCTCTCATAACCACCTACCTTGACTCCTTTTCTTCGTTCTCTCTTTTCCCCACTCGCTGTCTCCTGTTTGTGCTCTGTCAGATACGTAAACACAAAAGCTCTTCTGCTGCTGTACTGTGACTTGAAGGAAACAGGTTTCTCTTTCCAGCTGTCAGTAAGGCATCACTTCTCTGCAGGTCATGGCCCATCACAAAGTTTTGTCACGGGTTGTGGCTAATTTCTTTACAGAAATGTGGTTTGTCAGTAGGAGAGGAAGAATAACTTACTTATATGGTTGTTTTCCATATGTCTTCTTTCTTCTTTATGAAAAATTTATTTTAACTAATAAAGTGACAGAAGGGCTGCCTACAGCACAAGTGCAGCAGCAGTGCTCTGGCTGTATGGCCACCAACTGGAAGGGTGTCAGAGGGTGACAAGGCCTGCACGAGGGCACTGTGCAGCAGTGTTGGTGTTGGGGGTGGGCGAGGGCAAGGGCGAGGGCAAGGGCAGCCTCCCTGTGGAGTGAGTGGCTGGAGCAACTCATTTGGCCTGTGCTCCTGGGGAATCCGCCGCTCTTTGTGGATGATCCCCTGGCGCCTCGGTAGGTGCAGTCCCATGGTAATGTGTCAAGGATCGAGGGGCTCACATTCCACTACACACTTACATGATTCGTGAATTGTGCTCAACAGTGGCTGCAAATTGTGGGGTGATTTATGGCAGGAGGTGGAACCATGTTTAAAAACAAATGAAAAATTAGAAAAATACCAATAAACGGTAAACTGGCTGATCCCACAGAAACCACTTCTCTCTTTTTGCTTTAAATCTCTTCTACTGGTGCAATGAAGGCATAGGATATAAGTCTCAAAGATAGTACATGGAGTTGAAGACAGATTCACGTGAATGCTTTCCAGTCCCTGACCCTTGCATTTTTAATGGAATGCTTCTCACCCAGCATTTTTTTAAAAACACTTGAATTATTTTTTCCTACTTTTCTTGTACTATTTTCACATTAAAAGTGTCCCAATGCTCTAGTATTTTTCATAGAATGTTATTATTACTAGGAAATTTTATGTACAGCAATAATAAATCTATAAAAATCAGATTGACGTCATGTTGCACGCTGCCTACTTGTGTATGTATATTCTGTGTTCATTCAGATTTACAATCAGTTTAAAGAGACATAATCTTTATTTACCCATAGAGACTACTTATTTTCCTTTGATTGGTGTACATGCCTGTAACTTCTGCTGCAGGTTATGAAGATTAGGTGCCTGACGATAGTTTACATCCTTTTCTCTTTGAAGTGAACCCCATTCAGTGTGTGAATCTCAGTTGCCTCAGTCCTCATTTTCATTAGCATGTCAGCAAGTTCAGGCAGAGAGGCTGACTTGCATTGGCAGGGGCTGAAGGGTCCTGCCAAATGTGAAGTATCAGCTGTTTAGGCATGCTGTCATCGTAGTGGGCACCTCTTGCTCCCTTTGTAACAGCCCAGCTAATTGATATGTGCGCTATTAAAGTGAGCGTTTGCATACCAACCTGATTGAGTCAATACCAGCCGCCAAATCTGAGGCACCTCCCTGAGCTGTTTTTCAAGCCAGTGGGATTTTGGGATGGCCTTCTCCAGGGATAGGTTGTGATGATTGATTTCAGCAGGAACGGCGTCTGATCCTGAAAGTCTTAACACCATATGGCATTGCCACGGGGGAGAGAGGCTGCGCTGGCAACCTCCGAACTTGCACGTGGTGTTGCGGTAGCGCGTGCGAGCGCTGTTAAGGGAAGACTGCTGAGCTCTGTGGATAGGGGTCAATTAGTAGGGGCCTCAGAGGAAGCAATTTCCCCGCCGTCTATCTGGCTTTAAATTACATGCACAAGTTAAGTGACGGCATGATGGAATTGAGTAGTGGTGAGGGGGAACTGTAAGGTCTGATAAGAGGCAGGCGGCTAACACGATCCGATGGGCTAACTGGAAGGTGGAAAGAAAGACCATCTTGTATCTCGCGTTGCTGTCCATCACTAAACATCAGCAGTGCTGCAGTATGACAGGCTGTCTCACCTGCCTGCCATGGCCTCATAGCTCTCCATCTGGCCAAGGCTCCCCGTGTGCATGTGTTAAAATTCTTTGCGAAAGGGCAAAAAGGCAGTCCTTGTTCCTGGGCGTTTACAGCTGGCGCAAGAACTGCACTCTGCCCCGAGTGCAACTTACGTTGGCATTGGCTGCAAAGCCCTGATCAGCCCTGAGAGTGGTTTTTTCCCCTCTTTCCTCCTCGTTTGTGTCCCTGGTGTTCTGCTAGGGTTCTCTTGTTTTTTCTGTTCCCAGGCCTGAGCCTGCAGGGAGTCTACCTGGTGCTGGAACTGGCTGCTAGCACTGTAAGAGAGCCCTCATTGAGTGACCGTGATGCTCTTGCTTGGGGCTTCCATCATGGTGCATGATCCTGCCATGGTGGTGTGAACAGGGAGGAAGTGAGAGGCAGGGCAAGATCTGACCTTTTGTTGAATGTTTTGCCATGAGGTTTTGTCACTTTCATTCAGATAGTGCATGTCTGGGATAAACATACATTCAATGATGAGTTTTCCTTTTGACCTCTGGAGGTTCTTGGGGACAACACCAGGCCTCCTACTGCCACCTCCAGCAGAGACCAGAGCAGCTACATCTTTGTTCACCAGCTACTTAGAAATCTCCTTGAAAGGAGTTGACTTTCTGCGTTAGATTCACGTCTTGCAAGGCAGGAATGTACTGCAGTTGGCGGGAGACATGGGGTGGAGAAAGATGTTTAGAGCCCAGAGAAGACAAACTTTTGGTTCTGGCAGATCACTGAATGCAAGTGATTTCCTCTGAAATGCAGTTGGATGTTGCCTGATTTACCATTTCCTATGTTGCTTCCCTTTCCTCGTGTGAGACTCTCAAAGCAGAGAAAGAGCCCAAACCCCATGACACTACTGTTTAGTTTAGAATAGAAATTACTACTTGATATACTGTAGTTTGTTACGGAGGAGCAAAAATGAAGTTTCTCCTACCTAAGAAAATCTTAGTGGTGGGATTTGGTACTGAACAGAATTTCTAGAAATTCTGCAAAACTGTAGGCCACTCAAGGACTTAACAGCCTCTTTCATACAAACACTGCTTTCTACTTGCATTGAAAATTGCTTGCTTTAAATCATTGAACTATGATTGTTTGCTAGGGAAATTGTCCGTATGGTAAGAGAGGTTAACTGGTTGTGGTGGTTCTGAGTTTTGATTGCACTGAGTAGTTCTTTGCATGGGTTTCTAAGTGCTAGTATAGGTTATGTACTTGGGGCGTCAAGATTCTGTGCCAGACTCTGGATTTCAGTGTTGTGACTGGTTAGTCTATTTTTTTTAGCTGACATAATGAAATCTCTGTGTATTGTTTAGGCTGGGCAAGCTGCATGTGTCATGAGAAGGATGATGAATGAGGGCGGTTTGGGGTTTTTTTGAGCAGTAATTAGCATAATAAGTGTTTTTTGTTTTTTTTTTTTCTCCCTCCCCAAATCATCTAGGTCACTTTGAATTAAATATTTCAGTTAGAGGTGCATAAAACTATCATGACTTGGAGTCCTATGTCAGCTACAGGATGTTTGGAAAACCTTTTCCAATTCTGTGTTTGTACAAATTGCTGTAGACTATACACATCATGCCTGATTCATATAGGGAGACTTTGTTTAAGTTGGTAGATATGTGAATGTCATGTTATATACCACTGATTATGGGTGGGTAACAGTCAGGAACAGTCTCAGTTTTTGTCTGCTTATTCATGTGTGTTCATATTATTGGATTTTAGGGTCACTTTCCACACAATTCTGTTTGCTAAGTGCACACCTAGCACATTTACTGAAGTCAGGGAAGACCTTGCTCACTTAGAGAATGGATTAGGATGTCAGCAAGCAATCTGTTGGTACTGGGGAAAGAAAAGGAACAGAAACATTTTTGGGTTTTCTTGGTCAGAAAGCAACATCCTGGTACTGCTTTTTGGGTTTTAAAAGAAAAGTATCCTAGAGAGTAAAAAAAAAAAAGATTTATATTAATTTCTATATGCTGTGTCATGCATTTATGCATGGCAATGACTAAGAACAGGTCTTTTCCAAATACTCTAAAGATTTGTATTGTTAAAAAAAACTAGTAATCTTCCTGCTCTTAACATGCATATATTTTTAGGGTTAGCCTTGGTGAAATAATTCTAAGCAAACCTAGAATGTACACCTTAAAGACTCATCAAATACAGCATAATCCTTTTGATCACTGGTTACAATGGGAAATGGCTGCTGCTTGCATAGGGAAAGGCTTTAAGATGAGCTTTTTGGATGTACCCAAGTGAGCTGGGAGCAATAAGTAACTCGTGTCACTGTAGCCTTGGTGGCTGACAATTCCTAAGTCACCAACTATGTGCTTAAAATCTGGCAGTGGGCACCATGTCTCCTGAGGAGTACCACCACCCAGGGAAAGCATTTCTCTGCTTCTGTAGTGTCTGTGTTTGATAGCTCATCTGCTTGGATGATCGTACTGAACCACAATGTCTTGAAGCATGTGGTTTCCTTTGACCTTTTTTTTGCAATTGCAGAGCCCTGACTGCATGTCTGTCTTCTCTCTTCTTTTGGGTAACTTTATTATTTTCCACAGTCGTATCTTGTTCAGCACATGCAAACACCTGTCCTGAAATCGAATTGCTCTGCAGTGTAATCTAAAGTCATCCCCCATTTCAGCATCCCGTGCTTTCTGTTGTGTGTTGTGTTGTACCATACTTTAGATGCGACAGCCATTTAATAATGTTGAAGCCTTAGCTCTGCAGGGGCTAAAAAGATCCCAGCAGGCTTGTTAACTTCTACTCTCAGACATTATGGGAAATATTTTCTTGTCCCTGGAACTCTTTGGCGTCCTCTTAATTAACACTATAAAAATCCATAGCCAGGTATGCGTGAAGCCTGTTTAATTTTTCTGCAGTTTTCCAGAGTTTCTCCATTCCTTCCTATTTAAAAAGACACTGGTGCCAAGTGAGATATGAGAATGTAAAAGGAATAAAGGCAGCCTGGGTCATGCTGGATACTGTGTTCTTGTCAGCCAGCATACTCATCAAGTGCCTTTCCCTTACCATAGGATCTTTTTTTTTCCCTGCTCTACTCAGTATTTTTCTTTATCTCAATCTCTGAAGTGTTGGGCATTTTAAAACTTTGCACCTCTCCTTATCAGGACAGTATTCTTTTCTGCTCCAGACTACTGTGGTCATGGTGTCTGTTGTACTTCTGTGTAGGATTCCCACTAGCTGGTATCAGACTTCATTTGACTAGAAGTTATTTGTACAGAGATGAGAGAGGTTATTCATTGGTTTCGGAAGTGGAGAAGCAGTATTAAAATTTGAGGTGGAGGGAAGAATTTAATAAATACTGGAAAATGGGGGAAATCCAAGGGTGTTCAGGATGGATATCACTTAAGATGAGGGCAGAGGAGAAGGAAAGAAGAGCTTCAGAGTGCTCAAACAGAGGAGGATTCCAAAGTGCCTGAGGGTTGGTTATAATGTGCGAAGCCTCAGTGAGGGGGTGCCTGCTCCTCCACAGGGGTGACTCAGTTACCATGGGACAGACTGACGGAGCACTGAAGGATGCAGTGGCAGGGCTGAAGATGCAGTGACATCTCCCCTGCTGAGAAGAGAACGGGGTGTATTTGCTGCTCTGAGTAATAAATTAGTATTCAGGTGAGGCAATTGAAGAGCTTACCAGTAACCATCTTCCCAAAACTTTTGCAGGGGGGGGCCAAGATTTCACAGAGCTGAAGGGAACCTTGATGAGGGTAAGCAGGGCTTTCCCCATGCCCTTGTTGATACCATAAACCAGTTTCTTTAATTAACTTTTAGAAATTGACTGGAATTTATGGAGAGAATTTGAATATCAGGGTGAGCATTTGGTATGGGTGGAGTCTCGTGATCCAAACAAGTTGTTCAAGGGGTAAGGAAATTATAAAGGCATACATGCAGAAAAGCCAACAGATGTGGAAGAGAGAAGGGTAGCTTGCAAAGGAAAGGCTGAAAACAATTTTTTGCACAAGGACTTCTCGGTCTTAAAGGTTCCTTTGGTGGTGTGTACTGTGTGTCCTAGGAAGGCTGGAGCATGGTGACAGCATGTCAGTCTGCACTATGTTAACACAAAGAATTTGCCCATTGTCATTAAAAAAATAGCCCAAAACAGCAGCTTTAGCAATTACAGGCTTGGAAGAGACCTGAAGAGCTCTCGGAGTCTGTCTAGAAGCTACAAGGAGGGCAGAGCGAGATTATTGTGGGGCAGTTAAAAAGGTTGGAAACAGAAAAGGAGAGGCAAGGAATATACATTCTTGAATATGTGATCTCCAAGGCTAGTAGTATTAATAAAAAAAAAGGCTTTTAATTTTAGAGCAAACAAAACAGGTTGTGGGTATGACCCACATGGGAGGGAGTGGCAGAGGATTCGATGACACCATCTTAGTAATGATGTAAAACCCATTCCCTCTAAGTCACCAGTTCATCTGAGCTCTGGGAGGCAGTGAAATGGTTGGCTGGTTGCTTGGAAGCTGATGTAGAGTAACTTGGAGGTCAAAGTCCAGTGGAGGTCACCGTGTCATGAAAACAATTACCGAGATGTGTCTTAAGTGTAATCCTTGAAAATATTAGACGACACACCCAGGAATGAATGGGGTTCAGAACTGTTTACAATCTATTAACTTTTCCTTCACCAGTCAGGAATTGTGGTGACCTGTTGTGTAAGAGTTTGTGTTGGTGCTCCTCTTCCTGCATTGTGTCAGACAATACATGTTGCTCACCTTGATGCTTGGCTGCAAGAGAGCCAAATTGGCACATGTGATGAGTCTTGGGCATTGTGTGATTATTCTCCCTCAGCCCAGATATCAAGTGCTGCATTTGAGTGATGTATTTCTGTGTTTCTCCATTTCTCCCTCCTTTTCTTTTTTTTTTTTCTTTTTTTTCTGCAAGCTTTGCAGAAAAAGAAACGAGCAAGCAGAGACCAAGAATTTAATGGATGTATTTTTCACTGGCTCTTTTATCAACAGCATATGAAAAATCCCAAAGGACAGAAGCAGTTAGCTAACCAATGAGGCATCATAGCTGATTTTAGGTTCCATGCAGGAGAAAAAGATACTGAAGCCCCAGCAGCTCAAGGGGAAAGAGATTTAAATTTAGGTTTGGTACTGAGAAACGTGCCTCTCCTCTGCTTGGAGACCAGTCTGTAGGAGATTACTGTACCCCAGGGCAGCAGTTTGGAGGATGATAGAGATGTCAGCCTGTGAGTGCAAAGACTTGTTCCACTGGATGATGAACCAGCAGGGATTTCTCATTAATGGAATGAATGTTAACAAGAATAATTCTGTTTTGTGAGCTGGTGTGTGTGGGAAGGAAAAATGATAGGGGCTGATGGATGGTCTTCACAGAGATTTGATTAAGGAGAAGGTGAATGGCAGTGTGTGTGAGAGAGAGGGGGAGGTGTATGTGCATGATACATCCATTGCAGAAGGCAGGCACACTTCTCCTTGACAATGTCTGACAAAGAATTCAGCAGAAGTAACCAGACAGGTCCTAGGCAAAAGCAGAAGCTGAGCACTGGTGTGGATATTTCATTTTTAGTGTCTTTTGCATTGTAGGGTGTTGGGTTTTATGTTGCATGGTGGTAACAAACCTTTATCCAAGAATTTCTCTATATAACTTTTGTCAGTAACACAGATTTCTGCTTTCTGCTAATAAAACATTTGACTGTTGACATTAATTCCCACAGTCAGTATGGGAGCACTGAATGACACCTTTTCTGACCTGCTTAGCATCATTTTTGGCTCTGAAGTAACACTCTTAGAACTTGTGTGAGCCCTTCCTGGTTCAGGAAGAAGCAGGAGACGGGCCAGACCTACTGGTAGAGAGGCCAGGCAGGCAGAACCAACGGAAACAATCTCACCCTGCCTGAGGCCTTCATTTGCTGCTGGAATGCAAATAATAAACGAAAAAAAGCAAAATAGTCATATAAGCTGAGTAGGCACCCCAGCAGACTTAGCACCTTCACCCTCAGGTTCAGGGGTAGCTGGAAAACTGAAGGAACTGCATGAAGTGCTCGAGAGAGATGTAGAAATCGGGAAAGAAACGTGAATCCCTTTGACAGTGAGAGGTGGGAGACCCCGAACCCGAAAACCCAAACCTCTGATACCTTCCCTGCTGCCTTTGCCAGGAAGCCATTAGGAGCCCCCGGCTGAGGCCGGAGTGTGGCCAGCTGGAGCTCAGCTGAAGGGCGGCAGATGGCAGGAGGAGTTCCCGACCCGGCTGGCCCGCCGCTGCCAGCCCCGCGTGCAGGATGCCAGGCGCAGGGAAGCCGGCGGCCAAGCCGGCTGCTCCCCTCGGGAGCGAGCGAGACGGCGGAGGTGGAGACTTGGCTCTGTCCCTCGGCTTGCTGGCCAAAAGGGCTGCGCTGGCACAAGGGAGGGAGTGCGCTGGAAGGCGTCCACAGCCGGTTACTCCCAGCCTGGGAGGGGATGGGCAGAGGAGATGTGTTCCTTTCCAGGGCTCTGCCTGCATTCCAGCGTCGGTACTCACTCTGCGCACCTTGCAGTGCTTAGTGACTCGAGCTGACCCTTGGGGATGTTAAGGCCGATGGTGGAGCATGTGAGCTGCTCTGCTTAAAGCTGTAGGTGATGCTTACCGGCACAGAGGAGCTCCAGAGGTTCCATCACTAACAGTCCCTGGGAGCTGTTTTTTCTTTGACAGCATTAGTTTGGATTCCTTGTGATTTCTGATCTGTAGTTGCCGTCTGTTTTCCCCAATGGCATTACGCATTTTTTAAGATCAAGACCTCATTCTCCCAAATTTAATCTCATCTATATAATGAAAAAATAATATATAAAATAAACTGTGATACTCAGTGAATGTAAATGAGGGACACCTTTGCTCCTTTTTTCTCCTGTGGAGAAACATATTACTCCTCTGACTAATCCTATTGATTTGGCTGGGGAGCTATGGCCTGCTGCTGATGTCAAGTCCAAGTGGCAGGATCCGGCTGTACAGTGGCAGGTCTCCATGGCCGTTGGCACAAATCCTTTATTCCCCAGCTGACTCCACTGAAATCTCCTGAGGTTACCTCTGAGCTATTTGAGAAGAGCTGGGTTTTCAAACCATGGCCCTGACTTAGGAGTACATTTTTAAAATTTCTACTTGCAATGTCCTGTGGCAAAGGTTTACTTTTCACTCAGTGGAGCTGGCGGCAGAGAAAGTCAAATGAGTTTTCCTAATCTGGTATGTTGTAAATCTGGTTTGTCTCAAATACAGCCTGAGAGATATGCAGCACAAGTGGAAAAATAACTGCCAGCACGCAGATGCGTGTCCTCTCGGAGCAAATAAAGCTGACTTTTAAAATAAATGTTAAATCTCATCCTTGGTATGAAGGAAGACAGGCCTGTATCTCAGGTATGGGGAGAGATATTTTAAGGTGGGCTGTGGAAGAAAACTCACCACCAAGCCTCTGACCCAGCATACACGTCCCTTTTTATCTCCTAAGTCCAATAATAAGCTTGTTATTAGAGGACATCTGTTACTGCCTGATAACACATACAGCAAGCAGGAGCACAGCGTTGGTGGGTAGCCAGGGATTTTGGCAGCTGTGGGGAGCGGCAGCTTCGTGGGCTGTTTCACACCTCGTCCAGAGCTGGGGCAGCACATCCCTCCCGTGGGCCTGTGGCTGGGTGGGAGGGTGCCAGGATTTCGGGGCAAGGGCTATTCCTGCATGCAGCTCTCCTGTGCCAGCTGGTGTGCACATGTGCCAAAGCCTCATCCACACATCCTCCTGCAGCCGCAGCTGCCCCCCTCAGTGCCGGGTCAGCGTGGTGGGTCTCCTGGCATACCTCCAGGACAGGCAGCAGAGCAGCTGGGATAAACGTGCCACACGCTGGGTTCTGCTTTTTCCTTCTGCATTTCCCGGGGATGCAGTTCACACACTAGTTTCTTGCCCCCAAGCCTCCTTGCCTGAAGAAAAACATTCAATGAGACTGTGTGAGCTGAATCTGAGCATCGTGAGGTTTTCCCCACAGTCATTGCTGTAGGTAATGTATATTTATGAGTGGAACAAAGTGGGCTGCAGATACTTTGAAAGGCTGCTTTCCTCTCAGGATGGCTTAGTATTTAGGCAAGTAAGGAGTGGAGATGCTGTCCAGACTGCATTCACCAGTGGCAGACCAGGCTGGTGCAGGAGAGATGACATCTTCCACCTGCCTCCCTGTGTGTCAGGAGATGCTGATGCTCTGTGGTTCAGGAGATGGTGATCCTTCCAGTACCTAGAGGCAGCGTACAAGAAAGCTGGAGAGGGACTTTTTAGTCCCTCTTAGTAGTGGTAGGAAAAGGAGAAATGTCTTTAAACTGAAAGAAGGTAGGTTTAGATGAGATATTAGGAAGAAACGCCTTATGGTGAGGGTGGTGAGACACTGGAAGAGGCTGCCCAGAGAAGCTGTGGATGCCTTATCCCTTCCAGTGTTCAAAGCCAAGTTGGATGGGGGTCTGAGCAACCTGGTGTAGTGGATTGTGTCCCTGCCCATGGCAAGTGATTTGGGGGTGATTTTTAAGGTCCCTTCTAATCCAAACCATTCTATGATCTTACAGTGCTCTGCAAGTCAGGCGATCACTTTCCTCTGCTGGGCACAGTGTAACACAGCTCCATTCCAGCAACGAGACTGTGTCTGTACCACCGTGTGTGCCCTGAGGCTGGCTCTTGTTTGGGGAAGGGTCTTTCCAGACAGGGAAACCAGGAATGGAAATTGAGTTTTGAATTTGCACCAGAATCTGCACTGTTTATGTATGAGCAATGGTGATGTCATTTCCAGGGTGACTGTCTGACACCTGAATTAGCTTGTGGCACTAGAAATACAAGGTGTGACGTGAAGTAAAGGCCAGTTTGCTTTCCTGGTGGTGGTCATGTGGGCTCTGTGAGACTGATGAGTTGCACAGCCTGCATTCACACAGTGTAAGAAAATCAGACAGGCACTGGTTTATGGCCAGCAGTGGTCAGTGTTTGCTGGGCTGGGCTGCTGATTGATTCAAATTGCATTTCATGTAGGAGCCAGGACTTTCCAGCTGAATAGTTTTGACCACCACAGAGAACCAGATTTCTCTATATCTGATCATATATCTCTTTCTCTCTGTATATAGATATACTGAGATATATATTTACACACACAGATATATATCTGTATATAACTTACTGGGCCAAACTACTCCTCTTGTGGAAGGCATTTCAAGAAGGGATTGTCCTCCATCTTGAGAAGCTCATGTTGGGTTCTCTGCCGATCTTGGTGAGGTCAGTTTTCCCTGTGTTGCTAGTACCAGTCCTACTGCTTTTGGAAGTCCACTGGTTTCATTTCATTTGCCATGTGAATTTGAGGTTCATTAAGGTGCTGTCTATTTCTGTGGTTGTGTAGGTCTCTGTAAAGACCACCAGATAGCCCAGATTTTGTTGGGCATACCTTAGTGGCCATATACTTCCCAAAGGGCCTCTGTTGGGCTGGTTTGTTTCCAGGGCTCCTCAAAGGGAATGAGGATTGCCATATCTGGCTAATAATTTGCTGTAGCCAACATGTGAGTTTACTTCAATGAGGGTAGGATTTTTGCTCATGGATCAAACATCAAAGGATTCTTACATAATGCAACATCTTTTAACATTGGTAAAGTATTAGGTCATGATCATGTAGTGCTCTGATATATTTTATTAGTCCATTTTATTTCTGAATATGGTTCACCTCCACTCAGATGATTCCCTAGCCTTGCAGAAAATAGTAATGGAGGTGGCTTACAGTGAGTCTTAGTTAGGTGGCTCTGAATTTTTCCTGCACCCTAAGCAGCAGCAGCATCTCAAGCAGGTGCAGCCAACTTACCTGCTTCCTTGGCTCTGTTATCACTTCTTTCAGGTGGCTGTGAGACTCAGAGAACCAAGGAGAAAGGACTCTCTAGCAGGTGTGGTAGGCTTGAGCTCACCAAGGGCTGGGCTGGGCAGGAAGGTGGGCCTTGGATGAGCAAATCCCACTGCCTGGCATCCCATGCCTTGCTCCATCAGTCGGTCACCCCAGAGGGCAGTGGGAGGCATAATTCTTTAATGAGTGCTTTTGCTGTGAAAATACAGGTGTTGGAACAGACTTTGGTGAGAAATTTACAGCTCCTGCCAGCATGCTGTTTTCCTATGTTGCGTATAGCAAGGGTCTGCTTTTACATTTCCCTGTGGGGCGTCCAGTACAGATATGTAGGTATCATTTTTCCATTTCTGCTTAATTGAGGAGATTTTCTCTTGGTTTCTGTTGCCTGTTTTTTACTTCCTCCTCCAAAAATGTAGCATGCTTGGTTCCCTCAACCAAGGGAAGCTCATTTTTCTAGGCAATAATTAGATTTTCAAATTTCAAATATTCAAGCTACTTCTTTTGCAATGAAAGCTGACACATAGGGACCAGAATAGACAGTTTGAAAGTGTGGAGGACATTTCACCCCAGGTTTGTGTAGGGATAAATCCTCTCCAGTGCCATGCCTTATGGCATTACCCGCTTGGAGAAGCCAGGGCTGCAGGTTTCTGAGCATCCTCCTGAGAGCAAGCCTGCCATTTGTCAGCATTTGCACCGGCATGAGCAGTGAAGGCTTTTACAGCAAAACTGCGCTGATCAACTCTGGTTCTGCTCCTCACCACCCCTCCCTAGGCTTCCAGGGGGATCTGCCTTTCCTGTCACTCAGGATAACGATTCCCCACCAGCAGCACAGAGATCTAGAAATGCGCTGTAATCTTGCCGAGAGTTTGATTCCCCAGCTGGGACTGCTGGATTTATACAGCCAAGCAGTAGATGGTCATTGCGCTTAAACTTGTGTGTTGGTGTGCTGAACCTCTAAATGGGCTGAAGGGTCTCTCTTTGTCTGGAAATAACCTTGATTATTGGAGTGGTGAAATCTACAGATTTCATTGCATATATTGGTTTAGGTTTAACTTGATCCAGCTATTCAGTCTTAAAAGATTTCCTTTTTTTTTGTTTAAGGGTGGATTAGTAATTCATTCCCAAATCGGTAGTTAGCACAATGGATATTTAATTGTAAATGTATATCTTTAATTAGAACTTGGTACACAGATGCAAAAATTCCTTATCTTGCAGTTTTTCAAAAACACACATATTAAACCACAGCCATGCCCTTCAAAAATACTATTCTGTGTATTTAAAGGTCTGAATGACCTTTTAATCAGACGTTACACCTTTACTTCCAGCTGATATGACAACGTCTGACAGTAACTCAACCTGATGTGGCAAGAAAATAAATAAAGGCCGTCTCAGTCACTATGTCTTTAAATCTCTCTGTCTAGCTGTGGTTTAGTGTTCAAGCAGATGGACCCACAGCAGAATATTACATGTAGTATTCAAGTGAAGACAGTCTATTGAGTTTAATATATTTGCATGTTTGACTGTTCTTTTGAGGTCAATTTAGTCGTACGATTGTTTCCTGCCATTCTGAACTCCAGCCTCTTCTGTAGCCAAGCTCTTTATAAATTATAAATCTGTATACCTCGCTCTCAGCAGCCATCTTACAGCCCACACAGACCTGTGTGGATGGTCTAGCAATTGCATTAGCTCTTCTCGGCGTACCTGGGTGCGAGGGCTGCTGTGCTCTGTCACTACTTGTGCTCATGTTCACCTCACATAAATGGGCAGAACAAGGACTGGTAAAAGTGGATATGAGCAATTCCTGCATTTGGACCAACAACACAAAGAGAACTCATGCTAGTCGGGGTAATTGTATTCAACACACCAGCTCATTGTCCTTGGAAGTTAATTTTCGGATGATTTATTAAAGTGTAACACTTGTGGAGGGGGAGTGGGTATTGAATTGACAACAGGTCAGAGTTCTGATAATACAGCAGAATTATTTTGATCTCTGGTATTTTTATGTGTGCAAGCAATAAATATAACAATAACAGCTCCCCTTTCATGTGGCTTTTACAAAAAGAAGCTGTGTACTGCTTGAGCCTGATTATCACAAACTGGGCTAATTATTCAACAAAAAAATACTTGCCTTACTAATGAGCAGTTCCCTGGAATTCAGAAAGTAATATTCTGACACCAAGTACAATGCACTTTGTACACTGCAGGGTTCATGGTTTGTTGGATTTTTATGGAAAAACTAGGAAAACATTAAATAGATCTTCCTGAAACAAAAATGAACAAATTATTTCAGAAAGAGACATGGTATTTAATGTGGCACCAGTAACATCCGTAAGAACTTTGTTATAAGTACTTATTTGCAAATTTCCAGAGTTTTGCTTTTAGGAGAATTTTTTTCAGATGTAGCACTTCTGTTTTGTGGATAGCTCTTAATGAAACAAGTGAGCCAGGACAGACTGATACAGAGTTGTGTTTGGGCTCACTCTCCCCTCCCAGGACAGTGCAGTCATTAGTTCTGGAGGGGAGACACGTGAGTTGAGATGCATGGGTTCAGGGGTGCTTTCATAATTTTCTGATTGAAGGAAATTGACGACAAGAAAGACACAGCCCTTGCAGGCTCAGCCCCTCAGCCTCTCATGTAGGTTGTACTATAAAGCTGTAAAGGGAATTTGCTGGTACTGAAATGTGTAAGGGGGCACCTGGATGCAAGTGGATGTCATTTTCAGGGTGCAGTAGGTAGGGGAAGGAACGGGGTAGCAGCTCTGCAAGTGGGCTGTTTCTGTGTAAGCCAAGGTCCTGCATGTGTGTGAAAGAAAAGACAGGAGCAGTCTGAGCAGCGCTCCTAGGTCAGTAGGGTGATTCCCCCACTGGAATGAAGTCATGGCTGTGTTTTAAGTTCTTTCTGCATTGCAACCTAATTGTGGAACGAGGTCACTGGCCTGAGGTTTGAAAATGCCAGCCTCTCCTCCTAAGGTGTCTGAAGACACAGCAAACTTTCTGAGTAACAGAGCAGTGCCTTTACTATTCCCCTGCCATGAGCATGGTCTTGCCAACCTATCTGTTTAACCCACAAACTCACCAAGCCATAACTGCGTGCCCAGTATGCCGGGGCAAGGGACAAACCATTGTACAACTCTGTGGTTATTCTAAAAGCACTCTCTGTTTTCCAGATATTTTTTCTAGCAATGTTTACATTTTCAGGATGACCTTGTTAACTAACCAAGGAGAAGACAGCATGTTAGGTGTATTACACACTGAGTATGATGTATTGCGTGTGTGTTTGGAGAAGGATGTTTCTATTAATTGTCAAGTAATGGGAGGCATCTTGTTCCTAGATAACTGAGAGTATGCCTAAAATGTAAAGGAAAAAGAACAACTAGAACTCAAGTATGCCAATGCCACAAAAGAAAGCTTAACTTGTTTTCTTGCTTTTTTTTTAGAGAACACCTGTTCCCAGCGCTGAAGCATTCCGATGGTTCTTTTAAGCAGTAGTGTATCTTATTTTCGAGGCAGTCCGAAGTGAATGGCAAGCTAAAGTCTTGTTTTAAGAAACTGCTTAGTCCACCATTGAAGAATATACTCAGATACTATTTTCATTTATGTATAGGGGTTTCCTCAAAAGCAAAAGACAAAAATCTGGGAGTCTGGGGAATTGGCCAGCTTCTTCACATTCAGTACACCAATTCTTTCTTTGATGTAACTTAGCTATACTAGTGAAGTTGTTGTCTATTTTTAAAGTGGCTGTAAAAAAAAAAAAAAGTTTGGGTAAACCCCTGCTATAAAGTCATGTATCTTTGAAAAGTAACATATCTATACTTCATTTTCAAATATATGTGTTTCAGTACTGTAAACTGTACAGATAGCCGCTTGTATTTTGTGTGTTTAGACACAAGGAGACAATCATGTCTGAGCATCAATGGAGATAAATGGTTTGTACACAACAGTGTGGTTCTGCGAATTAAATCCGGAGCAATAAATTCTAGCTTTAACTATTATTTTGCTAATTGTTTAGCAGCAGCAGCAACAGCAGCGCTGTTTTACCATGCATCCTTCCATAGAGACTTGATGCCAAGTTTTCCAAGATAAAAAGATTGTGATGCATCTAGCAATTACCTTCCGTTGTGGTGTTGTGAGAGGGGAAGACGTAACACTTAAAATTAATCTTTCAAGCACTATATTAGGATAGTGGTTTGTGCACTTGCATTGCTTCCAAAGGAGCTTTACAGAGGGGTATCTCTCCAAAAATGCTGTCTGGTGTCTGACTCGTTTTTCACTGTGCTCTGAGCTGGAGTGCCCAGCATAGGCAGATGTGCAAAACCAGTCATCTAAATAAAGGTTGTTCTAGGATGCAAAACAGAGCATGAGACCTTAGGAAAAATGATGACTCAGCTTAATTACCCTTCAGCTACGAGATCTTATATAACATTTCCAGTCAATGGAGTCAATATTTTATAAAGTGGAATGCCATATTTTTGGTTCAGGTGGAGCTCTTCACAGTTAAGTGAGTTTTGACAGTTGGGCTGGTTTGGGTCTCACTTGCACTTGTGCTCATTTGAGAACCTGGATATTTTTGTGGTATAAAAATGAATTTTTTTTTAAAATGCTTTTAAAAAAAGACCACTTCTCCCCACATGTTTCTTGGTCCACTGATCTTGGCTTTGCTGAATGACTGGTCTGTTAGCCCCCCACAAAAATGCTTTACCGTTCTTCTTCCTGTTCTAGCTGCATGGAAGAAATGTCTACTCTGTGGAAAGGCAGCACACAGAGGGATATAGCTGACATCCTGTAAAAAATATGGAGGATTCTTTACTTAGGGATGTTTACTATCAGTTGATCATCTCTTTTTATTACTTGGCTTTGTCATACCACTCATGAATGAGAAGGCCATGCCATCAAAGTAGGTGAGTGCTGTTGTGCCATGTATTTGATAGATTTATAATTTTATACAAGATAAGACTTGTACCAGTAGTTTCACAGACAAGGTGCTGGGCATGGGAATAACCAGTTAATGTTGCACAGCACATGCAAATCTCCTACTGTTTCAGCACTTTCTCCAGTTTTTGCTAAGTACTTCTGCCTTTGGCCCCTGGTCACACTTACTTGGTGAAGCACGAGGGATGGGTTGGGAATGCTACAGTGTGGGACCTGTGCAGGTGGGGAAGACGCCGGCTTTGGCAAGTGAGGGAGCCCCCAGGGCTGGCAGGTGTTGGGAACAGCCCAGAAAGTGAAGACCAAGGGATGGAGGAGGAGAAACCTCTTGAGGTCATATGTGTGTCAGGAGGACCGGGCAGAGCATGGGTGACCCTGGGTAACTGAGTGGGCACGGTTGGGCTGTAATTACACCTGCATCCTCAACTTAGGGTCAATGCACGTGTCTGTGTCCTTGCGTTGTATGACGTCACATATATGGCTTCAGAGGTGGAATGTCACACTTAAAATGCTTCTATCATGGTGCCCCTCTTACAGTTTGTAATAGATCCTCAGCTGAATACTCATCCAATGCCCATTCAATGAGCTTTGTGTCTGTTTGTATGGCAGCCATGTATGGATTTTTTTTGTGTTGGAGACTGTTTGGTTAGGGGCCTCTGTTACTGATCACTAGACCAATACGAGCTCTGCAAGGTCTTCTCTACCAAAGTGCTCATTGATTTAAAAACTGAAGCCTTATTTGCACATCTGGCTGGTAAGCTTGCCTTGCTCTTTGGGAAACTCTCATGGCTCTTACAGAAGCAGAGGCAAAGTTAAGTTCAGGCTACATTAGGTGTACAAAGATACTCATAGCAATGTATTTAATGTCTAATACCCTAATGTTGCATGTCTTGTTGTGGTTCCTTTTTTTGTTTTGTTGTTTTGTTTTTAAGAACTGATGGATCTGTATATTGTAATTGTGGTGTTTTACATGTCAATTCAAAATTGTTAAACACACAAACGCATACCTGTTAATTATTGAAAATGAAAGAGACGTGATTTTTCTTTGATTTACCCATATGGTTTTTGTTTCGGATGTTGTTCCTTTGCACCATCAGGTTTTTAGATTCTGCTGAAACAGTATTTATATGATGTAGTGTGCATAGAGCATTTTAATTAGTGATGTTTGAAGAAGGAAATCCATTTTCTGGCCTGTCTCTCCCCACAGCCCTCCCCACCCCTCCCCATTTATATACATATTTGTCAATCAGATTATTGTCAAGTTCTAATTACTAAATTTGTGCTTTTCACAAGGTCTAATACTGTTTTCCAGTGTGAAAATTTGTATTCTTCTCCATTCTTCATTCTCACAGAGAAAAGTTTGGGAAAAAAGGGTGTGGGCAAAAAAAAAGCAGAACTCTTTTTGTCTTCTAGGTGTGAGTACTAAGCCTAGTGGAAGCATTTTTGGCATACCCCAGATAAACTTATGAAAAATTGTAGGCTTGAAAGGGAGGCACACGTACCCATTCTGTCAATTAATAACAGACCCTCCTCCCTATGAGGGAAAATACTCCCTTTTGTACAGACCCCCTGGTATGTAAGTCCTACAATTAATGTTGAAGAATGTAAAGTCTTTAAATGGGCTATATCTGTAATCAAATAATGAAGAAAGAAAGTAGTTAAATGAACATACCATTCAGGGTCGAATGCATTCAGCAAAAAGCAGTAGTGGGTCTTTGATCATGGTTAGATGCATAGTGATATCAAACAGTGGGTTCTCATGTAACAGCTAAATGTTTCAGATTTTGTTTTTATTAAATTTGGCAGTTTCACGCTGAGCTCTACTGTATTCTTAGTGAACAAAAGACAGCTCCTATGTTAGAAAGTACTCCATTTTCACAATTGCAGGGAACTAGGAGGGTATTTTCAGAAACATGGGCCACAGAAATGTACTCCTTTCACAGTGTTCTCCTATTTCTGAACTGTGCAGTTATCTATTAAATTTTCTAATAGATATTTGTGTAAGGTGTATGTATGCTTGTGCAATTATGGAAAAAAACAGTTTTGGAAAACAGTGTATTTATGAAAAAATAATCACTTATGGGGCATGTACAAAACTGTATAAAAACATTCAATTTGCCCAGTAAAGTTGTTTTTGTGATATTTCTGTGTTGTTGAATAAAGGACTTTAGTATTCAAAATATCTCTCTTTTTCCATAAACAGGTCCTGTTTGTGGGATCTTAAACAAAGAAAACCTCTTTTACAAAAGAACCCTCAAAATGAGCGAGAAGGTCCAAATGCTGACCTCAGTCTTGCGTGTGGGAATGAATGCTTATGAAGTGATGGTACAATAGCCACAGAGCTTATTCCTTCTCAGTTGGCAATTGATGGAAACCCCATAAGTTGTATAACTGAAGGTAACATTGTACTCTGGATTTTTTAAAATAGTAGAAAAAAATAACTGCCTTTTTTCAACTCGGAATGTTACTTTGACATTTTGAGGATGTGAAAGGTTAGGGAAGTAGGAGCAAGACTGATTACAGAACAGCCTTAAACCCAATAATGCAGACCTGTATTGTATAAAAAGAGTGGACTAGTGAGGGTGGTGTGATAAATTAGCAGTTAGCTTTGTAGGGAGAAGCATGCAAAGGTGAAACCTCATCTCTTGCAACAAACAATAGTCCTGAGGATAGATCATCCTGTTGCTGTTGGAGTATTTGGAATTACGAATATGGTTTCTGAGAGAATGACAGTATTATCTTCCATTTTGTTTTACTGCTTCTTAGTTCAAAGTTCAGCTCTCTACCTGTCTCAAAAACTCTACATAGCTAAGGAAATGTTTTTCTCTTGATATTTTGTTTCCCCATACTCCTTGCTGGCTTTGAAGCAACTTCAGATAGGTGGGAAAGTTCGTGACAGTGCTGGCAGCATGTCATCTGATTTTGGTGAAATTTGGAATGTCATTTTTCTGCGAATATTCCTTTAATCAACAGAAAATCTGCTCTTAGGTGCCAAAACAGAATTTTGAACGAGTTTGAAAAACGAGGTAGGTCCTTTAGTCTGTGAGATGCCTTCAATGCCAGCTGATTTTCCAGGGGGAGCCTTGGTGTATCCTTTTGTTTTTTAAAGAAAGCAACAAAAGAAAAAGGAACAGAAGTGGATTTTCCACTGATCCTGTCTGCTCTCATCGAAATCCGTAAGGATATATGTTCTTGGGAGACGTAGACCGCTCATTAGACAAGAGTGAATCTTGAGGTCTGTTTGAAGAGGAGGAAAAGGGCTGCCAGGTTGCTCAGGCATACTCAGTGATCTCTCTGGATTAAATATAGAATTCACAGGGAGGAAATACACTCATTTCATGAGACAGTCGATTTGGAAGCAGGAGGTCTCTGAGTTCCTATTCTTTTAATGCTTTCTCTTTCAACATTTTTTCCCCTCAAGTATTGTTTTATACTAGTCTGAATGAAAAACGTCCCTCAGCTCTGATCAGCTCTGAAGAAATACTCGCCCCAGATATGAACCTTGTAGTTTTTTTATAGCTTTTATTTCTTAATTAAACAAACAAACAAACAAACCCAAACAACAAAACCAAGCAACTAAAAATAAAAACCCATACAAGAAGCAGGTAATTCTTCAAAGCCAAAACTGACAAAGTTATTACTGAGCCTATTAAAGGAAGGAAAATACACTTTTGTGTGGAAACTCAATTCTTCTAGGCTGTGTTGGGCTCAATTTGGTTTTGCCACTAGCCATGTCAGTGCTCTCTTATATATTTCCAAGGAACAAGTCTGGAATTATGAATGGTCTAGTGATACAGGGCAGTGTGCCTTCTGGGAGGCTCCAGTCCTCCCCACATTCCCCTGGGCTTTACCAGATTGCTCGTGGAATTGGAGGATATTATATAGGTGGCTTAGTTATAAGTTTGATCTTGCTTCACTGCAAGGATCTGCTCAGTCACCAGTGTGTACTGAGCGTGGATAGACAGCCCTGAAATCTATAAAGGAAAGAAATTCTTCTTTTCAGTAAAAACTGAAGAACATACAATGATGTTTTATACCACTGGAACTATCTGAGGGAAGAAAGATGATGTGCCACATCAGCAAAGATGTCAGGATCTGCTCCCACTGTAGGTTTGTCTTGGTTTGCTGTTTGGTTTTTGGGGTGGACACACTTGGCTGGGTCGCTGGGTGCTTCAGCACAGCAGTTTTGCCCAAGGAAGGCAGAATGAAGGAAATGCAGGTAGCAAAATGTTATTCCTGCAAGACAAGATTGCCTAAAGAAGCTGTAATGTTCTGGAAGATTTTCACTGCTCTTTTGAGTTCTCAGATGATATTAAAGGATTGTCACATTGTTATTAGTTTGTCATGCTACCGCCCATTCCTGAAAATCGGGTTTTAGAAGTTAGCTGTAATGGTTAATTTCCCAACCAACTCTGAAGGTACTTCTTAGTGTAATATGACTTCCCTATAGCAGAAGATGCTGGGACTGTGGGTTCATTGGCCTGTATAGGGCCAATGACTCTGCAAGTCAAGGATCTTTGATAGAAAATAATTCAGCAGAATTCTGGTAGAAAGATCTGCAGGTGTCATGATGTCAGCCAGAGCCTGGATTAATTACTCGGAGCAGTTCTCCCTAGCTTGGTTTATGATGTGTATAAGCATCCTACATTTGGAAAGAAAGCACCTTTCTTCCATTGTTCTTTAAGTCTGCTCTCTTTACAGAGTTGGTAACACTAACCTTCTGCACTTCTTCAGGAAAGCCTGAAGCATTAGAAGAAATACATCTCTTTTTGGCTAGACATTTTCCTTTGGGAAGAGAGAGAAGAGTTAGTCTAGGTCAGAAACTCCTAGTGCTTTCCCAAATCTCCTAACAGGTGTCTTCTCTGCATTGGATGTAGCTTGTGAGCAAAGTCCATACATCAGCTTGGCAATTGGATAAAACCCTACAGAACATCAACACCAAAGCAAACAGGACCCAGGGGGGGATGTTCCCACTGCCCTCTCCCTGGTACATGTGACAGGCACAAGTTTATGCCAGGTGTCCAACACCCCTTCCCATGCAGGGGGCAGGTTTGCTGTGCCCAGCAAAGGCGTGAACCTCCCCAGATTTGAGGAACCTGTAGCACACTGGAGGTTTTTAAGAAGAGAGAAGGTTATTATGTGTCCAGACTGGGACTAGAACATCTCAACCCACATGTCTCTCATTAGATTTGATTTCTAGCTGTGAGGGTTGGTGGCCACCAGGCTGTAGGAGAAAGAGCTGGGCTATTGAGTATACCTAGTCTCTTATGTGCCTACATTTTAATGGTCATACCTAGAGATTGATAGTGAGTTTGAGCAATTGATATGTTGACCAAGTTTAATGCAAAATTATTACAACAGGCTTTCAACCTGTTTTTGGAGAATTAGTGAGTAAATAACCTGATCTAGCAAAATTTGTCACCCACATTAGGAAATGTGAACTGATTATTGCTTTCTGATATTCTGCTCTTACTTGTTTTGCCTTTTTATCCTGATTGTTTGCATTCCTAGGACTGATTTGCCTTTCTGATGCAATGCCATGTGATCTGCTGATTAATTTTTGTGAGCAATCATAAACTCCAACCTATGGCTGACTCCGTATATTTTTATGCTACGCTCCATAAACATTCATTCATTTCTTATGATTACTGTGTGGAAACAGACTTTTACAGGCTAATAAACTTGGATTTGAACTGGATGAAGAGTTTCCTGGTGTCACTTCTTTCCTCTTTTTAAGGAAAAAAAAACACAACAAAAAAGACATAAAGGTGCAAACCTGGACTTGATTTAACCAGGTCTCTGTATCTATCTCCACAAATGCTGTCAGTACTGGACTTGGAAATACCAATAGCAAAACCTTATTCTCAAGCTGATTTCATTAACAGTGAGAAACACTCCTTCTTAAAAATAAAACAAACTTCCAGGGCTTAGGGCTGGGAAAGAGGGGGAAGGGAAATGGGTTTTTTTTCTTTAATTGGTTACTCTGGTGTCTTCTCTCCTGTAGACCCGCTTTCTTAAACACGCTGACATGCACAGGGCAGCTTCCAGCTGGGACCAATTAAGCAGAGCATTTGCCTCCAGTGTGGCTCAGTGGCTGTGGCCGGGTGATGCTCCTTGCAGGCTGTGTGTTGGCGCAGGCACAGCTGGAGCACGCGCGGGCAGGCGACCTCTCAGCAGACAGAGGTCCAGGGCCAGCATCTTCTCACGGTCCTGGGGTCTGACGCTCCCTGACCCGCCGTGCCTGGCAAATGTCTGGTCAGAAATGACTCTGCAGGTGGTGGAGTATTTTCTTTTTTAGGTGGTTAGTTCAAGCTCAAACAGCTTGGAAATACCTAGTGTAGTAAACAGAAGGAACATGAATTCTCATGTCAGAGCTGTTTAAGGCATCTCGTTAGAGGAGGAAGCTGGCAGTAATTGATAACTCTTTACATGGTCTCTGCAAGGAGGCCATTAGGATGGAATGGCACTTTCTGCAGGGAGAGGCAGCAAAGCCAAAATAGGTTGGCCTGGTGCCTGCCCACAACTACATGCAGTCCTCTGATGTAAAGAAGTTGTCATCCTTTCCATATATTCATCTGAAGAGTGTCACAAACATTATGCATAAAAATTGTATTTTTCAGTCCACTGGAGGCCCAGGTCACACAGGTAATCTTACTCTCACCAAAGTGCCAAAATGGCACTTAAGTGCAGAAGGAGGGCTCGTGTTCTGTCAGCTCTCAGGCTTTGAATGCAAGCAGTCAGATCAAGTATCACTGAATGGCGCAGCTGGACTGGACAGGACCCGGCCTCTATGTACACTGACACTGCCAGTGGCACAGCTGTCCTACACAGGGATCTTTGGGCACCACTGCTCTGGCCACTGCTTTTCCTCGTTCTGCTGGAAAGAGTGACTTTTACAAGATGGGGATGAACCTGAGGCAGTCTCACCACAGAGATGAAGCACAAGCAGGATTATTAGCTGATGATTTTTTTTTTCCTGTTGTGACCCGGCACATCTTACTTCAATAACATAAGCTAGAATTGCAGCAGCCAGAGAAAACTGCAGCTCCCCTATCCAGGCAGAGGAAAAAGCTCATTTGCTCACTCTTTCTGTCTCATTTTTTTCCCCTATCCCCTTCCTGTAACTCCTCTCTTCCCTAGAGGAAGGCAGATACAGCATATGCTGTGGCTCCTGCCAGCAGTCCCCAGCTCCATTCTTGGTGTCCTGGGAAGGTGATGGGGCTGCAGCTGCACAGAGGCCTGAGCTCCTGGAGGCTGGAGCACCTGCAAGGTAGGTAGGTGCTTGGTGTGGGGAGTGGTGCCCCAGCAAATGTGTGGGCTGCTGCTTTTCTGCTTGTGCCACTGGATTCCATGGGGAAATGGTGGTAGATACTGGGCTGAAGCAGTCGATGTTGAACTTTTTACATCCCCAGTGTGGCAGGGTCAGGAAGCTAATGCAGATTGCAATGATAGCAGTGAATATGTAGGTTACATGTGCCCTGAAATATTGGTGCTGAGAAAATTAGGGGGAATTCTAAGGGGCTGAGAGTAAGACATGTACTTGATCCATCACTGGCATGTCCTAAACTTTCTCCGGCCACAGTTAGTGTTCTGGAAAAGAGGTTAAAGGAAGCCAGGTCTCAGCTATTTTTTTCCCTAATTATTTTCTTGGAAACAGCTGAGTTGGTTTTGCTAGGAATTTGAAAGCACACCTAGCTCAAGGCAGGCACTGAGCTAGAGGCAGATGCCTTTCCTGAAAGGTTTCAGCCAGCAGGATTAAAGGACTGAGTAAAGCTGTGAACTGCCAAAGATGGGACCTTGTAACAGGCACTTTAGGTGATGTGAACTGCAGATGTTGCCACCAGCTTTGCTAGGAGTAAAAAAGGGAGCGAGAAGAGCGTTAATTCAGCAGTGCTGCATGGGGAAACTCAGTCTGGTTCTCTACCAGCAAGGATGGAAGCAGCTGGGGTGGGTCGGGGCTTTTTGGGTGAGCATCCCCTTAGCATAAAATACCACTTGCCTGATGGCAAGGGAAAGCTGGACAAGGAAAGCGGATGGCTGTGACAGCCCCAGCCAAAATGCTTACTAGAGGTGCCAAATTGTGCCCCTGGGAGCAGACAGAAGAGATGCTCTGCTGGCACATGCACTGTGAGGACTACAGTTTCTGTCTCTGGCTCCTCTGAAAAGAACCAGCAATCCAGTTCGTCACCTTCCTGCCCTGGTGTGCTGAGCACAGAGACAGGTTATATCCAGAGTGGTTGTTAATAGGAACATGCTGGGAGTGATGGTGATGCCCTGGCAGTGCCAGAGCAGCCCCCTCCCTGCTCCCTGCTCCCTGCTGGTGGGGTGTGAGCCTTCGCTGTGTTTTGATCCGACACTCCACGCTGCTGTTCTGACACTTCGCCGCTCCCACCGCGGCTGCTGCATTTCTCTCCCGCTTTATGTTAAAACGAGGGAGGTGTTTAAATATTTATTATCGCTAGAAACTCCAGAAGCCAACATTCATTTGTATAAACGACTGGGATTTTTTTTTTCCAATTGTCAGTAATAATTCATTAATTATTATTTTAAGGTTGTTGTTCTCTCTGCGATGTGTCACCTTCCCACCGATTTGGCAGCAATCTGCACAAGATGTGGGATGTACAGCACCGTGGTTCTTCCTCCTGTGGGTTGTTGCTGCTCCTTCAAATATCTTCCCCTTAAACAAAGTGGGCGTTGGAGTTCCTGGTGACTGTTCAGCTAAAGGGAGAATTTTTTTTCCTTGCTTTTCCTCCACATTATTTTTTTGAGGGGCCAAGTGCCTTCTGCTGCTATTACCACACCTGTGGTATTTGCATCTGCTCTTGCCCCTTCAGGAGACAAAACTCATGGTTTTTGGCACCTGGGGATGCTGCGTTTGGCTGTTGCTGCTGAATGAGCATTTGCACTTGCTGCAGTGGGTGCACTGACCTGTGCCAAGCCTCGCTGGTCCTTCAGGCTCTAAGCATCAAAGTGGAGCAGTCTGGAATCCAGAGCCATGCAAAAGCAATCTTGTCTGTCCGTGGCAGGTTGGCATTTTTCTTAGATTACTCTAAATGCAGAGTGTTGCTTGCTTTCCCCTGCTTCTGCCTGCAAATGAGTGGGGAGGCAGACTTCATCTGTGGTGAAATGGGAATGGGAAACTTGCACGGCCAAATGCTTTCTATTTCGTTCTTTTTAGCCCAGAACATGAAGTTTGTCTTCTGAATTCCATTTTTGCTATGCCTTTCCCTTGAACACTTTTTTTACCGCTTGTGTGTTTGCCACTTTTGCAGGAGAGGACTGCCTCAGGGAGCAAAGCCATTTCCCGTCTGAGCCTACCAGGGACATGCCTGTGCCTAATGCCACCACTGCTATATTCCCATAGATCACGGCTGAGCTGGGTACCAGAGCTGCCAGTAGCCATGGAAAATGGTAGCAGGCTGCTCTAGGCTTTGTCCTAACTGGGCTGCCCAGAACCTCTTCTGGGAACTGGGGAGGAGACAAGGAAAGAGCCGCTGGGGTTGGTAATCTTACTTTCACCTGAGGTAACCACAGGAGCTGAGCATCCCTGGTGCAGCCCATGGGGCTGAAAGGAGAAACTGCCCCTTTGGCCTGAAACATGCCAAGGAGGACTGCCTTGCCTTGCCAGCTGGCTGGCTCCTGGCTTGCCTGGGATGCTGGGATGTCCTGGTCTGTACAAATGGGGCTTCTCTGCTCCTGCAGCTTGGGGCCAAGGACACCTCCAGGCAGAGAAGCAGGGGTGGAAGTGTTGGCACGCATTGCTACACACGATTGCAGGTACGCCTGCAGCCGCCTCCGTGCCTGTGTCCCAGCCAGCCCACGCACCCCAGGCACAGCCCAGAGACCACCTCTGCTCTTGGACCCATCGGTGCCACCACGTCCCAGAGCATTTGCATTTGCCTGTCAGCTCTGTGGAGACGTGAGTGTTAACAGGCACTGATGGGCTGGAGATTAGATTTGTTAGTCTAACTCTACTTTTTACTTCTTTAGAGATACACTGTGCAACTTGGCTCTGTTCCCACTCCTTCCCTTTCCCTTCCTTCCCTCGCCACTGAATGGCTCCGTAACCCCCATATCCCTATGGGGAGAAAAAGAGGGAAGACAGACCTTGATTAGCGCAGCTGAGCAATTCCATGAGGTCTGGCCTCGCTCTCCCTGGAAACCCATGCACCGGTATTGTAGCAGAAAGCCGCTTCCTGGGATATTTCAGCTGGCACCTCCAGCTTGCAGCTGGAGCAGCTGGGAGTGAATGCGTGTGACAGCACTTGCGCTCGTAATTTTTTTGGGGAGTTGGGAGATGTAAAATTTTTCCGGCTTTCCACTGAATGGAGTTTTGCCTTTGCCACAGTAGCAGCTCCTGGGAGCTGCCTTCTGGGAGGCAGGACGAGCTGCGGGAGCGGGGCTGAGCTGCCAGGCTCAGCGGGAGTCGCCGTCTGGATAATGCGCGGGCAGGGTTCAGCCTGAATGGCCGGCTCGCGTTGTGTGGTCACAGGAGTAATTTGCCGAGAAGGGCTGGGATGAATCGCTTTGCCTCCCGAGAGGTCCAGGAGCGGGGGGAGCCCAGCCCCAGCCCAGCCCCAGCCCAGCCCTAGCCCAGCGGTGCTTGCGGCTCCTGCCGCCTCTCACCCTGGCGGGTTCTGCTCTGGGAGCAGCTTGTCCCAGGAGGTTTTTAATGGGAAAGCCAGGTTCGGGTCTGGACCGCGAGCCCTGCCAGGGCAGTAAGCAGAGCTGTGGCAGGGACGGAGAACTTTTGGTGAGGGTGCTTTAGCCAGAGAAGGAATGCTGAACACAGCTTAAAACATGCACCCCCACAAATAAAGGTGCCACAGCTCTGGAGGGGTAGCCAGGTGTTAAAAACCCCCCTGAGAGCAGCCCTTATCAAATGCGTGCATCACTGGCTGTGCTGGGAAATGTACTGTCAGTCAGTCCCCCACCCCTTCATCGGAGGAAGGTGGCAGCACTGCAAGAAGAGGAAATAGGAGAGGGAAAAAGCCCAACAGGTCCTGTCTGGGTGTGTAGAGAGGAAGTAAGCATGGCTGTGACCCTGTAGGTGCACTTGCGTTCCTGGCCCTGACCATGGCCCCAGCTGGGCTCTCCTCCCGTGCTGCATCAGAGCATCTGCCTCTCCCTGGCCCTTCAAGAGAGGAACTTGCTTGTCATAGCCCTTCCCAGCATCTGAGAAGTCTGGTGGTGTAAATTATATGGCCACATTTCTAGGAAACACCCTGCAGGGACACCCTGCTCCAGCCATGGGCCTGGCACAGGAGAAGTGTGGTGTTAGCACAATGCTGGTGCTGCTCTGGGCTCTTTGTTTCGGGTCTGGATGACATTTTTACTGTCACAAGCAGCTTTCAAGCCCGTTTTTACTCTGGCCCTTACTTGGCCCACAGAGGTGTAGGCAGCTCCTAGGTAGGGCACCAGAGAAGAAATTCAGGGAGCTGCAATGGTGTTCAAGTGGTGTGGTGTGGTGGGGACTCCCTGGAACGGGGGGGAAAAAAAGGGTCTCAACATCCACCAGGAAGTGGCAGCATTTTTTGCCAGGAGATGCAAGGAAAGCCCAAAGCTTTGCCACAATAAAGGGAGGCTGCTCTGAGTGGTGGCTGCCTCCTACACTGATACCTCTTCTGCAACATGGGCTCAACTTCCAGCTTCATTGCCAGATCATGATGCAAACAGGTATTGCTGTCTTTGCACTGGCCACTGTCCCAGACCAGCATGCCTGTCCCACTCCCTTCCCAGATCCTTGGACGCTGGCTGCTGTAGTTACCAGCCTGCACCCTGCTGTGCAGCAGAAGGGGCCATAAACCACTCCCGGTGTCAAACTATCAATCTGTGTGGAGAGATTTCCTGTGTGGAGAGAGCACAAGTGGGCTGCTCTGCCTGCACCGGTGTGACTTCCCTTACAGCCACCACCTGGTTTCCACCAAGTCAATTTTACCATGTTTCCCTTAACAGCATGGCTGTAGAATGCCCACCTTCAAAAAGGTCACGCTTACTGCAAAAGTGGTTTTTTATTTAGGTGCTATTGGTATCTACACTGCACATGAGTATTGCAGGGTGGGCTTGTAGTCTGGATTTACTTCTGGTTCTGCCTTTATCCAGGAGAGTCTCCAAATCAAGTGCATTTCCAGTGCTGGCAGCAACTAGGGTAGGAGTAATTTGCTGGGCTGGGGTGTCACTCAGCCATGAGCGGCATGTGACAGCCATGATCGAAAGGGACATTTATTTGCCTTTAGGATGGAAGCGACGTGACACTTCTTGTCAAATCCCATCTTTGCAAATGTGGGCTGTGAGGCAATAAGGCAGAGGTCATGGCAAAAGGTCAGACAAAGCAGCACTCTGCCTCGGCTGCCATGTCCGGGTGCCGCAGTGGCGTGAACACGGCACGGGACAGTGGCAAGCGTGAGGAGCAGCTGGTCTGCCTTCTGCAGGCTGCTCCCCCAACAGCCCAAGTGGGTCTGTCAGTAATGGCTCACGCTGCTTTCATACATGCACACGTGATTTTACGTGTTGATTTTACACCACAAGGGTTACTCAGAAGACCAAGGCGTGCTTAGAGTGTCACTCACTGGCCTGGTGGAGCCCCATGTGGATTTTTGCTGCTTTGGAGGCCTCTTTGAGAACTGGAGGTGTGCAACCTCTCTGAAGCATAGGTGTGAGTGTGGATTCTTAAAATGGATTAAAGGAATCCTTTTGTTTAAATATGGACTCAGGTCTGTAGCTGAGCTCTGGTGGTCAGCATGGACTAAAGCAATGCAAACTAGAAGTGACCATCAGCTGTGGACCATAAGGGACTCCCATGGCCTGCTCTGCTGCCGTGAACTTAAAGACAGGAGACTAAAAGGATCAGGAAAACAGAGGTGAGGGATTTCCACACCAGGGAGGAGAATTTTTCTGGGCTATAGCCTGAAGCCTGCCCCATCCAGGACATCAGGGTTAGGTACTGGGTCTCATTCCCACCACTCCTGGTACTGGCTACACCATGGCCGCTCTGCAAAGCTGTGGCACTCATGCAAGCCCTTCCCCTGCCCTTTCCTTCTCCAGCCCTGCCTGTGCTGCTGAAAGCTGCTCTTTTTCAGCATTCATGGAAAAACCAAACCTGCAGTTTGCAAAGACACACTCTGCTCCTCTTTTCCCATCAGTAAACGCACATAACCAGCACTTCGCACCATTACACCTCCTCAGAGATACAGAAAACACATAGGTTGTTTGTTTTCACATATACCTACCTAACTGAGGGGTTGGGAAAGGGGAGGCGGGGAGGGAACTTCAGCCCTATTAAACTGTTGGGAATTGTGTTCCTTAGATTAGAAGTGTTTGTATTATAAATACTGTGAGAAGCTGAGACAGAGAGTGAGCTGGATCTCAGCATCTGGGATAAAACCCCCAGCGATGGTGGAGCCCTTTATAAACATATGCGTTTTCCCAGATGCAAGGGATAGTTAATCCAAACTACACACCTGGAAAATTGTTGCTGTGGCTGTTGACAGTGTTGCCTCCATGCTGGATTAGGACCTTAGGCAATGGAGCTGATATGTGCATGCATCCCTGCCTGGCCCTGTTTTCCAGCTCCTGGAAAGCCACTCCCTGGGTGTAAATACCTGCAATCTTTGCAGGTGGATTTTTAAATCTAGAATTGCACTTTGCAGTTCCGATCTATTTATATACAGTGCATGGGGCAGAAGTACATTCAGGTGAAATTTTTCAGGCACTAGAGAGATTAGTGGCTTATTTATGTCTGAGCATAAGAAAAGAAAACAAACAAAACAATAAGCTCCAAAAACCACCCAGAGTATTTTTTTTTTCACTTTATGTCAGCGTACCACGCTAAGGCTTAACCAGAAGCTGAAGCAGACACAGAAAGGTGTCTGAAAAGCCGTGTTCATATTTCTCAGGTAACACTGATGGGTTTCTGTTTCTGGGAGCAAGGCTGCATCGTGCAGGGTCATGCCACCTGTGGAGAAAAGCACAGTTATTACGTAAAACAGAACGAAACGGATCCTGCTCCATCTCCCTCTTATTTCAAGGGGTTGCTGTGAAATTAGAACACGTAAAACCTCCTTTTGGAGCCTTTTGCTTTTATCTGGATGGACAGGCCTGACACAGTGTGAGCACTCCTAGGTTAGAGATAGCTCCCTATGCTTCTCCCCAGACCCACATCCTTAATGGTGGGCTGCTGCCCTCCCCCCCGCTGCCTCCAGCTCAGGCCAGACAAGCAGTCGAGGGCACTTTGGAGAGTTGTCAGGTGGATTGGGCCGTGCTAAGTGAAGTGTGCAAGGAGGAGAGAGGGGGAAAGAAAAATACCAGGGCTGTGTGCCAGTTCTTCAACCTCTGGTAGGGTGACAACCTCGCAAGGGCAGCGGAGCTAAACATGACTAAAACAAATCCTCTGGGGTGGTGACTCTCCACTTGTCATCTCCAGCACAGGACTGAACTCAGCCTGGCCACCTGTAAAGCTGGGGGAGCGCATGCATGGATTAGTGATTACCTTTCCCCTAATAAAAATAATTAAAAAGGGAGAGTGAGAGGTCCTTTAGCAAGTTATTGCTTTTATAGCCACACCTCTGTGCACTGAGCTGAGACAGCTTCCTCTGTGCATTCAACTGAAAACAAAGAGTGAGAAGGAGAATGAAAGAGCAGGACGCAGCCTTCCCCTCAGCCGGCTCCCAGACCTGAGCCTGCCTGCATGGGGGGAGCACCCTTCCCTAGTGTGGGGCTGAGGAGGGCACCCATCACCCTGTGCACTGCTGCCCACCTCCAGCACCCTCAGAAGAGTCAGGGGAAACCACAACCGGGGACAAGAATGCAATAACTGAAAAAGGCTCCCTCCCCATCATTGAAAAAACCCAACAAACCCCAAAAAAACCCACGCAGGATCACTCAGGCAATAATTCCACTGTGCACAAACCAGTCTAAAATGGAGAGCATTGCAGAGCCACGGTCTGGTGTCGCTTAGGTAAAATGGGTGCATTATCTGCAGTAATACAGCGATCTCACTCTTTCACCTCCACAGCTCCGCCGGCATGGAGGCGATTGCACAGACAATGTGCCATCCCTCATTCCCTCCACTTTTAATTCCTACCCCCTCCTCTCGTGAATCTATGCAATTTTCTGTTAATAAAAAAAATAAGAAGGAAACTAAAGCTCTTCCTCAGAAACCTAGACATTAGCATACTCGCCCTAATACTTTAATCCCCATCATTGTTTATAATCGGGCTACACACAAGGTTACGCACAGTGCTGACTGATTTATGAATATATATATATATTTTGTTTTAATTGAAACGGCAACATTTAGGTTCCACCTTAACAGTGCACCTTAAAAGATTATCTCGGTTATTTCACAGGCACCGAGCCGGCACTAATAGTCCAAGGCAGATATTGAAAAGCAGCACAGGGCCAGGCAGATCTATTAGAAATTCCCATCCACGCGCCTCATACATATTGATTTCTGACACCAAGCAGCAGTGAAAGCCCCCGTGGGAATAATATATTTAGCAGGGTTCGCTGCGAGGAGGTCACAGAGTGCATACAGATTAGCTACAGAGGACCAAGGCACTAGTGTTGGAGCCAAATGCTAGATTTTATATCATTTTAATCTGAACTTTTATAATCCTTTTAGTTCTTCTTTCTCTGGATGGCAGAGGAAAGGCTCCTCCGCATGTATCATGCATCTTTTCTCTTTCCCTTCTTTATTCCTCCTATAAATGTGCAAATGCTGTTGTAATGGGGAGGAATGTACCCTTAGCATTAGCAGGAATAGGCACAAACAGATTTGGGGTTTATATATAGGTATGTATGCATGTGTATATATATGCATTTATACATATATGTGTGTGTATATATATATGTGTGCCTGCTTGTGGATAATAATGGTCATTTTGGCTGGAGACATCTTTATTTGAAGGTTTCCTTCAGAGGGGGTGGCGGGAGGGGGTCTCGGTAAATCTCAGGCTCCAGTTTTAATGTGCAGAAATAAAGAACCACTCTAAGACCTTCTTTTCTTTTATTTTTATCCCAGAGCTTAATTGAGCAGAAGTCACATTTACGCTGTTGAGCCTCAGAAAGCAACAGCAACAACAACAACAAAAATACCTAAACAGTTTTAATTACCTTCCTGCCTGTGCTGAGGGGGAGGAGGTGCCTGCTTGCCACGCGGTGGGGTGTTGTGGCTGGCTGAGGCAGTGGGGTCGGGGGGCTGGAGGGGTGCCAGCATTGCGGAGGGAAAGGTTAGAGTTGACACACTTTGACACGAGAGTGAAACGCGCTCCGACAACAAAGAAACCAGGAGATTGCAGCTGAACAGACACAAAAGCTCACGGGCATCTTGTAGGCGAGAGAAACACACTGACTCCAATTTTCCCCCACTTTTTTTTTTTATTTATAAATAAAAGGAAAAGTTCTCAATTCTTCCCAATAAACAGTCAGTAATACTCATACTGATCAAACCCACCTGTCTCTGGCAGGGAAGTCATTCCTAAAAGCTGTGTGACATGTGGACCCACTACTTTCAGTGTTCCCAATCCTGGCATGGGGCAATGAGAGTCATCCAGCCACCCAGACCCCAGCCTGCCAGTCCTGGATGCTATAGGATGAGTATGGGTCACTTCCTGCCTGGGAGGCAAAAAATAATTTGTTTTCCAATTTCTAAAATGAAAGGGAGGAGCAGCTTTTGACACTTCTGTAGTCCCTCAAGCCAATGAGATGCTCAACCTTGGGCTACGAGAGGCTGTGGGAACTGCTACATGACCTCACTGTGGACTCCTTGCAGGATCACTTACTGTCGATCTTGTCTTTGGATGCCTCCTGAGAGCAAAGATAAATCTGCTTCTTCCTTGATGTCTGCAGTCAGAAGAAAGAGTCATAAGCTACATGGAATGTGCTATGTCACCAGAGAGAGCAAAGCTCTTCTTTGCTTGTCCTTCAAAGGTGCCACAGTCTTGAGCATCTCAGCATCATGCTTTTGTTTTCTTCTCTGCTAAACCTTCTCGTGCATCAGCCTTATGAACCTTAGGCCTCATGAACTTCAGTCTCTCATTAGGGACTGATGGCTATCACCTACCTCTGTTAGCACATTCAGAAGTGGGGGCTGTGCTGAGCCTGGCTTTCACCAGTGGTCTGAAAGTACAGTGGCACACATCTCCCACCTTGCACAGGTGCACTCTCTTGAGAAAACCCTTTCCATCCACTTGTGCTTTCCAGGGGCACAAACCCTGTCACAAACTGTGGCAATGTGTCCTCCCAGTCCCAAGGTTGCTGTGCTGCAGTTAATGCACCTACCTGTCCTAAAGGTGAGCCTTAAAAATATTACACCAATGGTCAGGCCAAGAAAGTTGTCCACTTAATCATCAGGTTATAAACCTGATGCTTGCTTTCCCAAGGCTCTGGATAATGTGTCACATCAGTGTTGCTCTGTGATCCCAGACCAGGGCTTGAACTGATGCCAATGCTTCTTAGGGAATAGGGGGCACATCTTCCTGCCTGCACGCTTCAAGGGCTGCTGGTGGTGGCCACTTGCAGTTCAGCACCTTCTTGTGAGAGCTTCGGGGGCATTAATAATTGCTTTGCAGTGACTCTAGTAAAACACTGAAGTGCTGTACAGAAAAGAGGTCTCTTCATAACATTGAGCCTCCCATTCCATAAAACTCAGCACTTCTCATGACTTGTGCTTGGTTGAGCCAAGTGCTGGCATTTTGCAGAAGAGTTTGGTGGGAACTGTCTGTGTCCAGCCCAGTCCTCTGACATTTGAAAAATGCTAGGTCCTTGTTACATCTGCGCTGCTGGTGAGGTTATTCAATTGAGCAGCTGTCTGGAGCCAAGTCCCACCCACAAATTCTTTGTCTGAGTGGGAACTCGGTGCTTGGGCACAATGCAGCTCTCACCAAGGACCTCACTTGTCAAATAAAATATTTACAACCCCCTAATTATTTTTGTCAAGATAAAAGATTGGGGTTTATCCTCCATTGTTCACTACTGCATACTTTAAATTAAATTACATTATAGGTGAAAAAAACCCATATTCATTGACCTTAAAAATACAGGGTAGAGTGCCTGATGCAAAGCTGTTTAGGTACAGGGTCCTTTACAGCAACCAGAGCTTGATCCATATCAATAATGACATCAAACAGAAAAACATATTTTAGGTTTATATGCCACCTCAAGTACCTGGCTGCACTTTTTGTTTTACCCAGGATTCCAGTCCAACATTCACCACTCAAAAAAGGTTGCTATTGAGAGCATGGGACCTGTTACCCCCTCCGATTTTGGTTTTTTTACTTGGTTCATATTTGAAGACCTCCATCTCAGTGGCAGACAGACTGAGTACACTGAGGTGAGGTCATTGCTGGCCCTTCGCCAGTCTCTTCTACACAAGTACCCTATTTCCTTCGGTGTCTGGAGGAAATGGCTTTGTTCCTACATTGTGGTTGACAGACTAAATGCTTTATCCTCCTGCCTTGATGCTCCCCTGGAGCACTCTTTGTGGCTCCTTAGCAAGAACCATGCAAATCCTTAAGGGTGGCAGCTTTCTCATCTCCTGAAAGCTTTCTGTCTCTCTGATGGGACAAGTCCTATGCAATACTTCCCTGAGGCTGCTCTTGAACTAGCAGCACACCTGAAGAGGTGCCTCAGGAATGATGGTGAAAGGTAAAGGCTGATGGGGATGGGTATGGTCAGGAAGCTCCTGCTGCTGTAGCTGGGAATGGGTCCTTGTCAGTAATGAGGAAATCTATATTCAGACCCATTATCAGATGTTATTTGGGAATTGAAGCCTGTCAAGGAAAAGAGACTGCTGAGGTCTAAGCAGGGTGGGAAGGCTGGGTGCATGCAGGATGTCTGGAGAGCAGATGGGCAGCCTGGATGGTGTTTGTTCTTGTTGCCTGCACAGCTGGGGGTCGGAGGCAGGCACTGGCTGTGGTATGTGCTGGTGGAGCCAGTTCTGCAGGGGGTGCTGATAAGTCACCAAAAGAGCCAGAACTGCTGCGCTCAAGGCAAGGTTGGATGAAGCTTTGAGCAACCTGGTCTGGTGGAAGGTGTCCCTGTCCATGGCAGGGGAGCTGGAAGCAAAGTCTTTGGGGTTCGTTCTGATCCAAACCTTTCTGGGATTCTATGAACTGGAGCATGTGGTTTTGAGGTAATTTCTGCCAGCAGACTTCACACAGCTGTGCCACGTGCTTGTGAGGGTCACTTTTGCCCAAGATGACTGCCAGCAGCAGACCCAGGACCAGACCAGTGGTTCTGAGGTAACTTTTGTCAGAGCAGCTCACAGGACACCTGAAGGCAGGGTGTGAGCTGTGAAGCTGGGAAGTCACTCTTCACCAAGGCTTCTTCACTGGCACATCCCTGCAGTTCATGATGTTACTCGTGACAGCAGCACCAGCAGACTGGCCAGCAGCAGGACTGTGGGTCCCAGTGCCTGCACCAGCTGCCTGCAGCTGTAGAGGGTCGTTTCTGGCATTACAGCAGCTCTTGACATGCAGGCCAGTTTGGGATGGACATCTGTCCTCCCTCCCTGCTAGGCCCTCTTGGGGCTGTGCTGGCCAGTGCCTCACTGTGAACCCAGACATGCCAATGGCAAAGAGGTCACTCCAAAATTCAGCTTTTTGATGCTGTTTTGCTTGGGGTATGTCCACAGACCGCAGTGCATGTCTTTGTCATCTCTCCTGTTCTCTTCTCCTTCCCCCCAGCTGTTCGAGCCCAGAGGTCCAGGGGCTGCGCTGAGGGATGGATGGATTTCCTTATGGATGACACTCCAGGATGTACCCAGGCCCTGACAACAGAAAATAGGGGCCAGATGTGGCATTGCCCTTTGGAGAGCAAGGCCAAGAAAAAATGGCAATAATTGGGGGATGCCAACTAACCTCATGCTCTCAGAGGTTTCTTCCCAGTGAGGCAAGAATTAACAAATCCTTCTTTGTCTTTTCTGACGTGGTGGGAGTTTAATGGCTGCTTCCTTAGACCAGTTCTTGGGTGACTGGTTTCAACTAAGATGGACAAAATTCCCTCCACACTTGCACTGAGGCAACATTTATTTCCTATCCAGTACTGCAATTGATCTCAGACACAAGAGGCCTAAGCTTTTCTGGCATATAGATAGGATCTCTCAGGCACCACATTCCTGAAAGATGCTTTTAATTGTCAGGGATAGCCAATATTATCTAAAAAAACCAGTCAGGTCACAGCTCAGGTCTTTGAGGGGCTGCATGCTTTTTGTTGGAGTTTTGTGGGGTTTGAGGGTTTTATTTTTGTATTTTTCATTTTTATAGTGCGGAATACTGCTTGTATCATTTCCAATTAAACAAAATATTTTATTTTTGTAAGAGGTAGGCTCCACTTGCAATTCCTCCCTCTTGGAGAGGGAGTCCCCAGCAAATACCATCAGTCCATCAAACTGATTTTTGACTTCAAAGTCTTACGATAATGTAGAGATGCTCCTTCTTAATGCAGAGCAGTGTTGGTTGACATGGACACAGCAGCCCGAGTTTCTGTGTTGAGGAGGGGAGCAGGCAGCAGGGCAGACAGGGCTGTGTAAGTCCCTGCTCCTCAGACCCTGGCTTTGGAAAGGATGCACCGTGGCTGGATTCACATCTGGCTTACACTTGAAAGACTGCACACATGCCAGCTTCCTGCTGTTTATACAGCTGAGTTTTAACACACTAAGTTTGTTCTGGGCTTTTGTCTCATCATGTGGTAAAAAGCTGCAGCTTGGTGGTATTTCTCTTGGCAAGCTACCTCGCAGGCTGGGATATTTGAAAATGAGCAGGGTTAGTGCTGGGGGAATGCCCTGTCCACATGGGCATCCCACCCCTTCTGTTATCAAAGCACCAGATTTTTTTATACACATATTTTTGCATTTGTTAAATATACATATACATATACATATACATATACATATACATATACATATACATATATTTTAAGAGAGGAAAAGAAAACATCTCCTTCCAATGCAGAGGTGTTCCACAGGTATCTTAGTTCTCATGATGACCAGGAAAGGGTGGCCCACTGTTAAATGAGGTGGGAAAGCCAGCAATAGGTGATGTCAAGAAGACAAAAGCACTCCATATCTTTCTCATTTTTCCTCCAGCTTTACCCATATATTCACCAATGAACTTTTTTTAGGTTGACAGTGTTCATCTCAGCAACAAGGAGCTTGAATTTAGGGTGGAAGAAGAATACAGTGGGATATTTTCCACAAGACAGGATCCAAGGGAGCTCACGGAAACAGTCATTTAGCTGTTGGCAATTTTATTTTTTCAGAACTGGTGGCAACCAGAGGAGGTTTCTGAAGCCTGGGAGAGGATAACAGGAATGCCCATCTTTGAAAAAAAGGCAAAGCAAGGGGACCAAGGAGCCATAGACCAGTCAGCCTACTTAGTGCATGGAAAAATGCTGGAAGAAATAATCAAGCAAATTATTTATGAGCATCTAGAATATAGCATGGAGATAAGTAACAGCCAACAGGGATTTGTCGAGAACAAATCATGTCAAACTCACCTTATTTCCTCCTATGACAGGGCAATAAGCCATGTGGAGAGGCAATGAATATCATATATCTTCACTCAGCAAGGCTTCTGATGCTGTCTCAAGCCACTCTCTCCTGTAGATGCCACAGGGATGCAGACCATGGAGTGGGAAAAACCACTGACAGTGAACCATCACCTTTGTGCCCCGTCCCTGTGGTGGGATGTGTGGCAATAGGAACAGCTGGAGAAAAGGTGAGGTGCTTCAATAAGGACAAGTGCGAAGGACTGGGTTTAGGTAGGAGTAAATGGTGCAGATCCCTGGTCAGGAAACCTTAGCAAAACAGCAGATCAACAGACAGAAAGGATCTGCTGGGATTAGAGAGCATCACAAGCTGAACACAAAGCACAGCTGTGGAAAAGCAGATGCCTCTCTGGGTGAAATAAGGGGTGAATCTCAGGTGAGAGAGACTTTCTGCACTACCTAGAGCTAGCAAGGGCTCAGGTGGTATTGTCTGCCCCAGCCTGAACATTGCTGTGGAGAAAAATATGGATTAATTGGCAAGAGTTCACCTGAGAGCACTGAGGACGGTCTGTGGTGTGGGGAGCATGTCCTGCATAGGAGAGCAGAAAGAGCAGGATTTATTTATGCTGAGGCTGAAAGGTAGGTGCAGGAAGGTGGGGGACCAGGTGGACAGGACCAGAAGCCCAGGCTGCATAGCAGAAAGGGACCAGAAGTTTGAAAAGGAGTGATATTGGTGGTAAAGGTGCAAAGCACTGGGAAGAAAATGTGTGACCTGGAAGCTGGTGGGCTTGCTGCTGCAGGGAAAATTTGGGCACAGCTGATCCCACAAGTGAGCTGACAGGGTGGTCCCTCTGGCTCCTTCCAACCCTCATTTCAGAGAGGGGGAGCTAGGGAGGGGTATGATTTTGTTTTCCTGGGCTTTGTGCCCGCACGGGGATGCTCTCCTGAAATCAGAGCAAGCTACTGCTGCCTCGTCAGCAGTCAGGATACTCGCCGAAACGAGACCTGCGTTAATCAGCACAACGGGGACATAATTAATTATTCTCAGCACCTTCTCAATGGAAATGTTAGAAAGGAGGGCTAAGCTGTCCCCGTTGCCCCCCTGTAATCCTGTGCCACGGCTGGCTTTATTGGCTCTAAGGGGAAAAGAGGCACATTTGCTTTCCCGCTGATACGGCGTTAAGCATGCTCACTTCGCAGGCGCGTGCAGATGAAAGTGTAATTGCATGGAAGGTGAATTGATTGCAATTAACCTCGGGACTTGGCCTCGGGCTGGGGTGTCCCACCTTCCTCCCTGGGAAAGTGCCATCAGGGGCACGGCGCGCGGCTGATGAATACGTATATCATGGCATGAAACACATACGTTACAGGTGAAAGTACATAAATCATCTAGGAAAACACGTATTATACCGAAATGATCAAATTATAAATGAAGCACATAAATCACGAGATTACACCGTTGGATGGTATCAGGGACCATAAATTATATAGTGAAGTCTGAGGTTCACCGAGAGGTTCACAGAATAATGAAATGGGACTCATATAACTTAAGGAAAATGTCGTTATCTCCATGAAATGGAAACGCAAATATCCAGCCCGACCTCCATGTATTTTTACAACATCTTCTATCAGAAAGGCTTGCAACAATAGGGCCAGTTAAGCACAATAAGCCCCGAGGAAGCCTCCCCTGCCGAAGAAAACAACGATTACACATTAAAAAGCATGTTCGAAAGATAAGTTTGCAAGGAAGATAAAAAGTCTCCAGCAGGGCTGATAGTTGGGTGGCAAAGCTGCTCCGAAGGCTGGTGACACACGAGCAGGCTGAAAAAGCTTCGCTGCTGCTAAGTGTGAGAAGTAGGAAGAGTTATTCTGTGAGCAGCCGCTTGATTTCCTATCGATGGAGAGCGCAGGGTGCTGGGGATGGTGGGGAAGGTGGGGATGGTGGGGATGGTGGGGCGCTTGGGGTGGCGGCTGGAAATGGGCTCAGCAAGGCACTGCCTGGCAGCTGCAGCAAGGCAATTAAAAGTTAACATGAAAAAAAATTCAAATCGATGTGCTCTACAATTGGAAACCAATGGTATTCAGGGAAAGAAAGAGGAAAGGGATATTGAGTGCAGTCATTTCATACCTGATCCTCTGCTGCTTTTTGCTTTTATTGGTCTATTTTTCCTTCCTTGCTCACTCTGAAAAGGAATTTGCTTTTTTGCCCCCTCTCCTAGGTTGGTTTTTCAAACAGATACAATTGAGCAGAGGGAAGGCCAGTCCAATAAAATAGAAACTCTTCATTTATTTTTTTCAAAACACAGCTTTGTTGTTAATCAAGCCAGCTGTCGAGTAAAAGTCCATCTGTCCTTTGGCTGCTGCTGGGATTCCATGGAAGAGAATGGGTCAGGGCTCTGGGTGTTTTTCCCAGTCGGTCAGTGTGTCAATGATGTCAGTGCCACAGCATGACTCTGGGATTTACATCCGTTCCCAGCATTGCTGAGCTGGGGTTGTGGGTGGCACACGTACACCAGGGGATCCCTTAGCCGTAAACAAAGTGTTTGACCTGTTTCATTCCTCAGGGCAAGCACGAGCTGGAGCCAACTGAATTTACGTACTGGGAATGGCTGGTTTATGGCTGACCCTGGAGGGGCACTGACTCAAACCTATTTCTGGATGAAGATGCTAATAAGGATGCAGAAGATGTCTCAAGTGGGCAGCAAAACTAACATTTAAGGGAGAATGCCTAAAATGTTTTGTAGTACACAGACATAATTTTTAATTAGCAGGCACACCAGATATAGTATCCACTAATACTCCATAGTAAAATCTATCTTCAGTAGCAAAACTGTCTTCAGCTCAGATGATCAGCTCCTGTAAGAGAGGGTTCCACACTAATTTATTTTTCAGTGAGCTTGGGATGGGAACCTGGGTTTGTATGATGGGAAAATAAATACACTTTTGAAGAAAAAATGGGGTTTGGGCTGCTAATCCCTGAGAGGGGGAGGGCCATGCTCAGCCTCCTAACCAAAATAAGTTGGTTAAAAATAAATAAATGGTTGAGCCTGCTAGGTGTGAGCATAATCATTTTACTATATGATCTATGCGTTTCATTAGTTGAGGTACACATTTCGCTATAATAAATGTGCTTCAGCAAATGATCTATGCATTTCTTTCTGGAATGTATGTGTTTCACTGGAAAAGGTATGTGTTCATCAGCTATGAGTAATGCTCCTGACGGCACTGCATTATATTGCTCAGCTGGTATCAGCTCGGCACAGCACATCCATTCCCCCGCGGATCCAGCAGGACAGCACTGACCAGGCCCTGCCGCTCCTGGGCGGAGATGCCACCTGGGCTGGAGGGCGCTGGCAGTCCAGGGAGATGGAGCAGAGGAGGGCAGCGGGAGAGCCTGTGTGCCATGCCCGCCTGCCGGGCACACATTACAAGTGTGAAAAGCGGGGCAGGGTGTTGGTGAGGGCAGGCGAGGCTTTGGCAGCACATGCGAGGGATGAGCCCGTCGGGAATGCCGCGGGGGGTGCAGATGGAGCGTCGCTCACTGTCTCTGTCCTCAAGTCCTCAGCGGTCCTTTCTGGTCGCCCAGCCAAGGTTTTTTGCTTCCCAAGCTCACCTAATGCAGTAGCATCCCTCTGAGGTTTCAGGAGGCCAGGCCCTCGTGGAGTCCTGCAGAGGCATCCCATCACCATTCCAAATTTTGAGTTTCCTCCCTCTCTTCCTTGGCATTGCCACTGCGTCTTGGAAATTGCTCCTGCCAGCACCTGAGGCGACTAAAGCTACATGAACAATTGAGAAAAGGTTTCCTAACTGCTTGATAATCAGTCCCCTCCCCCAGCAAGGCTCCTTGCCCATTACAGCATTGTTATTCACTTGTAATGACATCGCTTATTACCGCAGAATACATATTAGTCTTGGCCATGGGACTAATGATTTGTATCTGAGCCTTCATTTTAAAATCACTTTTCATCAATACATCCATTTTTATAGATACAGCTTTATATAATTCATTACACATATTTCCCTTTACTGACCTATTTTGCTGTACCCTGCATCTATCACTGTAAATGCTATTCTGCTTTTCTGAAAAAATCCTGCCTTTTCTACATTTCTCTTCATTAATATGCTCAGGAGCTGTGGTCACATGTATTTTTGTATTATCTTATGGTTTCCTCCCCTCTGTCTGAACAAAAATGGTGATTCTGAAAAGGGCTGTAAAATCTGAATGAATCTGAATTAATTAGGAGCTCTATTGATGTTACATAATGCCCATTTCGGTTTACCCAGTATATATTTTCTGATTAGTTCCACTCGTTTTCTCTTTCTCTCTTTCTCAAAAAAAATCTAAACATTTTCATAGTGTGTCATTTGGTGGAAGCAGTTTTAAAGGAAACAATTTCTGATGGAACTAGTTCAGTGCTGAAATAGGGCTGAGTGTAGCTCACGCTCCAAACTGGGTCAGCCAGGAACATTGGAGACCATTAGGAGACCTGAAGTATCTTTTTTCCACGAGGGAATAAATATTTTGGGTCAGGTCCTCAGCAAGTCTAAGTTAGAACGGGTCACGGATTTATAAGCAGCTCTGGCTGGATGTTGTTATATGCACCTGTCGGTAATGCTCCAGTCACCGAGCAACAGGATCGTCATTAAGGGCCTCGTTAAGAGCGGATAATGATAGTCCCTTTTGCCCGCGAGTTTGAGAGGTGGTAATGCCACGCATGAGCCTGGTACTCTGGATGCTTTCATCACCCCTTGGTGCCTGTGCTGGTGTAGCACCTGCAGGGAGGGAGGGAGGGAAAGGCTCCTCCCTGTGTAGGGCTCTGCGGGTGGTTCCAAAGGACCCAAACTAGCCATCCTTCAGGGCTTCCGGAGGGTTGGGAATGTGCCCCCAGGACCAGAGCAATGAGCTTGGGGCCAAAGTGGGGGGTCTCACAGGGTCTCCCGTCACTTCTGCCCACCAGCAGGAATTTCTCCATGCTCTGCAGGTCCATGCCAGTCTCCCTGGAGGAGTGGACCCAGCTGGAGCAGAGCAGGCTTCCTGAAGGCGAAGCTCAGGTTGCACTCTTGCCTTCCAGTAGGCCTTGTGCCGCCCTACCTCTGTCCCAGTGTAATTTCTGAGCGGTGCCTGAGGATAGGACATAGCCATGCCTAAGGGTGTCCTCAGGTCCCATGAAAGAGCTTTTGGCCTGGGGCTGCAGAGCTCACTTTGGGGCGTGAGGGGAGAGCAGGATGGAGGTGCTGTTGGTGATGAACATTGTGGTGATGGACACACAACAAGATGCTGCCGGTGTGCAGCGCCCACCTTCCCTCTCGAAAAAATGGTGCAAAATGCTCTTGCTCCCTCCCCAATGCCACAATTCCTGTCTTATCTCCTCCTTCAGCTTTTTTCTCCATCTTATTTTATTCTGGGCTTGCAGGGCACGTCAGGATACCTGCCAAATATTTGCTGAATCAAGACTATGATTTTTCTGTGATTCTCCGTACTCATTTGCTGACTGTAAATTTTTGCATAGACTCTGGGACATACTTTTTTAATTTGCTGCGAATTGCTGTATCCTTTTCAGATGTTTTTGCTACCATAGCATTATGGTTATGAAATGAAGTTCAAAGAATGCTGGTGGGAAGAAGATAGACTGAAGCATTACTTTGGTTTGTAAAATAAGGTGGGGGGAAGGAATCAGATTATACAGACGACCACAAATCTTAAATTACTCTGATGTTTTGGTCATCACCGGCAACCCCGGTGGGGAGATAAATCAATTTTCAGCAGCTGCAGACAGTGATCTGACTCAGGGCCAGAACAGCTTGACTGGAGAGACACGGCAAGAGTTTGGGGGCTGCTATCAAAGGAGATTTCCTGAAGGTGTGGAGGGATGGGGAAGGACAGGGAGGAAATGAATCCATAAAACAATATTCCAGGTTAGCCTGTCATTTTCATGAATTCAAACATATATGCAGAGCCTGACATTTGCAAACTTGATGTGCTCCTGCCTGTTTCCAATCTCTAAAATAAACACAGCATGAAGGAGGTTGTAGTTGTCCAAATCAACTTCATTTGTTGCAGTCAGCTGCTTTTTATTAGAACATGATTTAATGTGTGTGGCAGAAGTAGAAATTACTAGTTTTATATTCTTTTAATCTCAAATGGAAGCTTGGTTTTCAAAAATGCTAAAAGCAGCTGTGGTCTAATATAAGGTTCTTGAAGGCTGTAATGTTGGGCTCTTGTCAGGGTACAAAATCTTTGGTAATGGTGTCTCAGATTGTCAAGCTAAAGTATTTATGATGAAAATTTATTTTTCTTTTTAAACCATGGGAAAAATATTGGGCAAACTATAGCTCATCTGCCTCTTTCTGCAGTTTCTTTTTTACCTTATATGCAGTTAATTTTGGAACATATCTTCAGTGATTCTCAAAATAGCCTGAATTATTAGTGTGCTGATCTTATCTTTGTTTCTTTGAATCTACAAGGAACTGCCTCAAATGGTCAATGATTATCTAATATTTCTCACAGGCCATCTTTCCTGTAAATCCATTTTCCACGTGTGATAATCAGACGCAGTCGCAGACCTGCAGCTGCAGAAGTGTTGAACAACATACTCGACACATCCATGTAACGAGTGACATTCTCATGCCAAACCATTCCAGAGTACTGTCAGTGCCAAATATATTCCTGGCCTTAAATGCTGTTTCCCCCCTTGTTGCACATATAATCTCTGCTTTCCCTGCCGTAACTCAGTGCTTGGAGTGGCTAATGACAGCTGATGATGGTGATGACGCATTTTAATACGTCTGTCAGGCCGGTACATGTATAAGATTCTCCCTGCTTCCTATTCTTTCCCCCATGTCAAACAGAAGGTAGGCAAAGGCAGAGCTGCGTTTTTAGTTCTTTTTATCTCATGATCAGTGACACAATATCGGACACCGGTGGGGTTAAGGCAGAAGCCCATTAGGAGAATTCGTTTCTTGTGGAAATGTCCACGGAGCTCCTTTCCAGATATCTATTCCAGGCATTCCCAGTGGGTTGATGTCTCTCAGCAGAATTTTAGATTTTGAATCCTGTAAAACAAAAACCAAGTGAAAAATCTTGGGAATAGCATGAGCTGTATGGCAGTTCCCATGTGGTATTTTTGAAACACAAGTACAGGCTGACCTTCCTATACCTCAGCCATACAGGGGCGAGGGGATGGAGAAAGAGAGAGGAGAAGAGACCAGGACTGTTCACCAGTCAAATCAACCATTTCCCTGCTGATATCACTGGTTTCTCTATTTTTCTTTTACACTTAATATCATGGAAAATATGAGGTATTTCAGACCTCCTTTGTGAACTACTCTAATACATCACTTATAAGGACTGCTTAGTAAAACTTTATTGATTGCACCTCAGATTTTGATAGACTAATATCACAGCTGAAAATGGTGATTTATGAAAATTTTTGAGCAGTAAGTAATACTAATAGGACAGGGGCATGGGGGGAACAAGCCCACAGAGGAGTGAAAAAAACCCTATTTTTTTTTCCGGAATCAAGAGTATGTAGGAAAAATGTGTAGTTGTGGTCATTGTCACCAGCAGAGATTTGGCAGAGGTTTGACAAGCACACATCTTGGGCTATTACAGGTGCTAATTTGGGATTCTCCACCAGTACAGAAAAAGCCTCCATGTACAAAACTCTCCACTTGCTGCCAGAGCATGGCAGTGTCTGAGCAAGGAAGCACCTGTGAGGGGGAACTGCGCCCCTTTGAACCCCAGAGAGGGGTCATACTGGGAAACCAGTCTGTGCCCTCTCCTGGTAGTCTGCTAGATGGCTTCCCATTTTTCCCAAAGTAAAAATTGCCAGCAGATCACACAGGTTTGGGGGCAAATGTCTGGAAATAGGTCATCCAGACACAGAGTATTCTGGAAATTCATGTTTTCTTGAGGGCAGTGGTGATTCCAGAGGGCTGAAGTGGGTTAGCTGAAGGGCTTCAAAGAGCAGCAGTTACGTCTTCACAGCTTAAGTTTCACCATTATCCTAATTATCATCACTAAGGGATTACTCAAGCGAAACTTTATTATTATTATCATCATCATCATTAATTTTGAGGCAGGAATTGTAGACATTATGTGTATGTACCCCACAATTAGGATTTTTACAAGACTTAAGCCCTCATCAACAGGACAAAGCAGAAAAATTTACTGAGTTGCTAATCTATAAAGCCTTTGGGACCTCATACCAAAAGTTCTCTTGCATGTGATAACCAAGAGTCTCCGATTTCACAGAGCTTTTTAATGGTAGGAAAAAATCCCAACAATCCACAGAGTCTGGTCAAAGCCTTCAGGCTGTATATTCATGCCAGCACAGGTAGAGCACTTCTAGCACCCCACTTGGTGTCTGAAATACTCTTTGGAGCATGGAGCTGCTCCAAAACCATATGGTTACGTCACAGTAATCAAGTACAATCAAATCCAACCTTCCACCTGTAATTTTCCATTGCATTTGGATGGGGTTTTTTATAAGCAATTGTGTCATGCCAGCAACGTGGGTTGATTAATGCAGGGAACAACAGGATGCTCCGTTAGCCTTACAGCACTTGCTGCCTGGGTTTGCTCCAAGAGGAACCCCACATAATTAACATGACTCTCACCCTTTCACTTTTAACATGCTTCCTAATTAAGCTCTCCAGCATCTGAACTTCACTCTCTGGCTGCAGCGGCTGCAAAATGATTTATCCCCCGATGATGGTCACTAGCGCCAACCTTGCTGTCAGGAAAGCACACTGAAGCATTTAACACTTTGAATTATTTTATTCCTTCTCCTCTCCTGTTTAAGTAGGGAGGTCTGGTGCAAAACCTTGCATTTCAAAGCCAGCTCATCAATGTGCAAATGTATATCCATGGGCCATCTCTTACCCGTTTGTGTATAATGGACATACAAACGCAAGGAATGATAAGAGTGCATATAAAAACCTTTGACCTGTAATTAGCCTATCTTGCTTTTTTTAAAAAAAATCTTTGTGTCACTCCATTTGCAGATTAATTAAACCTAATAGAGGTAATGAAACGCAAAGGGAGCCGATCGCTTTGTAGAGATTTAATATTGATTTGTACACTAAAGCGGCTTTAGTGTATTTTAAGCAATTATTGCCAATAGATAAATTTCTGCAACAACTCTTTTATGTAGAAACAGGTCCTGTTGAGGTACAAAGTCTACCTATGCAGAGAGTTCATACCTAACCCCCCCACCCCCATTTGTATTTGCACAGCACCTCCAGCTCCTTAGCCGAAAGGTGCTGTTTACACAATATTATTTTAATTTCACATGACAAATGTGCTACCATGAAGCTAAACATTCATCATTACCCGGGCGCGCTTTCCCCCTCTGTGGGGAGAAGCAGTGTCAACTACTGGCACGGGCTCTCAGCAGATAACACCAGCTGGGGAATAGCAGTCGTGTACCACAGAAATCCCAACGCTGAAAAAAATTTCACAGTGGATGTGCCCAGAGGCCAGAGGGACCTCAGGTACCATGGCTGCTGAATTGGGCTGGGATTCTACCTTCCAAAGCCGCGATTCCCTGACTGGTTCAAATCTCAGGAGAGTGGGCTGCAAGGGCAGGCAGCCCCGCCTGCCTTCATCCATCGCCTTGCCAAAATGGGAAGGACGTGGAGCCGGCAATGATGATGAGAGCTCACATGAATCCCCCGGGCCTGCAAGCAGGGTTTCCTAATTGTCAGCTGTGCTGCGCCAGGCTTGTTTAAAATAATTAGAGTGCAGCGGCTTAAACAGACCGGGGAGGGTCAGGGTGGGCTTTTTTTTTTCTTTTTTAATCCCTCCATATGGGTTTTTATCAGTTGCTATCAGCTCCCTGCTCATTTCTGACACCATCACTCTGCCAGGCAGGGGGATGGGGAGGGGGGAGGGGGAAGCAAGGTATTATATTTTAAGTACACGAACACATTCAGAAAGAAAGACGACGAAGCAGCCCCAATGCATGCGATGGATGGAAACAATACAGCCAGCACACCCAAAGTATATTATTTAAAAAAAAAAAAGATGGGGGGGAAGAAAAATCTGCTTGCTCCTCTTCCTCCTCTCTTTCCTCCGAGAGGGCTAGCTGAAATCTTTCTTAATTACCGCTTATTTCAATGACAGAATTGTAATTTATCATTTAGTTGTAATTTGACATATGTTCACACCTTTGCCATTTCCAATTTCCTCCTTCACTCTAATTGTCTGCCTGGCTCGCCTGTCACGCGCGCCTCCTGGGATTAATTCGAGCTGTCTGTCTGCAGCGGGCTGGCGGCGCGCTCGGGGCTGGCGGCGCGGTGACAGTGACAGTGACACTGCGCGCTCCGCTCAGCCGCGCCCGCCCCGCCTCGCCACCCCGCCTTTGCTTGTTTAGCCCGCTTTTGCGTTCCTGGCTTTTCGGGGTTTTATTAGACGCTAATTACGCTGCGCGGCTGTCAGCTGAAAGGAGAGGAAACCTCGCCGTAATTAGTGGGAGGCGGCCCCGGCGGCGGCGGTGCGGGAGCCGGTAGATGTCTCTCGCTCTGCCTCGAAAATGCACACCGGCTTTAAATGCTCTGCCTTCATTTTCCTCCGCGGCTGTTTATGCTCCTCTGCCTCGCTGACGTGGCCTCAATAGAGCAATTGCAGCCTCCTTCCCCGGCTTTTGGCCTCCCCGACCCTGCTTTTCCTCTTTAACATCCAGCTTCAGCATCCTCTTAAAACAATCTTTCCGCGGCCAAGTGCTGCTCCACCCTGGTGCCACTCCACGCACCGGGACGGATTTGGCGCAGGGTGTGTTTGCTTGCCGAGGAGGGCAAATAGCGGGAAGGGCCCTGTGTGCCCAACGTGCGTGTGCGCCGCGGCTAACAACCTGACAGAAGCTGCTCTGGCCATCAAGGAGGTGCATGGGCTCCTGTCCCCTTGTCCTCGTACATCCACAACCGTGAGGCTGCCACTGCCGGGTCAGAGAGGCTGCTTCTTTTCATCAAGAGGTGTTTTACCAGTGTTGCAAAGTAACACCTAAAGTTAAATTCTCAGCCACACTTTTCATGGGCAACAGCTGAATTCACACCATGATTTGTGGCCCTCTTTTCTCTGTCCCACCCAGATTTCTCCTGGAGGCTGTCCTGTGGGCCCCCAAAGCACATATGAATGCTATATGCATCCCTACATGGAAGCTATCTGCATCTTGCTCCAGCAGAGTATCTGACACAGTGGCAGCACCCGAGGGGGACCACCCTCAGAGGTCCTCTTATGGATAAAGATGACTGGAGAAAGCCGCTCAGTGTACTGCCACTATGGGGTTTTTTTAATTCTTTCGGCCTTTGCCTGAAAGGACAAAAAACATCCATTCTTTTCCCCATTTTCCTAGCATATTTTTTCTACTAGCATAGGCGCGTGGTCTGTCTTTGCAGATGTTTCAGAAAAGTGGTCCAGCCCCAGCCACCAAAGCAGAGAAAAACCTGGCTAACCAGCTGAGCAGATACTTGGAACAGCTGAAAGGTAGAAATCTAGATCATGCTCTAGCTTGATTATCAGCTTCTACTGTGCAGCCCCCCAAATCCCCACATCTTCGTTGTGGTTTAACCCCAGCTGGCAACTAAACCCATGCAGGTGCTCACTCACTCCCACCCCGCATTGGGATCGGGGAGAGAACTGGGTGGGTAAAAGTGAGAGAACTTGTGGGTTGGGATAAAGACAGTTTAACAGGAAAAGCAAAAGTTGTTCATGCAAGGAAAGCAAAACAAGGAACTCCTTTACCACTTCCTGTTGGAAGTTCAGCCATTCCCAGGAAAGCAGGGCTCCATCACATGTAATGGTTACTTGGGTAGACAAATATCATCACTCCAATTTTCCCCCCCGACTCCTTTCCTCTGGTTTATGTGCTAACACTGATGCCATTTGGTGTGGGAAATCCCTTGGGTCAGTTGGGGTCAGCTGTCCCAGCTGTGTCCCCTCCCAGCTCCCTGTGCACTCTCAGCCTCCTCGCTGGTGAGATGGAGTGAGGAGCAGAAGAGCTTAATTCTGTGCAAGCTCTACTCAGGAATAACAAAAACATTCCTGTGTTACCAACACTCTTTCCAGCACTAACCCAAAACACAGCCCCATACCAGCTACTGTGAAGACAGCTAACTCCCAGCCAAAACCAGTACACTGTCTGCTGTTTCCTCCACATTTCCCTTTTCTCCACATGCTACCCAAGTAAAGATATATAAATCAAGGAAAAGACATAAACTACCTATTCCAGCCTGAGGTGGAACCTGAAAATGATGAGCAAAATGGTTTCAGACAGAACCCCAGACACATATTTATTAATTTATTCATTTTCCAATGATTTTAAATGTCTTGCCCATCAGTATCGACACAAAAGAGAAACCCACAGAAGCAGGAGTAAGTTGGACACCACTGCCCCTGAACTGGGAATGTGGATGCTGACAGAGGTGAATTTTGGAGCAGGCTCCTCTACACTGCATCCTGCATGCCCTGTCTCCACTCACAGCCTCTAAGAATGGTGAGCTCCCATCACAACCTTTATTTCTATCTGCTCTTGTCAATGGTGTAGCCTTAGGTAGGTGCTTTAAGGCCAGTCTTGATGGTTCAGGTGCCTTAACAGATCCCTTAATTGTTTAAAATTAAGCTAATGCCCTGAAAACACAAACCCATCCAACTGGCACAATTCCTCCCTCCCTAAAATTAGCCCAAATCCCTTGCCCTCGGCCATCCTGAGCCTTTCTAGGCATCACCTTGGCAACACACCACAAAACCAACCCAAGCGCAGAGTGCAAGCTGGAGGTCAGTGCATCTTGGCACTTTCAAATCCCAAAGGAATTAATTTCAGAGCCAAGGGACACTGGGAAAAAAACCAACCTTAACCACCACTCCAGTTTAGCTGGGGGCAAAAAAGCAGTGGCTGGCAGCACTGTGAGAGGCTGGCAAGATGCTGCTGTTTGGAAATCCCTGGCTCAGGGCCATTTGCTTTCTGACAGTGGTGTGAGCGTGCAGAAATGCTCCTCAGAGCCCAGGTACACTGAGTAGCTAGCACAGCACTGCTGAGAAATATTTCATGACCTGTAGGAGGCAAGACTGAATGGATTTACATTTATTTAGATTTTTTTTCTCTCCCTTTCAATGCCTGCTTTCTATACTATTGACCTTCTAAAAATCATTTCACTACTTACTGCCTTTGCTTTCTGTGTGTTGCCATTTTCACCTTCCAGCTTCCTTTTGCCATCTAGGATGGCCAGCCTTCTCAGGCAGTTTTGTTTGAACACCAGAATTTTTCTGATGTGTCTGCAAACTTTTAAGAGCCAGAATTTCTGGCTCCCTTAGCTGCCAAATTGTAAGAAAACACAAAGTGCCTCAAGCTGAATCCTAAAAAAGATTTTCCAAATACTTACTCACATGCTCCAGCCTTGGTCTAAAGACCGGGCTATGAGGTACATATGATTTAGTATTAGAGCTTCTCTATATTTATGGCCTATTTCATATATCAGATCTATTTAACTGGAAATGGTGTTGGAAATCAATGTACTCATTAGAAGTCAATGCTAAGTGCTTTTGAAAATTTACTTTCTTTTTCATTTCTCCTAGCTATCAATTTTGTTGTTGTTTTAAACCTGACTTCCCGAGGCCTTATTCATTAATAGATAAGCAGTCATAAGTAGGTTATGAGCATACAGGAGGCTCATCTTCCACACTGGCAGACCCAGTGCTCTTCCCACCTAAATATACATCTGATTTTTCAAGGATGGCCACCTCCTTCAGCTCACAGAGGGTCTCTGAAAACCACACACTTCTGCTGTATCAGTGGTGAGAATGTCAAACTCCAAGAGGAAAGGAAGGAGTTAGTCCAGACCCCAGCTGGAAAACAACCTTACAAATAGTTGTCCTCTACAGTATGAGCTGCAGTGCTCTGTACTGTCAATGGGGAGGGTAAAGGGGATAAAACAGACAGGCTGAAACATTATATTCTGGGGGAGCTGAAGGACTTCCCCAGAGCTGTGCAGGAAGCTCAGTAGCAGTGGGGTGCTACTGAAACAGTAGTGGGGGGCTTTTCCTTGGTGCTCCCTCAACCTTCTCTTTAGATTTCAACAAAAAACCTGTTAATCCTGATGCTACTAATGAAACAAAAGAAAGTGGAGGAGACTGCAATACTGCTCGTCCGAGAGGCCTTACAAGCCCTTTGCTGTACCCTTCCTGAGCTGGTAGCAGTTTAGTATTGCTCTAGCTCCTAGCTGAACGTGATATAGTGCTCTTCTTATAAATGCTTGATCAAGAATAGATGAAGAAAATGCCTTGTGTACCCTCAGTATTCAAGTTGAACTTGTAGCATCCTTATAAACCAAATCCATTTTTGTTTAAAAATAAAAACTCCAACCCAACCAAACACAGTAGCTGTCTGCAAGAGTATGAAATACATACAAATAACAGAGGAAAAAGCTCTTTCATTCATGTAAGGAAAAAGCGATGAATTAATTTTCCTTTGAAGGAAGCACTCCTGTCTATTCCTTAACTTTCACATAGAGAACAAGTACAAACATCTTGATCCCTGAATGTAATGCTCTGGGAAACTATAAGTAGGAAAAATCAAGGTGGTGTCCTCATGGAAATTTTTTTTGTGCACTAAAATATAGTGGTCGCCACTGGTGCCTGCTATAAAATTTTTATATGTAGAAAGTGGCAGGCTATCACACTTTTTATATATGCATATATAAAAGTGACAGGCAGAGGAATAGGATGCCTGAAGCTGTAAGATATGAGTGTTATAGGCCACAATCCTTTTATTTTTATTGTTTTTATCTCAATGGGAAAAGTTTTCCGTCATTAGCTTAAAAATGCAATACAAATGTTCTCTTTTGAGGCCTGAACACACCCAGACCTTTCTGCTTTCACATCCAGGTATTTATCACTGCTGCTCTCTGCTTGTTAGCGTTTCAGGGGGAGTTATGGCAAGTTGTGGGACTGATTCTGGCTGCTGGGACCACATGTTCCTGCTGTACAGCTCAAGCATCACAGGCAGGAGGGTGGTCGCAAGAACCTGCTAGGTAAAGCGTCACAATATTTGGGAGCTGGCTGGAATGCTGTTTCTAGCTTTATAGTTTCTGTTCCTCAGCATCTTTCAAAACTTTGAGAAGGAATGAAGAAATAGAGGAGGTCAAAGGAGGAAATACATCAAGGGATGTGGAAGCAACACCAGCTGTCCTTCTTGTCCAGAGCCTTATCTCTGGCAGCTGCAGCATTGGAGGCTTTGGGACAATAAATGGAAATGCCTCACATAGGGAGACCTGCTTTATGCACTCACCACCCACCTTCAAAGGCAGCCATATTCCCAACCACCTTAAATCCAGCATTTGCCCATGGCTAGTGTGACTACTGAAATTTCTGTGGTAGTCCTGGTATCCAGAAGGTCCTTTTTCCTGTGCACCTCAGAGCTTACCAGTGACTGTGGCTGTTACAAGCACAGAATCATTTAGGTTGCCAAAGACTTCTGAGTCCAACCCCAAACCCAACACTGCCAAGCCCAACACTGAACCTGGTCCCTCAGTGCCACATCCACACTGTCTTATAAACAGCTTCAGGGGCAGCCTATCAGTGTGCTGCAACACATCGCACCGGTGGGGCAGTGATGGTGTGTGCTGGACTGCCAAGTGCCAGCAGGGCTTCATGCCATGGGGAGAAGGTGGCATTTCCAGATGAAGAGCCACTGAGCTTTGCCAGACTTGTCCTTTGGACCTGGAAATTATATCTGCATGGAAGTTGAGCATTGCAGGCCAGGGGGAAAGGGGTTTAGGTTAGGGGAGACGTGCCAGGGGTCCCACAGGACAGCTGCAGACATTTTACTGATGTTTCTGTGATGTGCTGGACTTGCCTTTGTGTGTTGTACATACATTTCCTTGTCTGGCATACCCCAGTTAAAAGTATGGGAGCTCTGCACGTGTGTTCATGTCTGAGAGCATGGAAATAAATATATCTTTACTTGCACACTCAAATGGAAATGGTTTCCATCCACCCTCAAATGCTGTGAGCTGCAGCTCCACATCTCACCTTAGAGAGCAGCTCATGACCTGCCTTAGTGCATCCCCTGTCTGACAGAACCCTGCCCTCGAACCCAGCGTGGGACAGATTCTGCTGTGTGGGAAAGTGTGTTACAAGTGAAGAAGGAAAGGAATGTTGAGGGACAAACAAGGAAAGAAACTCTGGAGGACCTCCAAGGAGCATTCTGTTCGTCTGACATCTGTCATTGTAAGTGCTGGATTTACACCTTGCAATTTGTTTGGGGGAAAAAGTCAGGGAGCAATAAAGTAATAACCTGAGCAGAAAAAGAATTGTTATCAGAAAATTATTTGTAATGCAGCCTTTAAAATAAATATCACAGTTATTCCTGTGCTTTACAGTGTCATTTCTAACTCTAAGAAGTCAGTGTGTAAATCTAATGGAGTAGCTATTCATAAAAGTTCAGCATGAGTAATAAAAGTAACAATTTTCTGTAATGATATTTTATAGATTTGAATAAGACATATAAAATATTTTTGCTTTTACAGCATATGTAAAGAGAGTAAGTATACCATGCCTATAAAACAGGGATTACTTTTAAATTCTTAAAATATTTCTAGAACAAAGTAAATAATACTCATAATTTTTTCCTGAAAGACTGGTGAAAAGCCACATAGCAAACTTTTCAAATATTTTATATGAAAACAATTCTCCTACAGCTTCAGAGAAGACATAACACACTTACCTCTCATATTTTAATAAAGGAAATTCACACGTGCTTTCCCCTTCCTATTGCATATCCTTCCCTCTGAGCCCTTCAGCCCAGTTCTTTGCCAGTGTGAGTGTGTTACAAGTGAAGAGAAGTTGGGATTTCATCCCCTGTGGTGTAGTTTTCACAAATGCCAGCTGAACATTGAAAAAAAAAGAGAGATTTCATCAAGGGTGGAGGAGGAGGGAAAACACAAATCTGGAAGGTAGGAGGCCTGAACTTGTGATTTACTTTGTACTGAGTCTGAGGGGGAAAATACTAAGTTTTGATGTGTTACAGTGGATTGTATGTGAAGGTAGGTGAGATCAGAGCCTACCTCTTAGAGCTGACCCTCCATCAGAGCAGGGCAATGCTTGATGCCACCCTCCAGGTCAGAGGGGCAGGGTGGTAGGTGTTGCCATCCTGTATCCTCCAGGCTCCAGCCACCCTGGCACAGGTACCTGGGACCCTGCTGTGGCAGTGTGCCAAGGCAGTTCTGTTACGTTCAGTGATGGAGTCATGGAGCACATTGTGTTCTGTGTCCGGTCCAGCCACACGTCCAGCAGTGTGGGGCACTGGGAAGATGGAATTCGCAGAGTTAGGGTGCCCAGGCAAGGGGAATATGTGGGCAGCTGGCCACAGCAGTACTTCACAGCCATGGGGGAGTCACCCCCATTTCATAGAGCTGAAAAGTGTAACCTGTAACCCCGTGAAAATGCAAAGCCTAGTTAATGTAAATATCTCTAGTTTGAGAAGCCTTATGAAAGATACCAGAAAATAAGTGGCATGCATGTGATTATTTCTAAACCTATTTCTATTTGGCTTCTCTCAATAAAATATGTTTCCACAGTGCTCTGTCCAAATGTGATTTGGGCTACCTTCAGTGAAAAGCCCAGGAGTGCAATTTGATTAAGTGGTTAAAATAAGCCACAAAAGGATGGCCCCTGTGGGGCTGCAGCCTCGTGGCCTAGGTTGATGCTGGCTCCCAGGCGCTGCCCGGCACACAAGTGCACAGCCAGCCACATCCCCTGCAGCTCCAGCCTTTCCACAGGGAACCACGTCCTATTTGCTTTCAATCACAGCCCAGCAGGAGCTGAACAAGCCCATGCAGCCAGCAGGCTTGGCCTCACCACCCACCAGCACCTACCCCGATGGCCTCTCTGCTGTGTTGATTTGCCCATTCCCTGCCCAGTCACTGCCTGAGGAGCCAACGGCACCAGGCACAGCTCAGGATTGCAGCCAGGTGCATGGACACACATTTGCTGTTACCATCCGGAATGTGGGATCCTGTATTGGCTGCTACCCTGCTCCAACATCCCTGCGTGCACACTGCTGGGTGTGCCAGCAGGAATGCACAAACACCCCCACGGCTTCACACACACACACACACACACACACTCTCACTTTCTGATCTATTTGCTTCCTACCATTCATTGTAGAGCATGTTAAAAAAGGAGACTTTAGCAAAAATAACACGTGTATCTTTTCATTCATGTGCTTACATATAAATGTACACATACGCCCACTAGAGATGGTGTGCAGTTATGGCCATTGGCACATCCCCTTGATAGTAAATCTTTGGGTGCACAGCATATGGTACAGCCATAAATACATATATCAGTAGGGAAATAAAACCCAGTGTGACTCAACACAGAGAGTTTACACATATTTCTATTGACTTGTCAATGTATCTGCATCTATAGCTTGGCTCCTGTACCCAGCTCAGAAGGAATTGCTACCACTTTGCCTTCACGTAAGCACAAAATACAGAGTCCTTCCTGCTGGATATCTCTATACATTTGGCCAGGTCATTATACAACCAAAACCATGATTTCCTAAGGCTTTTTGAATAGGAAAACCTATAAAAACTTTATACAGAACACACTCAAGGACCGCTGAAGTGTGTCAACCGTAGGCTGGTGACAGATAATAACAATAAGCAAACCATCTTTTGGGTTAAGCACCAGGTCACATTTTTGGGATAAATTGTAAACAGTAAATATTGGGCAAGTTGCTGTGCTGTGACAGAGGCTTCAGTTCAGAGTCAATGCTATTGAGGACTTCACGGGTAAATATTGGCTAGGTCTTATTTTTAATTTTATTTTTTATTTGACAGTTGGCATATTTCTAAAAAGTCAGTGAACATTTTTGAAATTTCATTGCACATCCATGCATCATTACCTGTTTTCTTAGAGCTCGAGGGAGATGATATTGTTGGGGGTTTTCTCTCATGTAGGGAGGCGAGGCAACGAAGCATAACAGAAGTGAAGGATGGCCTTTGGGAGAGCAGCATCGCTTTTCTGAAGCACAAGTCTTTGGTCCAACTGAAAGTTCAAAACAAAGGAGAATCTCTGTCTCTCTCCCTCTTTCCAGCTGTACCTTGGTAATGAAAAGGAAACAGCAAGGAAAGGGGAAAAAAAGCTAAAATAAAAAGTTAAAAAAAAGTAGAAGCTTACTATTTTTAAAACCTCATCCAAAGTTGAAGATTCTGCTGAACTGAAGCAAATACTCTTCAGAAATGCCTGGCTGCAGAGCCAGGCTGAAATATTCCCGGAAAACAAGACAGAGGAATATTTTTACCAGTAAATACTGGAGTTAAACAAGACTGGCTCATCTCAAAGAAAATGATGGACAAATGCTGCAGGGCATGCTGAAGAAAATAAAATGCTTATCCTTTTTCCCAAACCCATTCAGCCGGGGACCATTTGGGGAGCTGATGGAAGTTCTCGGAGGTTTTTCCTTTGCCCTTGTTCTTTTTTGTTTTCAAAAGCCTTTTAGCTTCTCCGTTGATGGCTCTTTCTTGAACTGAGAACTGCTGGTCTGGAAGACAGCAGCTTTTCTCTTGAAGGCTGAGCTTTATTCTGTCAAGGGGTGTAGATGGTACCATCTTGAAGGTTACTTCTTCAGTTGTGGGGCTTAAAGGTCATCAGTGACTGGGCTTAAAGGTGGGGAGACAGAGGAAAGCCCACAAAGCTGGGACCTGCAGGCAGCTCCTGCAATTCCTTCTCCCAAGGCAGCTATTCCCAAAAACTGGTTCTAATTTAGTTGATATTTTGACAATATTCTTTCTCTTTAGGCAACACTGAATTAGGTGTGGGAGGTCTGGGTACAGGTTCAGACTCTAAACCAGGTGGAGTTTAGAGGGGGAAAGGGAGTGTCATGTTAGCCAGCTTTTCTCTAACCTGTTTTCTTGCTCTATGGTCTGGCCCCACATCCCCTGCTCCTGACAAGGGTGAAGGGCACAGTGGTAGAAGATAAAAGACATCCTGCAGCATTTTGCAACTGGGAAATACTTTTGCCACATTCTTCTGCATTCTCCAGACTTCAGGAAAGCTTAGCATAGCTTTTTTTTCTCCTCCTTTTGTACATCTGGGTTGAGCAGACACCATTAACCCTTTGAGATCTCCCCTTGCTGCCAATCAACGGGAAAACAAATGACTCTTTCCCACCTGCTACCCCCTCGCCTGCTTCTGGGTCCAGGTGTTTCCCCTTGTGCGTCGCAGGCAGAAAGCTGAGCAGGCACCGGGTGGGGTGGTCCTCACCTCCTCCTCGCGGCTTTCCCGAGGACAGGCGGACAGGCGGCAGGTGCCCGGCAGCTTGGGAGGCTCCGGGAGCGCTCCACGTGCCGCCGCCTGCATGAAGGTTAATGCAAACCCGCCAGGCGCCCCATCGCATCTGGCCCTTGTGTACGCACATCTGTCTTGCCACCCTCCCGTTTCCCTGCCGGTGCCTGGAGCAGCCGCCCTGCCGTGCCCGCGCTCCCGGGGGCACGGAGGTGCTGCAGGAGTTATGTTGCACACATGCCGAAAGCCATTAATTAAATTAGAGCTCCCCGACAGGGGCTGCGGAAGCAGCTGTGTCATCAATCATCGCGCCGGGGGCTGACACGCACGCAGCATCACACCGAGGGAAATTTTTTCTTTCTAAAGGCAGCTGAGGGCTGTAACCAGGAGTCCCGAGCAGGAGGGTGGCACCGTGAGGGGCAGAGACCCCGCTCCGTGCTCGGTGGTTTGGAGTGGGACTGTGACCGAAGCGCCTGGGTGTTGCTGCCGTGCAAATTAATTGGCATCATCCGATGCCATCCTGGGGCCGCTCGTGTCCCTTTGCTTTGGGATGCTGAGGGGCAGCAGAGCTGCTGTTCCTCAGGGCCAGGACTGTGTTTGGTAGTGAATCAGTGAGCCAAGCTGCTGCCCGAGCCCCTGCCAACCTCTGGCCTGCATGGATTGGGAGCCTGCAGCCCCTAGGGCCTGGGATGGGGCCCTCATGGACCCCCACTCGCAGGCTTGGTAATGTGCTATGAAATGGAGATCGGTGCATCCCAACCACACACAGAAAAAGCAAATTTCTGTTATTTACAGGCTCTGGGCCACCTGATAAGGAACTTGCCACTTGCCCCCAAAGAACTGGTTCTTGGACAGTTAATCAAACGAGAATGGCTAAGGGTAGTCACTGCACCCTTTGCAAACAGCAGCCCAGACACGAGAGCAAATAATTTGTATCAGCATGACAAGAGAAAATGGAACGTAAACTTGCTTAACAGCCAACAAACACTGGCTTTCATATATATATATATACACACACACACACATACATGTTCTTCTGTCTCAGACCAAAGAAAGAACTCCGTCAGGTTTAAATTTGTGTCCATTTATAATGTCCATTTATAAGTTCTCCCCCTTTCCTTGCCCCATATTGGGGAGAAACAGCCTTGCAATATTAATATTCCCCATGCCAGCTTTTCCACATCCACCTCTCAGAATGCTACCTACAGAGGAAAGACAAAGCTTCAGCAATTTTATTCAGGCCTTTTTCACAGTGTAGGTCATCTCAGCAGAGTGTGGAAACAATAGCACGTGCCAATCTCTCGGCACAAATACTGACCCACAAATAATGAACGCTCCTAGCAACCACGTACAGAAACAGCAAAACTTTAAACAAATTTTTGTAAAAAATAGTAATTAAGAAAAATTAGTTTTGCCCCAGTGAAATTGTCATGCATGTAGATTATCTGCAAAGAGAAAATTGTTAGATAAATTATTTGTATTGAGTAATTTGATCGTCTCTCCTTGGAAGCCTAATGAATAGGTTATTTTCTGCAACAGCTGCTGGTCGAACTCTCAAGCTTGAGCCCACGTGGTCTGGCTGTTCAAAGGGAATTACTGTGCTGGCTTTTTTAAAGTAACTTTAAAAAAAAGCTAAACTAGGCACAATCTATTTGTTGACAGCGAGGAAAGATGGACAGGAGAAGATTTAAGTGGGTGGTAAAATTATTGTGAAGGCCTGAAAATTATTAGCAGAAAGGATAATTGTGTGAAGCCGCAAATAATTCGCCTGTCACTGGGACTGTGAGAGACCAAACCTTCATGGCTGTAATTCAGACACGTCATCTGCATTTCACGTATGCTGCTCTGGAGAGGAAATGCCTCCCAGATGGGCTATGAGGCTGGATGGCCCCAGGAACTCTGCTGCTGGGTGGGCTATGGCCATGCAGGCACCTTGGTCTGGGGTTCCTCCTCTCCGGTTGCCTACCTCATTTATAAAAGGCCAAACACCACATGCAGACATGTGCCAGTGGTGGCTTTTGGGGGTGTGTGGAAAGGGTTAAATGCATTCTGCACTCGTGCGGCAATTTGGCAGGCATGATATTTGTTCCAGGGTCTGTATTTGTCCAGAGGGAGACAGGTTTTCTTCTGCATTTGTTAGTGCATACTTGCCTGCAGTAGGCAAAGGCTGACCTGAACCTCTTTTATGGGTGATATTTGATTGCATTTTCCTCTGACTAGGTCTAAGCAGGGTACAGTGTGATCTGCCAACCATAAACCTGAATTCTTCCTCCAGGAGAGTGAAATAAAGGCAGAGCTCTGTGTGACTGCCTTGCTCCTTCTCCCTGTCCTTGCATTGCCTGTGTCTACCCTGCCCCCTTCCTTTGGGGCACTTTGCTGGGATCATCTTGCAGTTCAGCAACTTCCACACACTGGACCTTTTTGCACTCGAAAAGTTAGATTGGAGTTTATTCCATTGTTCTCTGAATAATCTATTCAGAGACTCAGTGTTTTACTCTTTTTTCCCTCTTCTTGCCAATTTAATCAAGAGGAGTCTCGTTAGACGTGTTAACAATGTTAAGTATGGAGCATACACTGAGGTGAAGTGAATGGTGTCTCAGGTAGAATTTGGCTGTGAGTTGTCTTTGCCTTGTGTTTCTGCAGAAGCGTACTAAAGAAAGCTGCTGCAATTGAAGACACCACTGAGGGTGGATGCATGCTGGCATGCATGGGTAAGGGAAAGAAATCCACAGTGAAAAACCAGAGGAAGCAGCCAAGGACACATTTCCTAATGAAGGATTTGCTGGCTAGCTCTTTGAGAGGTGCTCAACACTGTGAGGAGCAGCTTAGTTAGGATGCTTCAGCACTGAGCCCAAGGCAGATGCTGCCCCTTTGCCAGGACATCTCAATTTCCGCAGGTGGTTGAAGGAGCTCACGGGGTTAGGAGTGCAGGGAGGGAGCCTGTTGGAACGATGCAGTCCTCCTTCATGTCCCAGGGCCGTAATCCTAGACGGTGGTGTCACCTTTCTTTTGGGACAGAGGCCAGGTCCCTCCACTGTCCAAACCGAGGAGAACATGCTGGCTTCGTGCCTGCTGCCACTGAGTGTCGGCTCTGACCTCTCGTGGCTCAGTCTGCTGAGATATTGCCGTTCTGTGGGACATGACATGTCCATCCCTCTTCTCACCTGGCTTGTGGGGACAAACCCCCACACAGCTGCCAAATGGAGCTTGCGCCTATTTTGCTTTTGTGGCTTCTTGTGCTGTTTTGGCTAAGCTGTGGAGAAAGCCATGTGTTTCCCAACTAACTGGCTGCAAATTGAAACCCTGCAATTTTGGGGGCAGAATCTACTTTGTTTCTCGTGAAGGTAATTTAGCATTTTGCAAGAGTGTACTGAATAGTTCATGTTTCATCTGAATTAATCAAGTGTGCCCATTGATTTCATGTGTATTGCCACTGAAAGCTTTCTTAATTACGAAAAACCACAAATCTTTCGTTTTCTAAAAACATATGAATTTTAAGGGGGGTTTATGATGAGTTTTGAGAATCTTAATCTCAGGAAAAATGCAATTTTTGATGTAATTTGCAATTCTCTTCCTGCTAGTATCAGTGACTGCATGCTGGTTGAGCGCAGCCTGCCATCAGGAACTGAGGCTCTCCAAGGTCAGCAAGGAGCACAAGTCCTGCCCTACCTTGTCTCTACTGTCTTTACTTCCAAAAAATAAACTTTTTGGAAAAACAACCTCCCACCCCGTCTTTTTTGTGCTCCTCCTGTTAAGCTGCTGCAGAAAGATAGCAAGGAAGGGCTTTGGGGCCAGCAAAGCACCGAGTCTCCCCACCACCCCACCAGTCTGCGTAGGCAGACTGAACCACAGTACAGAAAATACTGCAGCACTGCCTTGGCGTTTTAAAGAGGCTAACCCAAGCTTAGAAACCATCCTTAAAAGTGCTCCATGCTCAGATGGCTCTGCTGAGACACTCTGCCAAGCCAGGGATAGGTAAACCTTAAGGCTGAAAGCACAGGTGCTTAAAATTTGGAGCAGGCCAGCACTGTGTCACTTGAGAGCAGATATTGCCATAGGTAGAGTGGTCCTTGTCACCACCACCAGGTGATGTCTCCAGCTTTGAAAAGGTGAGCTTCCGGGCACTAGGCTAAGACAGGCAGCTGTAACAAATGTCAGGACTTGGAACCATAGAGGATGCATGAGATGCTCTCACAGATGGAGTACTTAAATGGGCATTCATAAACAGGCTTCGACATGGATTTAGGAGCTACTGTCTCTATTTGGTATCCACTAATACCTGCCCTCCAGCTGATTGCAAGTGTAACATGCCAAGTTTGAGATTCACATGACTGAGTCACCAGTTTACAGACACTACCAGTTGTAGGTTGAAACAATATTCAGATCCAGAGGTCATTTACCCAAAATGAGGACCTGGATATTAAAGCAGCATATGCATGTTATATTTATCATCAGTGTTGGCACATGTGTGTGACACATGATAATAGCAAAAGCAGGTTGTAACAGCAGGGGCACCTGGCATACTCTGTCACATCAGTCACTTTTTGTTTTTTCTGTGCATTTAGATTGATATATTTTCTGGATAACTGGCATACTCTTTTTCAGAAAGGAAGCAATTTTTTCAATAGCTTTCCTAGCCTGGTCTCTGTACAGTTCCCCTTTTTATCTGAGATGATTAGGATTCATGTTTCTTTCCTCCAAAAGTGCTTTCTAAGGTCCCTATTTACACATGATATGAGATCAATGGGCTAATAATTAAGGCAGTGGTGTGGTGCTATTTCAGGTCTGTTTGCTATTTATTTGAAGCAGCTGTCTACGAATGTGGGATGCAGGGTACAGAGGTTGCCATGGCTAAAAACCATGTTTACTGATTGCTCAGTAAATAGTTGCACAACTTTCTGTGTAAATGCCAGATAGCACATCAGAGTTTCCTTGGGCAGTTTCACTTAGGCACAAGCCTTCCCCCCTATTCCTGTAACTGTACTGATGTTGGTTGCACCCCTTTCTGGGGTGAGGCGAGAAGAGAAGGAAATGTGCCACCAAAAAAGGACTGAATATATGTTTAGCCCAGAGAGGTGAGGACTGAGAGAAGGTGTGAAGCCAATCTCTGCAGAGATGAAAGGCCACCGCAAGGTAGCTGGGAATAATCTCCTCATCTCGGGTGGCTAGGAGAGGAGCATCGGTCTTCAATCGCTGCCAGGAAGAATCGAGTTAGACGTCAAGGAGAGACTTTGTAATGGTAATGATGGTGAGGCAGCAGCCTTCAGAGGCTGTCAAATCTCCATTGCTGAAGATCTTGAAGAGCAGATTAGATCTAGCTTTTGCAGGAATGATATACTGTAACTAATCCAGCCTTAAATCAAGGAAATGGGCTGGATGACCTCTTGAAGTACTTCATCGCCCATAAGTCTCTTTATGCCATTAATATTTGGAGGCAGAGTCTGATTAAACTGTGGTGTACGCCAAATGCTGGAGCAGCTCCTGTTTGTTCCACGCCTAACATGGTGAGAGGACCTGGCAGGGCTCTCTGGGAAACTCTGTTTGGTTTAGGATGGTACTAATGTGCCCATGCTATGCAGATCTCAGCTTGGCTCTTCAGAGATGGACATAAAGTCAGCAGGAACGGCTGGGCTTTCCCAAAGTTGTATCCAAACGTCCCCTGGAAAATTCCTCTCCTGTCATCTGTAGCAAGTCTAAACTTCTTTGCAGAGCACTGGCTACCTGGCCAGTGACAGCAAGATGCTCATGCCCTTGTCTTTGGCAGGGTAATGCAGGTGCCCTGCATCCTGCTTTGTTGTCCCCTGCCCTTCATATCTCATCAAGGAGCAGGAGAGTCTGGCCCTTAGCATGACCATTCTTAGTTTTCCATGAACCCACTGAATAATTTATTAAAAAATGTAAAAATGTTAATGTGAAAAAAGGAGTCTTTTTTTTTACTTTCTCCCAAATGACATACGCTTCCATTTTCAGACGTGTCTCATTTGCGTTTCGTTCTCCAGACGTAAAACAGACCCATGGGGTCAGGCAGTACAGGTTTTCTATTTTTCACATCACTGCACCCACAGACGGACAGAATTCGGTATCACTCACATTATGTGGGGGAAGAGCCTTTCTATTCATGCTGTTTTCAAGAATGTAGACTTTTCTTGTAGGAATACTAAGAAACTCCTCTTATTTTCTGCTGCGAAGAGCTGCTGCAAGCTGGGGTAAAGCTGCAGGCTCTGAATGGACACACTTCCCCATAACATGTTCTTTTTAAAATGGGAAAGCTGTGAAAAGCAAAAGTAACCAGTCAAGATTGCACACTGTAAAATGAATTAGCAGATAGCTGACTTCTTGAAATGGAAAGGGCTCGCTTTTCACAGGGCCTGGATTTACTTATCTGCCATGCAAGTACTTGCATAATAATAGCCAATCTGCATATGATAAATTAATAAAATGCATCTAAGTGTTGAGGGTGCAAAGAAAAACACTAAGCACTAGATATTTGGCTCTCTTTTATTTATCTCAATTGAAAACACCAGTGGAGGATCTGCAAGGAAATTAGTAACACTGGAAGAGAAGTTTTTGCATGTGTGAGGGCTTCCCAGATCCTTCCCGTTTCAGCTACATTTTAGCCATACCTCTCCTGAAATGAGAGCCTGTCCTGTTCCCAGTGCTTTGCAGAGCTGGCTTTATATGCAGGCACCTTCCTTTCAAAGTAATAATCCAAAGCTTACAGAGCTACAAATAAAACCGCAGCCTGCATAAGCCAGCATAGAAATTTTTCGTGAGTCCACAGATGATCAAAATTACATTGTTGGAGAGCATTATTTAAGCTCTTTCCTGTCAGCAGTTACTGTAATTCTCAGTAGCTGTGGTGTAAAAGAGTTTGGGCAGATGTGTGGGCCATGGCATGGGTGAGTTCACTTGGGTGGCATGGGGAGAAGGGCAGCAGGGCAGCCAGGCGAGGCTGGGGAACCACCTGTGCCCATTCCTATCTCCGTGTTTCCCCACTTCCCATAGCAAAATATTTTGATATTGCAGTCAGTCCTGGACCAGCAGATCTGACTGCTCAGCTGGCTATCTTGTGGCAGTGCAGTGGCACTGATTATGGCAGTAATTAGAGGCTTGTGGCTGGTTATATCCCTAGTTTTCCCTAAGTCTTTGTTGGGTTTTGGAATCTTTTTTTTTAAGTCCTTGCTGCAAAGCGTGGCTGAGCTGCTCTCTGCATCGCAGCCACATAACTTGCATATATCCTCCTCTAACAATGCAACCACTGCAGAGAAAGCTGAGCAGGAAAACACTGGGACTTTGTTTCTATCGTGGTGAGAGCCTCACCACCGGCTGGTTGCCCATTTCTAATCAAGCAGTACACATGACAACATGACATTTTCTGCCTTACTTAGCTCCAGCTCTCATTCCGTGCAGAAAACACCTCAAAATGTGGATTGTTCATACACTGATTGTTCATACACTGATCTCAAAAGATGCAGCAATAATTATGTAAACTTCGCATCAGCTGTACATGGTATTGACCTTGTAGCAAAACAAAAGCAGAAAGGAGGTAGTTCTTTTGTGGGATTCTTATATCACCAGCCAATATCCCAGGCTGGCCCCACAGTCCTAACTGAGGATGTTTTGTTTTGAGAGGCTGTGAAATTCTGCCTCTGGACATCATAGTCTATGAAGAAGAGCAGACAGAAGCAAGTGAAGGACAGAGAAGAAAATCTTAGCAATTAACTCTTGTAAATATCTGTACCTGAAAAAGCTGTGCTTACCCCGTCAGGGAACTGACAAACCAGGTGAGCTATAGGCCCAAGGAAAAATGAGTTCAATTTTTAATATCAAATACTTGAAGCAGTAAATGAATAGCTTAACAGCAATTCAGTCTGGAATATGTTAGCATTGCTTTTTAGATAATTTTGAACTGTGGATATATTAACGGAAGTTGTGATCTGTTTCAGGACAATTTACAAGCAGGCAAAAAGACTAAATTCAACAAATTGATTCTTCGCTGCAAATGGTCCATCCAACCAGAACTAGCTCCTCAAGATAAGGTATTGAGCACTTCTCATTTCTGACTCAAATAAATGTGCTAGTGTGCTATTGCATTGTTTATCACCAGAAATTTTGACTTCATAAATATTGAATCATAAATTGGACTTGCATAACATTTTATGCATGAGCAAACAAAAGAGTCACACATCACCTGGACCTCCTCCTTTACTGCTCTTCCAGGGTGCCACACTCTTCCTTGGAAAGGGCACAAGACTAGGTGAGCTCATCATAATTGAAACTATATCCCATTCCACTTGGGACTTCTTGCCAGTAACGGATGTGCTGATGTTCACAGTGTGTCGCTTGCTTTAATACTACGACAAAATTATTTTTTCAAATTCTGATTACTTTGAGAAGACTGAGGGATTGGATTTTTGCCCTACATGCACACTGAACCCTGCTGTACCACTGCTGGCACCCAAGTGGTAATTGATGAAGCAAACACTTACTCTGGGTCCATTGTCCCACAGGTCTGTAAGGACAAATGGATTTTGCGGAAGTGTTTCCACATGCGGTGTCACTCAGCTGGTCTGTGGCGACTTCCACCACATTGAACCCAGTGGGTTTTCTGCTCAGCAGGCAGTTTTGCCTTGAAGCTGTAAGGAGTAAGACAATTTACTGGAGGGCAGCTGAGTAGTATTTGCTTGAGGTGAAAGCCTGGTTTGGGGAAATGCAGTTGCTTTGGTCAAAAGTGTGAAGAATTATTCTTGCCAGTAATGTCCTTCCCTGCAGTGGAGAGAAATGAGTATTCAGAGCCTGAAGGGGACAAAAGGTGCAGCCACTGAAGCCATATATTTGTGAATCTAGGAGATGCACAAAGTAACAGATTCAGCTTCCAAGTTCAGGAATCAAAACATGGATGGTATGTCCATGACATGTCTTTTTTTTTCATATAATGTCAAAACTTCAAAACCCTTCAGACAATTTCAGCTTGATGGTAAGATACTGTCTGAGTTCCATAGAACAGGATTTTAGTTGAGGCACATTTTGTTAAGATGTAACGCTGACGATAATTGTCTTGGCTGGGTTAGTAATTACATATAAATGCATTCTGTTATTCTCCTATAATATTTGCATGTTTCTGTTTGCACTGCGGTCTGTGTTCAAAAAGACCTTGGGGCCACAGTACTGTGGGGAGGAATAAACCAATCCTTACTCAAAGTTCAAGTCATGAAGGACTGTGATTTTCACTAACTTTTATCCCACTTCCTGTTCCCTTTTGGCAGCCAGCGCCCAGGACCAGGCCTGCTGATATGCTGTGGGCCTGCTCTCAGCCCCAGCATCAGTTTTGGAAACAGTTCACATCCCTACAGGATTGTTGCTTGGTGTTGTTTTGGGGTTTTTTTTTCCCTAGGCTCTCCAAACATACTAAAGTGTCATTAAGACAAATGGCAAACATTTCTCCTTTTCTCACGTCTGTCAAAACTTCAAAATCTACTTTCATGACATTTTACACAGCATTTTTTAACATACCACTCAAAGGACATGGAATCCTAGTAAGCCTTGCTTCCACCATTTTCATCTGCCACGTTCTGCTGTCCTGGTACACTAAATTAACAAACACAGGGGGTTATGTAACAAGTGATATAAACAGTTGTGGCATGGAAGGAGACGAAAAGAGAATTAGGCTGGTACCCACAGAGGATTTGAAGACACTTTTTGAAGGAAGTAGCTACACATTCCTACCAGTAGGGCATGGTCCTGAGCCCCTGAGCAGAGCATTTCCTCAACCTCGCCACCGAGGAGGATGAGTTGCTTGATAGTAGAGAAACTGTGTAAGACTTAGGAGTAGCTTTGCATTCCCAGTGTCAGGAATTGAAAGGGGATTTTATTTTTGGTAATTAATTACTGCAGTTACAGACTTGGCTTGCAAATGTTAACTGATGTGTTTGCTTTCACTGTTTGTAAATGTGTTAAATAACAGTTTCTAATGGGAGATTGAGGATACTGCTTTTTCTCATCAAACATAGAAGGCAAAATATACCAAAATAAGCTTAAGTGCCTCCTTTACGGAGGGGGAAAAAAAAAGTAGACAATCATTTCTTTTAATTCAAGGCTGGGAAGTCTGTTGTGCTGGCAGCTCAGATTCCTCCCTGTTAACCACTACAATGCAACAAATAGTAGTCACCTCCTCCCCATCCTCTGGATTGGGGAAGGACATCTTCAGATGGACTGGCTGATCTGTAATAGCTTGGGTAACAGGATTCTGAACAATCTCCAACAGTTTGTTAAAAGCCATCCATGAGCAGAAGACTGACTTTCAATATGAGGCTCTCCTAGCATTCTGAAAGCACCCAGGAATTATGCAGGACTTCTGTTGCCAGGTAGGAGTGTTTTATCTAGATTGCAGGATACCAACAGCTATAGCTGTTGCAGGATGGTCATGTTTCCATCTTCAGGATATTAACTATTCCATCTGGATATAGATTGTATTGTTAATTTTGTAGAAAACATAGAGCTTGGTGTTGGTACTACCCAAATTAACAGAAATAAAATGATAGTGTTTCTATTCAGGATAGAACACACAATCATTGAAATGCCCAGGGAATGGTCCTTAGGTGCTGGACAGTCATGTCGTGTTTCTGCATTAGACCAGAAGTACTATCAGAAAAAATCAAAAATACCACTACTGTCCATGATACCAAACCAGCCAATAAAGAAGACTACATCTTGTTAGGTCCTTGTAAACTTGTTTCAGTTTTAGCCTGGTGTGTCAGGACCCGTATATACACACACACACGCATTTCTATAAACTCATTTGTTACAGCTCTAACGCACCATGTCCACCTGAGCAGTGCAATGTGCTAGGTGGCAACGTGGCACTTGCCCTTTGTGCTCCTTCACAGTAGGGCAGGAGGGCATCACCTCCAGGTGACTTCCAGCCTTGTGGATGCCTCACAGTCCCTGCCTGAACCACCACAGCCATTGTACATGGCCTCACAGGTCTGTTTTATATGAGACCTGCAGCCTTCTTCCTGCCTGAGATGTGATACACAGACCAAATTACCTTCCACTGCCTACCCTGAAGTCAAAGTTCAGCTCTCTCCTGCAGCATCAGCCAGCAGGAAGCCTGGATAATAGTTTGACATGGTAGGTGTCAGCACAGAGAAATGTGCTTCTGCCTCAGTACGGAGCCTTATACAGGTTTTCTAATATATTTTCAGAAAGTTTCCAGATGAAGCAGATATGGCAAAAACTGATGAAAATTTGATTTCACTTGCAGCAGGGGAACAGGAAGAGGAAGATGGGTTAATGTGCTTCAGAGAAGAAGATCCTCCAGGAGGAATGCTGATGGGTAGTCACCTGCCCTACTTTTACCTTTCATGTTGGATGCTATCTTTTACTAGATTGCCAAAATTTTCATTCACGAAAATAGGAGCTTCAGAGCACTCAGACTTCAGCAAATCAGTGTGTATTTGGGGAGCCTAAATCTGAACTAAGGAGAATAATTTTGTGCTTTTCATACCACTGGCAAAATGTAAATTTCATTGGTGCAACATTCACTCATTATCGCTGAATCAAAGAGCAGTCTCAGTTCCTGCTGGCATCCTATTTAACAGAAAAATAAAAATCTCTTCTCTTGCAGACATACATTGCTGTGTGAATGGATGATGCTGCCTCAATCTTCATGTCTCTCGTTCGTGTTGATTAGCTGCCCTATTTTAGGACTGTTTGCATTATGCAATAGGCTAGTAAAATCATTAGTGTGCAAATAAAAGTAGGTCTTTACCTTAAGAATTAAACACATAAAACACATGATTAAAATGACAGAGGTTTATAGGAATGGGGAAAACTGCATGAACTAGGTGAGATACCAGGGTTTGAGGTAGACGAGCTGCACTGGAGATAAATGACAGGCTGAAGCACACAAGTGAAAATAATCAGAACTCCTGTGTAAAGTGACGCTGATATATTCTGAATGTCACATTACACTGCACAGTGCTACGCTCGCTCCAAAAAGCTCTTTAATTATAGTTGCTCAAGCCTTAAAATCACAAAACTCAAGTGTAGAGGTGGGCACCATTTGAGCTACATAAATCCTGTTAGTGAAGATGTAAATGGGAAGTTCAGCTCCTAAATAATTAGCAAGAGTTACTTCTGATATTTAATTATCTATGCATCTATATAAGGCTAACACTTTATCAAAAACATTATCCTTCAAAAATACTACTTTCTGTTTTTTCTTTCCTTTCCAATGCTTGCAATATTAAAGTGCTTTTGGTTTATTTTTTGCATATGAGCCAGTTACCTGTTCTTCCCATGTTGCTGTCAAGGGTGGCAACCTGTGCTGGAAATCTCCTCCTAATTACCAGCTGTTCCCAAGGATCTGCAAATGAGGGCAACACCTTCTAACTGAGGTCTGAGTTCAGCAGTCCCAGTGGAGCGGGAGCACCTCACATGGGGCCGAGGAGGCAGGAATGAGGGCACTTTGGAGGTTTTGCCATAGGGATGGGGATGGCAGCGTATCAGCTGTCCATTGTAATTTGGCTGGCGAAAATGACTTTGGCAGCTTTGTCCTCTTCTTCCCGTTGCCTGTCAGAAAGGGGACCCATCCCCTCAGGCATTGCTAGAGAAATCCCTTAGTTGGATACGGATAAACAGGGGAAGTGTTCAAGCCAAAACTCAGTTCCTGAATTAAATGAGGAAACTCTGCTTATGGTAGTTTGAGTGTCCTGGAGAATGCAACCTGGGCCTTTGTTGGCTTTGTAAACTGCTGGCCCAGCTACTTAACCTAAAAATAAATCCTTCCTTGAGAGCTTTTCTCCCACACATTTCTTTTCAGGAGCTGGCACTGAATAAAGCAGTTTAAGAAAGAAAACAAACCAAAATGGGGCAGAGTTTCAAGCGGAAAAACTGAAAAGCCCTCTTGAGCTGTGGCCACACACAGTCGCACACTCTCAGCTGTCCTGGGATCCCGCCCCTGCCAAGTGTGCTGCCTGCTTTGCTGTGGATGTTTCCTTTATTTTAGACAATACCGATGCATTCATTAGTAGACCTCTGAAGAATGATTTTTAGATCTGATATCACTTCAGTCGCCAGTTTTCTTTCATACTCTCCTACGCTTTTTCTATGCCAGGCATTCCCAAAGGAAATGGGTTAGTTGGTGTAGGGCTGGAAAGGCTTTGCTGTGCTGCCAAAAGTGCTTTGGTACTTCGCAGACAGAATCTCCAGGATCATCTGTCTGGGCTGCCCTCCCGGGATGCCTCCTTGGTCATTCTGCAACTCCCTGAATTTCCAACACCCTTCAAAAGGCAACTCACTTCTGTGCAGCCAAGTTCTAAAAATTCATTGCCATTTTGAGGAATAGCCAAATTACTGTCATCTCCAGCAAAGCTCATCATCTGCTTAGGAAAGTTCAAGGGATGAGTATGTTGATTTAGAGGCATTGTGGATTTTCAAAACACGTTTTGCAGTTATGAAGAAATTAGCAGCTATCACAAGTGATGATTTGGCCAATAAAAAGGTCCAATTTCCTTAAATAAACTATTAGCAACAAAAATATGTGACTGGCTCAATTCTGCGATTTCCCTCAATAGTTATTGAGGGAAAAGCATGAATTAAAAAATGAAAATAATTTAGTGCTAAATGAAACTAAACTGTTTTCTTGGCAGATTGACATGAACAGATTAAAAAAATGTAATGGCACAAATTGTAGTGGCAAGTTAGTATCAGGAATCAGTAATTTTTCCTAAACAAAAATAAGATATTGAAAAGTATGTGAAATGTGAGGAAAGAAAGATTTTTTTAGTATTATGGTACCCTACCACATTCCCCAGAAACAGAGGATGGGGTTGTCAAAGGCCTTTAGACTTACATTCTCAAGAACAGCTTAATGCATATGCCATAATTTACTATTAATGAGCAAGAATATGATATTTCAAATGCATTATATTACAGAGAGGTAGATATTTTGAATTTTGTATTGTAGCTGTTTGAAAGTGAATGGCTGTCCCCCCTTGCACAAGGTAGAGTAATTGAACTGCTGGCTCCTGTATTTCTTTACAGTGACACCCACTTCTTTGTGGCTTCTGATTTTCAGATGAGGCAGCTCTTGCATGGAGAGGGAAAAAACAAAATTCTTCCTTGAATGTCTGCTTTTATAAAGCATTGGCTTTACTTGTCACCAGTGACAGGTGTTAAAAACTCAGGAGAACCATTTTGGATGATCAGCATCCCAGGATTCATCCGCACCTCTGGCTCTGTGAACAATGCATTATATTTTTTAAAAAATATTTTTATTTAATTTTATTTAGCTGCAAACCTTCTCTGCACTCACATTGGAGCATTGTGCAGCAGAGTAACACAAGAAATGGCTTCTCTCCTGGACAACCAACACTTCCTTTTAGTTGAGAAACCTGCAGCCATGCATAAGCTTATGCTCTCTCCATCTTTCTCACTTCCACTTTTTAAAATTTAAATATCTTTATTCTTTTATAGTGCCAAAAGAAAAATTCAGTCAGAGCTGAGTCTCCACACAAAATACAAGAGGTTTTCTGGAGTCTCCTGCTGTGCAGGGAAGAAGCATCAGCTGATTGATCCGCCATGTCATTTTACCTTCTCCCAAGATTTCACAGCCTTAAATGTCTTTTGTCTGTAAAGATCCTAAAGCAGGTGTAAATATGATTGAGGTTTTACACTGGAAGAGAAAAAAATGTAAGCTTTAAGAAAAAGATGTGTGCATGTGAAAGAAGCATTAGCTGGATTCAGAGGTGTCATTTCTGGATTTGAGAACGTACTAGCAATTTTGGAGACCTGGGGGTGAGAGGCTTTGCATGTCTTCCCCTTTCCTTCCGATGAGTCTCAATTTACCATGTTTATGCCCTTTTTATTTGGAAAATGCTTGCTGCTGTGTATGTTGCACATGCCACACTGCATCCTTGCAGCCACGGCTCTTTGTGCTCGGCATTTGCAGATGGATGGCTTTTTCCATCATACATCATGGCTGTGACAGCAGACTGATGATCTACAACTCCAAGTGCTGTAGCTCTGATGATGTGGCTGTGGCTGTAGTAATAATGTGGGCCCACTCCAGGGACAGCAATGCTGCACGGGGTTTTTTTAAAAGTGAGGCAAAAGGCTTAAATCCCTTCTTGTTTCCTATCTGTCTCCTTCCCCAGAGCTGTTTCAAGTCCCAGATCAATGGAAAAAAAATAAAATTAATCCGTCTTCTGCAGAAATATCATCACTGGTATGAGAGCTCACTGATTTAGATGCTGGAGAGGATATCACAAAAGCAAGCTTTGTAAATACAGATTTGGGCAGAAATGCAAAGGAAAGCCTGACTTTTGGATCTCTTACCACGGCAGGTAAATATTGTCATATTGGAAGCAGAACAAAATGTTCTTCTGTGTGACTGCAGTTTGATCGACTCTTGCAGTTTTTCCATAGGCTCATATCTCTAGTGTTCATTAAAACTCCAGCTCCTGGAAGCCAGTGAGTTTCACATCCTCCCTAAGTAAATAAACATTACTTTCTTCGAAGGGAAAAGTAAATTCTTCAAATTGTGACATCAGCTACTCACTGAGGTTCAGAAATAAAAAGGTCATGGAAAGGTAGCACATTTTATTATTTGTAGATGGTTTGTTCGCATCTTTTACTTTCTGTGAGATGCAGGACTTGGAGAAATGCAAAGCAGGCTTAAAACTTTAAAGACTATAAAGAAGTTTATTACTAACAGGAAATAGTAAGAAATTAAAGCAAAGCCACCTTTTCTTCCAGCACTTCCCTTTTTTACTCGACTCACACAAAAGATAACAGAACATGGATTTTGGTCAGTATTTGCAGTTCTTGAAAGTCTCTCCAATATTTGAGGAAAAAGAGGCTTCCTTTGCTTATTGTGGTTTCCAAACTGTCGCTAGCAAACAGACCCGCCTTGATGACTTAAATGGCTACCTAAAAACAGACTAGACAGGAATAAAGGAATAAAGGAGGTATTTATTTGAAAGGCCTTCAAAGATACACCCTGGGAATCCAGATGCTCTTGCCTCAGTGGATCCCAAGATGGACGACAGGTCATGAGTTCTTCACACCTTTATCGGTTTGGTCCATTTGTACATCACCATAAATTCACCAATTAAAACTTTAGCTAATGATGTAATTTCCCCAAGCTTGTCCCCTCTCACTGAGATGATGGTTTACACTTTTTGGGTCTAGGACAGTCTGGGTGTCCTTGGAGAGCAAGCCTGAGAGGCTTTTCTATGTCTGTCTTAGCATAGGAGAGCAGCAGCTAACAAACTACAGGGAACTTCAGAGTTACACTGGGCAGTACAGGATTTGAAAAAAAAAATATAAAAGTTAAAACATGAGGCATCAGCCTGGATTTCTGCTGCTGTGAAAAGGTATCTCTCCCATGACAAAAACTCACAGTCTCTTTCACACTGCCAACCATGGGCTACCCATGGGGTGTATTTTGTTTAAGGACAGGCAAATTCCAGCCTGGAAATGAACAGTGTTCTTCTTCATAAAAATTCTAAAAAAAAATCTCCTATACTCCTCACAAGCTCCTAGGTGACCTGGCATGGTCACCTTTCTTTTTCCGCAGGCTGCACATAGAATTCTCCTTCCCCCCATGTCTTTTTAAAGAGAAAACAACAGTTTGTGACATAAACAGTTTTGTGACCTGCAGAAAGCAAGTTTAAGTCTTTCGCGCTGAGGCACGACTCCTCCCTCTTTTCCTGCCGCCATCTTCATCTCCATTCCCACATGACTTACCTTCTCTTTCTCTCTGACCTTGATGCTGCCGTGTTGAAGAGTTAGCTTCTTTGGGCTTTCCTCTTTATGCTGGAAGAAAGCCTCTTTTCCTTTTTGCTACCGGCTGCTTGGCGTCTTTCTTCAGCCTCAACACAAGTTGGGTTCATTGCAGGAAACTGTATTGGCCCCCACAGGACCTGTGTGGGAGCACATGGGAGGGGGAGGGAAGCCCACCAGTGCCCAGAAGCTGCTCCAGGTGAATTCAGCAGTGTGGCAGTCCATGGCTGGTGTCCGTGGCTGGTGTCAGCTGCCCGTGGCTCTCAGGGGGTTCTCCCACAGCAAACAGGGGCTGTGCCATGGCGCCAAGAGAAGCAGGAGGAGGCCAGGAGGGCGCCAAGAGAAGCAGGAGGAGGCCAGGAGGGCCCCACCCCTGCTCCTGGCCCAGCCAGCCTGGCCACCCCTTGGCCAGGGGAGCAAGAACAAAAAGGCAGTTCCCACTTCCCCAAGGGGTTTAAATATATAAATTTGAAAAAGGGCAATTTGCCCAGAAACCTGTCAATCAACTCAGCTCCTACCCACCACATTATTTCAGTATTTCCTGGGTTTTAAACAATTCCGCTGATTTAGGTTTGAGTCATGATGCTTGGTCGCTTGGGGGTAGCAATAAAACTGAATTTAGATCCTCACCTGGCGCTGGTTCTCTGTCTCATTGTGGGCTGTCACGTGGTGGTGCCAAACCAGAAGCCAAACTCCTTTCTTTCCATTTCCCAAGTGCATTAACCTGTGAATTCAAAATTGGTCTCTGAATTAGTAAAGTAATTTCATCTTGAGAAATGCAAAGCCAGCCAAATGAAAATTAAAAGATTTGAATTTATTGAAAGTGGAGGTAACAAAAAGAAAAGAACAATCAGGAACCCAAAATGGTGGTGTGCCGTTCTTCAAGGCAAAGGGAGCAGCACTGCCTGGTTAGCCAATGTGGAAGGCGGACAGAGGCACGCTGCTTGTGCAGGAACATCAGTTTTTATACCCCAATAGTGAATCCTTTCCTCCTTCCTTAGCCCCGCCCCTTTAGTTGTTCAGGATTGGCTCATGTATCTCTCTACGGGCCATTAAATGGGTGATTGCCAGCGAATGAAAGCGGGCATGTCATCCCTTTATGGTAATTATGGTGAGCCCCAGCTCCCCTCCCTCTTACCTCAACCTCTAGAAACTTCTGCATTTTAGTACCGACCCCATTTCCCCTCCCTTTTTGGCTTTCATCCAGTGAACCAATTTAACAATACAACTTACAACTATTAACTCATTAACTCATTAACAACTTCTGACAACACATTCCTAATTAATATACAAAAGCCAACTCCATCCCAGTTTTAACAATCTTTTCACTTTCATCTTTTCTTTGGGATATGAAACAAAAACTGCACTGGTGGACATATCTGCTAGTGTAAATCAGGCGACAACTGTTTGCAGATGACTTTACGCACATGTGGCACTGAAAAGGAAAAATCACCACAGCTGATCTGACCCCCAGCTCTGGCTGAAGGAGAGAGGAGCTCCTTGCATGTCCTGTATGCAAGCTCCTTCCTTTGTGGAGTTCCTGTCCTGATTGCATCTTGTGATAACTTACTTCAATGAACATGGAGAGTTCACCGAACACCATTGCGTTGGTTGCGTATGGTCAAGATGACACCTGCTGTGTTGTGTGTCAGCTCCAGAGGAGTCAGGTTCCTTCTGATCTATCTGGTTTGCAGCTCCAAAGCTGCTTCCCTGTTGCCCACAGCTGGTGCAGGGCAAGCCTTGTCCGAAATGTCCATGCACACCCTCAGAGAGTAATTTGGGATTTTTAGCAGCCAAATTATTTCCATGTGTCATCTGAAGACTGGACAGAAAGACCAGAAACTGCCTGAGTCTGGCACAAGTGCATGTCACAGCCAGGCACAAGGGGGACCAGCTGCAAGGCTGTCATTTTCCATCCCTGGCAAGAAAATGAAGTTGGGAACCAAGGACAAAGTGCTTGGCAATATGCATCAATACTGACCCTGCTGCAGCAAAAACTCTGCCCTGTCACTGAGACACTCACACCTGAAGAGTTTCCAGCCCTCCTATGTAGTCTGTTCTTTCTGGGGTGCCTTGTACTCATGAACCTTTCAGGAGAGAGGAGATCCCCAGTGGGTTATCTGCAGTCTCCAGCCTGACTACCAGAGGATTGCTTGGATGGTTTCCCCACTGCCTTTGGGGGCCTGGTGACTCCTGGCATCTCTACGGTGGTGGCGACTGTCTGTGCTTCTTTGGCAGATTGCTCCATTATCTATTTTATCTTGGTGAGTTTTCCTAAATATTTGATCCCATTTTTGCCTACTGGACTTAAAATCCATTCCTTACCATTCTGCCTTCTCTGACTAATGAGAATTGGTCCCAGTCTTCTTTATACTGCCTTTTAACATGATTGTGGACAGTTATGTGTCCCCTCAGCCCTCTCTTCTGCATCCTGAACATGCCTTTCTCTCACAGGTCTTATTTTCCGAATCCTTTATCACCTCTGTTACTTTCCTGTGAGCTCTTTTGGATTATTCTTTAAAAATAAAATGCTCCCCACAGCAAAGGCAGTGCTCTACTGCTGTGTGCCATTGCCTCTGTTGCTGAAGGAGAGCAGCATAATTAGCATTACCATCTCACCTGGTTTTCCCACAGCTCTGCTATTAACCATTTTATTGCTGGGGCACCTTATCCAGCTGGCAGCTTGTCCCATATGCAGGTTCATGTAGGATTTCACTGGCTGGGTGTTCAGCCAGGAGTCATATTTATGAGTTCCTGCATGGCAGATACTGCTGTGCAGGCAGAGCACAATCCCTGCCTTCAGGCTTTGGAAGCATTGGGGAAAGTATTGCAGTCCAGGAAAAACACTGCCCCAAAGAGGCTCAAGGCAGCAGGTGACTCCAGGAGGTGGTGGCCCTGCTCCTGCAGGGGGATGTTGACAATGTTGGATGCTAGCCCAGGCAAACCTGGCAGCTGTGCCAGTGTCTCCCTGGCAAGTCTCCAGGGTGGCAGGGCTGCAAGGCATGACAACACTTTCTGCCTGTGTCTTCTGGCAGGGAAGCTGGCTCTGAAAAAGCACCGCCTGCAAGGAGAGTTCCCATGCTTCACAAAGTACTGCCACCCGGTCGTGGCTGTGGTGCCCAGCAAAGCCCATCTCGGCTGCCTGGATGTTGTGCCTGTCAAAGAGCAGTGCTGCTGGCACCTCTCTCAGAGGCTTACTGGTGACCCCTGGATACCACAGCAAAACAACACTTTTCCCAGAATTTTCTATTGCCATGCTACGGTAGTGCATTTCATTATTCCCTGTGCAGAACATTGACTTTGTTGACTCCCAGCATATTTCTTCAATTTATCTCCTAAACACCACCGTTATACTTTAATCCTATCCTCCTTGATATTTGCATATCCTCCTTGGTTTGAAGGATACCTAAATAGGGGCTTGCTCTTAAAAACACGGATGGATTTGCATGTCTGACTATGCCAAGAGCTGCTAATGAAAATACCAACGAGCATGGGGGAATAAACTTGCCACCTGTGGAGTCTTGTTTGGCATCCTCATTCAGCCTAATAAAGAATCATTCATGTTTAATTGCTACATTTGATTGTTTAATTACAGTTATTTTACATGCCATCTTGTAGTTTTGTCTTGGCTTTAGACACTATCTGCCACCTTACTCTTTTTGAATAGCGAATTATACTATAATAGAAAATTATTTTGGTCAAAGAATTAGAACTTGGTCTTTAAATTGTAATCAGGATGTTTTTAAAAAAAATGTTCATAAAAATCTTTCTGTTTGATGTTGCTGTATAGATTCAAATACAGGCTTTTTTTTCTGTGCAACAGGAATTATACGAATAACTCTCCCAAATGCTCTTGCATGGCCACAATATGAGTAGTCTCATCTTCTCACCGAAGTTTTATCAAATTATGTTTACTTTGTTTAAATGCCAATTCATTTTAACCACTGCAAGATGTTTTTGTACAGGCTTAACTTGGCATAAAATTAGTTTATTGCAGGTTCACTTAGTTGGACAATGTTCTGACTTCAAATCAATACAAATCTGTCTGAAACTTCAATAAGATGTTCTGCTTGCAAACCTGGCACCTGTATAATTAAATGAATGGAAAGAAAACTGGGAAAGCTCTTCTGCTTCTTCAGCTGTGCCTTTTGATGCTCTCATCCTGGAATTATAAACAGAGAGGAGGTACTTCCCAGTGCAGAACCCCAGGGCAGACCCTTGCCTTGGCAGCTCGTGGGTTTCTCTCTGCAAGACAGCTTCCCTGAACTTCATTGCCAGAGTTGATGACGTGTCTGGGTTAATGATGGAGTTGTCCTGGGCAAACCTTCTTCGTGCACTGCCCAATGGCAGTCAGGCTCCAAACCACCTATCCCTGCCTTTCCCCTACCTTTGAATGGGCTGAGCTACATTTTAATGAATGTGCTTAGGGACTTCTTTCAGGAGCAATGAAATACCTCCAGTTCTGCAAACTGTGCTGCGTTCTGCACAGGGCAGACATCACCAAATGCTGAGCAGTCCCCAGCTCCCCTCTTTGCTATCCAAGCAGAGCGAGGTGTCACTACCCTGCCCTGAGTGCCTCAGGTTCTCCTTCTGATCCTGTGCCTTGGCACATGTAGGCTCCTGGCTCCCAGACTGCCATCCATGGGATCTCGCTGCGTCCATCTTGCTTGTACATGCACAGTTGTCCTTTCTGATCTTTGAATGCTAAATTGCCTGGCATTTAGTCAGTCACCCCTCCCACTGGCCTCTCAAAAATTTCTGTAGAAGCAGCTGAAGAGATGCCCAGGCCATTTGAAGGTCTCTGCTTCCTATCATCTTTGCCTTGAAATTTATGATCTTTCCAGATCTTCATCCCAACAGCTGACATCCTCAGACACTTTCCAGGCCCTCTTCCCTCGGGCAGCAGCATTCCCCAGCGGTGCTCCATCTTGTGTGCCGCAGAAACACATAACCACACAGTGCTGCTCCCCTCCCACATTCAAAAACATAAGACCAGGTGACTGCAAGTACCACACATTGTGTCTTGCTTTGCCTCTGGCTTGCTCACCAGACAGCAATTTTCTCAATGCTTAAGCTCCCCTCTTGGAAAAGTAAAGACAAGTGCAGCAGCAATGGCAAAGGCTGCACCAATCCCTCTTGGATTGAGCTACAATGAAACATGGCAGCTTGGGGAAACCTGGCCATCACAGACACTACTCTGCCTTTTGATGCTCATGTCTCCTAATTTTAGGCACCAGAGTGATTCTTTAGTTGGGCCATTTCTATGTGACCAATACAGGTACATGAGGAGGAAGGTCTCCCTTTTGCCCCGCTTTTATTTCTGCTTTGCTGTTGCCTGAACCTTTGTGCTGGTTGCCCAGGTGCTATGCCCATCAAGAAGGGAAGCAACTTCCTCAGACTAGTCTGTCAATGTATTGTTTAACAGGAGAAAACTTTAGAATGACAGCAGTGGTGCCCAGAACTTAGAGAAAAAATATATGGAAAAGTCATCTATCAAAACATATAAAGAATGAATAAATTCAGGGCACTGCACTGTGTGAGGGTTCTCCACAAGACAGAAGGACAGTAAAAAAAGAAGGTAAGGGAGACAAAGAGCTGCAGGATGGTTTAATGATTGTTTACCTCCTTGGAGGCCCTAAGGGATTTCCCTTTGGATGCATCTTGAGCTTGTTCCCAAGAAATTCTTCCCTTGCTTTTTTTTACCACTGTCGTGCCTTTTCCCTTCTCACCTCATACAGTTAAGAAATGATGAGCCACCTGAGTGCTTTTTTTCAGGATAATTTCAGCTACTTCTTTCTGAGTTAAGATTTTTGAAAAGATCAGGCTCATGTACTCAAATCAGTTTGAAGTGCTTTGCAAGGATGTGGCACAGGAATACTAAATCATTATTCAACATTTGACCAGACATGAAAATAATCTGCATTTATAACTAGTTTCTTAAAATGGCCAGTGTAATTGCTGAAATACAGAATAAGAAGGTAGGAAACAACTACTATTTTCACAGACAAGGAGCATCTTACTGAGACAAAGCTACAGTGAAACAGGCAATTTTCAGTTCTTTTCAGCAAGCTTTCTACAGCTTTCCTTGCCTTTGCACACACAGAAAGCCAATTTTCCGTGTCCCTACTACAGGCAAAATGGGGCAAGATTTTAAAGATACAGCTCCACTCCATTTGACTGCAGCAGACTAAAAGAAAAATGAAGTTCAGCACTTAACTGAACCCTCCGCAATATTTCAGAGTAAATTAAAAATCAAAATGTCAAGAGGTTCAATATGTCAGTGGGCCTTTTGACAGAGCAGCCACTTTGAAGCCTAAATGGGAAATGTGCTCTTTTAAAAACTAAAACCAAATGTGTGCAGCTGCTGCTCTGTTTCAAAATTTGGGCCCTTCATCTTTGTATTTCTTTTGCACTAAAATTAGCAAAATATTCTGCCTGCTGTTTTACTTATTCTCAGTGCAGAAAGCCTCCATTTCAAAGAACTGCTGTTTATTAGGATGGCTATTCTACATCATCTGCATTAAGGTAAAAGCTGGGAATCTCACTGCCTTCTTTCACTGAGCAAGACTATATTTACTGCCCACGATGTGTTTATCTTTGCCTGGCTATCAGCAAATCATTTTTTGTTTTGCCATCTCGGTTTGTATTTGTAAAACAGAAAAGATAATAAATGATAATACTTACCTTCTTCACAAAGATGTGGTGAAGATTAATTAGTTCTTGTTCATACAAAGATTGGCAATAGTGATCTGCAGGTTTGCAAAACCTGAAGTGATTGCTATCGCTGCCGTGCTTGACAAAGAAGCACAGTCAAGGACAGGAGTTGCTGCCACTGCAATCATTTACAGGACAGATGATATATGTGGCCTTGAAGAAAACTTCCCCAAACCATCTGCATCTGTACCTAAAACTGGAAGGAAATGCATATGAGGACACACAGAAGTTGAGTTTGCAGGGCAATGCTTGCAGGATAGCAACGTGGCAGCCCTGTCCCTTTGCATCTCAACAAAAGCAGCGTTACCATCTTGTTGTAAGTTTCCTTGGAGCCTGCGAGTGCAGTTAGCTGACACAAGCAAGGCTGTCTGGGTGTCTTGAAGACACTTGCCACCCTGCAGGGCTCCCAGCCCCATCACTTGGGCCACAGACAAGGGGCTCGGCCCAGAATTAGGCTGGTGCTCTGCCGAGAAGATTGGTGAATCTCAGAACTTGCTCTGAACAAAGCTAGGAGCAAACAGCAGGCTATGAAGATGCTTCCTCCTGCCCAGCAGTCTGCTCCTCACCCGGCCACATGCTCTCTGCTCTCAGCCAGGCAGTATGGGCTGACATGGACCTCACACTGGAACCCACCTCACGCAAAGTGCTCCTCTGCCACTTTGACCATGGCACTGCTGGGGTCTCCATTAGCCAGCAGCTCAAACCCCCTGCCCCTCACCACAAACACTTGTATCTGCTGGAAAAGGCATGTGGATAAGCAATCCAAATTGCTTATTCAGTAACCTCCTGAAGTGCATTAAACTTCTCCCTCCTGAACTTTGCACTGGAGGCAGTGATGGACTCAACTTCTCCCACTCGTGTACGTCTTCCCTGCTGGTCTCCGTGTACACGTGCTGTGCTCTGGTAAATTGACACCTCTGTTGCTCAGCCTGCTGTGTTAGTGAGCTCCTGCAGCCTGTCCAGTCAGCAGGTTGGGCTGTTTTCATAGCGATGCATCTGCTGTGGAATGCATTTTTCCCCACAGCTGCCCAATTTGTTCTCGAGGTGCTTTGCAGCATGGCTGGCTTTCAGTCTGAGCTCACTGCAGATGGGGCTGTCTCTGTATGAAGTGGCTGAAGGCTGGGCCAGCCTGTACTCTATGTCCTACACCTTCCCCGTGTTCCCTACAGCTTTCCATCGGCTTCAGCCGCCACCTTTTGGCAGTTTCCTCAGCTGTTCCTTGCCACCCTGATAGCTGCCTCTGCCCTGCAATACCTGTGGCAAGGAGGAGATGTGTCCAAAACGCAATGAGATGATGCAGCAAATCTGGAACTCTCCCTGGTCAAAGCATGGGCTGGGGCTGCTGATGGCAGTGACCAGCAGCTGGTGATGGCCAGGTCTAGGCACTGCAGGTTTCTGACATAACAGATGGGATTTTTGTGGCTGAGGCTTCATTCCTCCTGCAGCCAAAGCGGCCTAAGCCATCACTTGAAGACAACTGTGGAGGATGCTGGTCCTTGCATAACTGATGACTGCTTTTGTCAATTCATCTGGTGACACCTGGATAGGTTTTGGAGGGTAATTTTCCTGATTTGCCTGAGACCATCCTGTTGAGAAGAGGTGAATTTAGCAGAACATGTGTGAGATCTGGGATAATGATACCACAGTTACCAATGCTGATCAGCAGGTTCCCAGAGCAGATGGTTGGTCCATCCTTGAATGACTGGGTATTACAGGGTCCCTTGAATCCCAAGACTTTACTCTGTGCTTCTTTACTTACAGCCCTTACTGCATAGCTATGTCAGCAGTGCACTTGCTCCTCTGTTAGCCCTGCACACCTGCCTGTACAGACTACAGCCATCTGAAAAAAAAAAAATCAAGCCAACACTGACTGGTTAGCAACTCCTTCCAGATTGTAACAAAAGCAGCACTGATAAAAATGCCATGTTCTGTAAAGACATAATTCCTAGCAAGGTTTTTTTCAACAGCAGAGATTCAGTTACTACAGTGGACTTGAGGTCAAAGTCTACAGGTTAGATTGTGCAAAGCCAAGAAAGCAAACTGTGGGATGTCACCTCCATTTAGTGGTGTGGGCTGAAAGGAAAGATATGTTTCAGGCAATTTCCATTGCAAAGTATATGCAGGTGGCAGTGCAATATGATGGGAGATGTTATTACTGAGATTAGAATTTACACTTATAGCCCAAATTGAGATTGTATTTGTCTGAGAAATGATGGTACCTTGGAAAAAAATACTAAACATCTGCTAATTTAATATGGACTGCGTCCAGTAAATATCCTTTTGGTTTCCTATTTCCAACTAAGATTAATTTTCTGATCAAAGAAAATTTGATCAGAACTGCATAGACAGCGCAATAGCAGTGATATTACATGGCTTGAGGATATGTGTTGTACCTTTGAATCTCTACAGGAAAGGCAGCCAGGAGGGGATGATGATGGCTCGTGGTAGAAGCTCTGCAAGAAATAATAACTCCTCTTTGGTTTTGGAAAGGAGTTATTTTTATGTATTTCTTTCCTGCTGTCAATCAGAGAAATCCTTTCCTCAGTTTGAAAGTACAGACAGTTTCATGCCTATAAAACTCTTAGGACGCCTTTGGTTGAACGCTGTGCTAGTTACAATTATTACTACTTTGGTTTTCTTTTTTATAAAGTCCAGTAGAGATGAACGGAATCACACCATCATTTTGGTGTTATAAACTATGTTAACAACATTAATCTCCATCCTCCTATGTTTCTGCTGAGGCATAGCCTCCTTCTCCTTTTCCTCCCACTTCTACCTCTTCCTGCTAGATCAGCTTTTGCCATCACAGGCAGCATCTCACCCACACAAGTTCTGAATGGTTTCTGGTTAGCCTTTACCAGTCATTTTGCAATACTGCCTTCCTCAATCTTCTTACCATACATTAAATATTCACTGCTCCACAATGCTTGCTAGCTCCATGGTTTGCCACTAATATCTGGGTCTGAATGGAGACATCTTACTCTGAGTATTCCCAGCACCATCTGCTGCCTTTCTTTATTTCCATTTCTAGAAAGGGTTTTGCTGATACCTGAGAACCAGGGGAGGAATCTGGATATGGTCGACACGAATCCCAGAAAACATTTTTCTGTTTGTCTTATGCACTAATTAGCACAGACTTGGTCAAAAGTGTTCTGAACTTTTATTTATTTATTTTACTAATTTCTATAGCATCTATCACTATGACAGCAATGTGCTTCAATGGCAGGAAATTAAAACACATAATGCAGGCAGCTAATCAAATGCAGAAGCAAACAGAAGAATTTTGCACAAAGTCCTCAGTGTTGCTACGGTCCTGCTTTGACAGGCAGTTTCTCTTTCTGCAGGGAAAAAAAGATGTTTTGTTTGTTTCAAATTCCCTTTTCCCTTGGAAGTGTAAACATGAAATTATCTTCCTCTGTTGGGATGTCTTATTTATTTTCCTGCTAGTGGCTGCTGAAGTAGATGATGTTTAATTATTTGGGGGGTTTCATTCACAGCTTGGATAGTTCAGCATGGGGGTTGTGGGAGGACTGGTGCAGACTGTAGCTCTTAGTAGCTCTGTTGGCCAGGCTCTGCCCCCCTCCACTGCTGCCCAGGCCCCTCCAGATCTCCCCTCTGTGCCATGTTATCAGCATCTTGATTCACACTTTGTCCTCTGGAGCTGTGCAGGGGTTAGGAGGTCTCTGCATGTGGGCAAGGGGCTGAATGCCATCTCAAGTCTCCCGGGGATCAGCACACTTTTCTGGCAGGAGCAGGTGGAAGGGCAGATGTCCAGCTTGTTCCCACACACCAAGCCGTCTGCTCAGCCAGGCAGCAGGGCTGGTAAGAGGTTTCAGCAGCCAGGAAAACCTACTGAGCAGAGGAGAGGCTAAACCTGCCCAGCTAAAGGGGGACACCAAGCTAGTGAGGCTGTGCTTTATTGCTTTGACTTTAGGGCAGCAGGTACCAGCAGGGAAGGACTGGGAGCTTATTATGCACGATAGGAGTCACTGAGCTAGTGAGCTCTTAAGATTAAATCACCCACTTAATGAGGAAAGACTGAGGGACTGAACCAGGACAAAAGCAGGAGGGTTGTGCAATGGATGGATGGCCCTCCTTGTGGGGTGAGGACAGGTGCAAGGGAAAGCCCATCAGGAAAACAATTCCATGCAAATCTCTCAAATCTTTGTGAGATTTGAGTCGGGGTTTTTTTCAGGATCCAAAGTAGATCTCTTGTCTGAGCTTCATCAAGCTTTTTATTTTAGCAGTGTTTGAACACAAGTGTTACTGTAGTTCACAGCATTTCATGTTTTTTCTCCACTTCTCCCTTTTCAGGCTGCAGCCCCTTCATGACTCTGCATGTTGCAACCCTCTGCCATGGGCATTATTCACATGCAAACCTAAATCCCTACAACCCCAGCCTGTGGCAGTAACGAGTCCAGAATCATCAGCTCAGCTGGTCAAGGGCAACATGTGAGTAGCAGAATTAGGGATAAAACTCTGCTCCTCTGATGCCCTTCTTTCTGGACAGTGGGTTGTGTGGTGTGATGCTCACCTCTCTTCAGTACAGGAGGTTTTCCTGGTGTGAAGTGTCTAGCCTACAGTTAGGGCATATGTTAATGACTGTATCTACACACTGGAGTGAGAAGCACAGTCGAGTGATGTGAGCAGTGTTTCAGGCTTCAGGCATTCAGATAATCGCTATATGTAAAATTATTGTTTAAAAAGGAAGCTTTTTTAGAAAAATATGCAAAATAATGTATTTCAAATAACTGTAACATGGCTTATTTGTAGCAACAAATAAAATTATTTTGGGCTGGTTTTAATTTTGACAGGAACCCCTTGAGCTGTTTACATGAGGTACTGCATGTGTCACTCAGCCTGGCTGCTGTTGGAGACTTCAGTTTGAACTCTGTTAACTTCTCTTTTACACTTTCATTAAATCATCATCTATACTGGAGTATTCAGATGTTTTCTTTTGGGGGCAACAGAATTTTACCAAACCAAATATTTGTATTATTTCCCTTGCACCTAAATTAGTTTTTATTCTATTCTTTTGAGTCAGAAGTTCAAACGGCTACCACACCTATGAAGGAGCATCCTAATGGGGAGCTTTCCTATTAAGCTTTCTTTAGTATGGAAAACTGAAATGCACTTTTTCTTGACCAGCACCAATAAAATGTCAACCACATGATTTTGATGAATCATGTTCATGAATGCACCTGCACCCAGGTTTTTTGTTTTGCTCCTGCAAGCTAAGTCTGGATTTCATAGAGCCGTTGAGAAACTCATCTCTTAAATCCACATACTAGCGTTAGCAGTGTAACTTGTCTCAAAATAATGACATTGCCTCTACCTCAGGTTGTAAACTTCGGTGTGCTGTTAAACAGCTGTTGGGTTTCATTGTCCAAATTAACTGAATATTGCAATGTGCACAGCAATCAGGTCTTCTCCTCTCCTCCCCAAATTTAAGAGACTCATTATTTGCCCATCCATTCAGATACATATAGGAGAAAATCATTTACCATACTAATGAATACATTAGTCTCCTTTTTAGTTCTCCATCCAGCTTTTTTGAGTTATTTACTTGATACTAATTACTGGAAAACACGATTTTGTGGAGCTGTTGTACGCGAGTAACATTATTTCCTGCTGTAAAGGGCACAGCAAGGTTAAATACCGAATGCCACTTGATGTGATTTTTGCAGAGATTTTGGGCATATGGAGCCACGAAAGTGCCTGAGGCCGTCATCAGCTCCTCTTGGCATCCATAATCAGGAGGAGTGAGCTGATTGTCTTTCCTTTTCATAACCCTGTGTTTGAGTAGGAACTCTCCAAACTATTTTATGCAATAATGTCTTGGTGAAACTTTCATTTTGTGTACATAGCTAGACAGTCTCTCCTTCCTTTGAAAACTGATTTTGTATCATAGCATTTTTCTCTTGTCTCTGTTTTATATTTCAGGTGTCAGTCTAGAGGCTGCTATTGTAGAGTTTTTTCTTTTCCTTGCATGCTTGCTTTAAAACAATTTCTGGATATTGAGTATTAGGTGTTTTAAATGGCTAAAATAGAGCATATTGATGTAGATTCAATAGAAATGGATTTGACAGTGCAGCAACCATGGTAGCTTCACATTCTAACATTGGAAGGTACCATAGTTTCTGAAGTAGGCAATGTTAGCATCTGAGTAGTCGTCACTATCAGTCAGGTTCAGACTAAAGTCTATTTCTATTTTTTTAAATTCTCTTGGCTGCAGATACCTACAGTTTTCTGTAGCTGGAAACAAATCAGAGTTTGTTTTCCAGTCATCCAAGGAGAATAGCTTTATGAACCCTACACATATGAACATATTCACACAGCACTTTTTAAAAATTAATGCAATCCCCAAAAGCTTTTTGCTTCATAGGGAATGGGTGGAGCTCACAAGTGCCTGCTAAGGGTAATGGGCCCTAAATTTCATCTCTGTTCCCTGATGGAAAGGGGCAATTCCTCTCAACCTGATCCCAAAATCTGCAGCAAACTGTTGGATTTAAAAGCTCTTGGGAGAGTATTTCATGGAATGGAGATTAGAAAGCAAGAACTGAAAACTGGAAAGTGCTTTGTGGTGTCTCTTGAACAGCTTAGGATTGATTCATTTTAGCATTTGTGTCTGGGTCATATTCACTGTTGCCTCATAGATCAATGGCACGACAAAGTCCCAGCTCTTGTTGATGCAGCATATGGGAACAGGATCCATTATCTTTAGTTCCCAGGACTATAAAATGTCTAATAAAGTCAGCAGCAAGAGTGCCAGATTTGTGCAGCACTGCCAGCTGCTCTAGCCTTGTTGTCTATTAAGCTATGTTTTTAGTTTCATTATTGATGGAGAATGCTGATCGTTGAGTAAATTATGTCGCTTGCAGATTCGAGGTACTTTCTAATGCATCAATGATACTGGAGGGTTGAATGAGGCTAAAGGTAAGGGAAAACCAGTCAGAAAAGAGTCCCTGTCACCTACAGGGTGAATTTGTGGTTCACCTGGCTTACTTCTCCATTGGAAACTAGGAGGCCTCCAAAGTTGTGTCTGCTGGAATTTTAAATTAATGCTTGTTGCAGCGGAGAGGGGAAAATGAAAATTGTGCATATCACAGCAAGAAAGAGACCCAGCTGTGAGAGATTAGGGCTCATGGCAGGAGCAAAGCCACCTGGTGGAATCCCATTCACCCTAGTGCTCTCTTACCCCATCCCAGTTCTGCCTCCTTCTTTCTCTTCTGCCAGACAGGATCTGGAGCAGAAAACAGGAGAAATATTTAGTTCACCACTAATTAAATAATATTTGCTCATTATCCCATAAACCTCTTTCTCCCATTTAGCTTCTTTCTCCCATGTCAGCATGACTTGTAAAGGTGGCTTCAGCTGCTGTGCCTTCCCTCAGAGGGAGGGAGGGAAGGAGGGAGAGATTCATGCTGCAATGAGAAATCAATTTAAATTCACATGGGCACAGTCAATCAAATCAGCAAACTCAGGATGGCTGCAGGAATCTGAGTAGGAAGTTCAAATACCTCAGTCCCAAATGTTCATTCTCTATCACAGAACTCACGTCAGAGTGTCCCTGAGCATTAATCTGCTGCTCCAGCACTTTTCTCAGTCTCTTCCCTAACAGTTTACCTTATAATTTGTCTCTCCCCTATTTTTCGCACTCACCACTCTGTAGCTCTTGCTATACCATTGGAATAAATTTCACAGTCACCTTGAAAATGGTGAAAACAAAACATGGTCTTGCACATGAACATTTTTATGGTGGGTTGGGGGAACAGCTTCCTACTCTGTTTTGCCTGCTCCCTGTGCATTGTCACTAAGGGCATGTTGCAGTTCCTGACAGTATTAGTTTTTATTGCATTTTTTACTCCTCTGGGATGTGGAGATCAAGCACAGCTAGGCAACATTTTCAGTCTCTAGTGTCTTTAGTTTAGGCACTTCAAAATCAGCAGCAGACACTCAATTGGAAGCTAATATAAGCCAGCATCCACAGCTTCCATTTAATCCACTGACTATGGATGCCTTTGATAATTCTTTAGATATTATTTCTTGAAAAGAGAATCCTGTATCCCACGGGCAGGATCAGTTTCTGTATCTTGGATATCTTGGACAATGGAAACCAAAATTCGTAGCATTAATGCTGGCATAAATGCAGAAGGAAATGTTCCCTTGAGTCTTACCTGGGCTAAGGTCTGCAGGGGTGGTGATTAGAGCAGCTATCATGCGTGCTGGTAGGGAGGCTGCTCTTGGCTTGCAAGTCTGCTGTCACTGCCCGATGCCTGCTGGCTCCTGACAGCCTTCCTAGGGCATTTCCGAACCCCCAGTCTTTGCCGTCGAGAGCTGCAGCACTGGGAAAAACCTGTTAAATGCTGTTGTGTTCCTGCCAATGATTCTGCAAGGAGCAGAAAGAAAGAAGCGTGTGAGCCAGGAATTTCTTTTAAAGAATGCAGATCAGCGGTTTTGTGCAAAGTACTTTCTTCAATTATTTAAAACTTCCTGTAATTACTGAGTACTTAAAAATATTCCGCGGAATGATTTCTGGGCCCTTCTGTTGTTCCCTTCTATTTATTGCCACAAAAGGTCTCAGCCATTAGAAATGCTAAAGGATGACTTTCATAAAAATGAGGGAGATAGCAATGACATGTTTGAGAAAAACACGACTGTTGCTTGAAGTGAAGTTGTATGTCCTGATCAGAAGGCATTAAGAGGTGGAGGATTCGTTGCTTCCATTGATACCTTGATCAGAGCTCCAGACGGTTCCTCTTAAAAATATATTCCTACCGTGTCAGCTTGTCTGTCTCAAGATTCCAGTTACTGGGTCTTGTTACCTCCCATGCTAAAATCCTTCATGATTCCCACTGTTTCACAAAGGTAATAGCACATTGTAATCAAGTCACCTTTCAGTCCTTTTAGGGTTTTTTTTTGATAGGCTAAACAGATTGTGCTCTCTGTTTCTCACCTTAAAGCACTTTCTTCAGCTCTTAAACCATTTTTGTGGCACTTGCTGTGGCATTTTGGTTTTTTTTCTGTGTAGTCACCAATTTTTCTACACCCTTATTAAAAAAGATAAACTCTGGAGCTGAGCAGTATCAGGAACTGGCCTCATCTCAACTATATACAATGAAAAAAGCCCATTCCTAAATCTGCTCACATTCCTTTCTTTTTATATAGCAGTTATTTTACCTCTTTTTAGTGCAGCTTTGCCCTCATGACCTGTGTTCAGCTGCTCCTCAATTATGACCTTAAAGCCTTTGCTGTTATTGTGGGATTACCATGCTTGCCCATTTCCAGGAGTGGCTTCCACTCTGCATCCCTACCCATTACACAGGCCTGTATTTAGATAGCATTTGTTTGAGTGAACCTACCTTACCAAATGCTGCACCATCTTCTACATGACTTACAATTTCTCTGAAGCACTTTTTTTGCCTATCACCAAATACAGGATGCTGATCTAGTGCCTCCTGTTCCAGCTCCACAGCAGATCTTCCCTAGCAAGGGACTGTTGTCCATGGGAGATCATAGAGTGGATCCCCTGGGCCTGTCTCTTTCAGCCAATAAAATGGGGAAAAATTTACTCCTCAGCTTCATCAGCATATTTGGTGCTGTTTGCCCCATCCTCGAGGCAGACTGGTTAGGTTATTTAGATTTTGTGAGGTGCATCTTGGGTTAGAAAATTCTTTCAATGTCTTGGTCACTTCTGACCTGCAGTGGAAACAGCTCTGTTTGAATCCCACTCAAAAATACCTCACTTCTTCATCCATTTAGTGCATTTTTTACTGATATTGTGGAGTGCTTATTTTTAAATCACCTTGCTGTACAGTATTAAGTGAAACACCTGACAAGGGAAGGAGGACCGCTGTATCACCAAATCCATCATCAAAAAGAGAAATATTTTTTGAGACAGGATTTCTATTTATAATAATGCTGACTGACATTAATTATCAGTTAAAATCTGTATCAGCATTTCCATTTGGAATAAGAATGATGCCAGACATCTCCTTCAGCAGTAAGAAAAATGTAATGCCTCCACGGTAGCTCCCCAGCTGTTGCTCCGGTGTCATCCGCAACCTTCTGTGGGTGTTGCCCTGTGACAGAAATGGAAGGTATTGCCCTCCCCTTTTAGAATCCCTTGATTTTCCAATTGGGTTTGCATGCTCAGGCCTTTGCTTTGCTGCTGAACTCCACTTTATGAGCATGGCAGGATGATTTATTAAGGACTTCAAGAGGGAGACACGAGGGTCACAGCGGCGCTGCCCGCGCAGGGCTGGCCTGGCCCCCTCCCCATCTGCTCTGAAGCCACAAAGCCGCGATTTGTACAGCCCGTGGTGGCGGCGCAGGAAGGCACTCACCCATTAAAATGCTTTCAGTGCTTGTCCCTGGGACTTAAATACAGGCTTTTGGTTTTCCAGGCAAGGGGTTTAAAGATGTCCATCACTTCATCTGATTTTTTGGTTTGGTTTGGTTTGGTTTTTCTTCCTTTGTGCATTGTTATTCCTTACATTTCTTAAAGCTCCACAAATTGTAAGCTTACAGTGAAGGCATGCTGGTAAATGATTTATAGAGGGTCCTACAAATCATGTCACAGAGAGTGCAACCCCTTCCCCCACAGCAACAGTCATCATTTCAGAGCAGCACGGTCTTCAAGGGAGCTAAGCTGTCCTTTCCCTGCTGAGATTTAGGAAGCCAAACAGTAAAATGCAGCTAGAAGTGGGAGTAAACAAGCCACAATAACAACCTGGCATTGAAGTTTCAGCAGGGTTTAAGGTGGCTTTAGAGAAGCTCTTGCTTATCACTGGGATTCTATTACAGCAATAACACCCATCTGTATATTGTTTTACTGCTTTTACAGATATATAAATATATAAATCCCCAATATGGACATATGTCAGCAAGGAGTTAAAATTTCTTCAAGGACTAAAAGGCAAGCAGAAATTTCTACCAGTTAAATGAACTGCAGAAATTCTCATTTTTAACTGTGGTCTTGGCTATATCCACCCAGTCAAACCTCAGAGTGGCTGGAGCAGACCTGAGAGTACAGTTTGGCTCTGTGACACCAACCTCAGGACTTTTCAGCCAGAGAGCTCTCAGCATCACTCCAGAAAGACATCACATATGATGCTCGAAAGGGCATGTGGCAATGCCTTCAGGTACAAAAAATGCTCTAAAAACCCTCAGCCCTCCCAGGCTCCCAAACATGGAGAAACAATGTTCTTACCCAGCTGCACCCTTCAGCAGCTGGTGCAGCTCCCAGGCATCCACATGTACGTTGGTAGAGGCTATCAGTGTAGGAAGTCTGGAGATCCAGCTTGGTCTCCTCTGGCTCTGGAGTGCAGTGAATATGAAGAGATTTTAAAATTGCCTATGCTGCTTTCCCCTTTCTCTTGTTTTCTGTGTTGATGACAAAATCACAGAATAATTCAGGCTGGGAGGGACTCAGGGATCATGTTGGGCAACCCCTGCTCAAAGCAGCACCAATTAAATGAGGTGCGCAGAGCTTTGTCCATATGGGGTTCTAAAACCATTGAGGATGGAGACCACAGGTTCTGTGGGGTCTTGATCCAGTGTTTTGACTTCCCTTCCTGTGAAAAACAAAACAAAATTCAAATATCTGGTCCAAATTTCCTGCGTGCCAACTTGCACGCATTGTTGCTTCTCCTATCCCCCTGCTCTTCTCAGAAGAGTCCAGTTCAGATTTTAATTTGTTCAACCTTCAGGCAGTGCTCCAGGTCAAAAAAAGCAAAGACTGATACCTTGACAGCTCTGTTGACATTAGGGCTCTCAAAGAGTTAATGCAATAAAGCCTCACAAGGAAAACAGTTCTGGTGCCTAGAAAGGAACAATTTTGTGCACTGAAACAACTGGATTAACATTGTAATTTAGACAAAATATTTATCAAGGCAGTTGCCAAACAGTAGAAATGAAAAGCTTTTTTGTTTTTAACTAAATTAAAAGTTCCTCTGAGTCTGAGAGGGTGAATGTTTATCACCAAGCTCTGCCCTCTTAAAAATAATCAAAACATTCCTGGAGCTATAGACTAATGTCTTAGCAAGATGCACAATCTCCTTAATGGAAAAGTGAATTCTAGCCACTGTGATGTTCCATCTGATGAGGATACTTAGCTGTGATGGTGTGGAATAAAGTGCTTTATTATACTAAAGTGAACCACACTGCTAGTGCTGGGGATATGGTTAATGCAAGTACAGAGAAATTACACAGTGTCTGTTTTGACTTTCTGATTTCCTCTAATGGACACACAGCCTCCAGGCCAAGCGCTTGGAGAGTTTTGTGCCATGCTGTTTTCTCCAGTTATTAGCTAGGCTTTTCCTCCAAAGTACCTGGTGGCAGTGGTTCATTCACAGGTTCATTCACCCAGCATTTAGAGCAGGGAATTTAAGGGGCTTGCCTCCCACATCCAGAATCCCTCATCTCAATCCCATTTTCCTTTAATGACACATTAGCCATATAAACACATGAAATGATGTCACCTGCACATGCAGGAAACAGCAAAGTCAACACCTCCCGGCCTAGGTTTGCCTCTGGATTTTGTGAGCTCAGCGTTCATCCTGCAGCCGCGGCTCCTTTTTCCTTGTAAAGATCCTCCTTAGCTCCCCGTGTAGGAGCAATGTTGGTGAAGGCAGTGCATGATGCCACTGCTGGCAGGTCAGCGCGGGCAGGGCCAGGCTGCTCCTGCTGGAAAACTGCTTTCCCAGTGTCAAAGTCTGCTGCAGGAGGGAGTGGGAGAGGCAAATTCCCCCGGGAAGCACAGAGCACAGCCCCACGCACTCAATTACATGGCCCTTGAATGGCAGTTTATAAGAAAGCGTAGCTGTTTCTGTACTGCTGATGCTGGCTTGGGGTTGGTTTGCTTTTTTGTTTGTTTTTCCAGTGGGACTGCCTGGGACAAAGGTATCTGAGGGAGCAGAGGGACTGTCAGAGGTGAAGTCTTGGGTTGCAGTAATACACCTATGCATTTTACACATTGAATAAGGGGGGGATAATCTAAATATTCAACATACATTCATATATACATATACACATACCTATAGAAAGGGACTGCTTTGTGCCACAGCCTCTCCTCTCCTCCTGCTATGTTGAAAACCCACTGAAGCCCCAGACAGAGTACGCTGTGCTACTTCACCATTTAAATCTCTCTTCCTGTCAATCCCCAGACTGTTTGTTTTCCCCACCCCTACTGAACCTGGCTTGTTATGTGAAGCTGAGTTATTGCAACGGTCTGGCTTCAAATCTGTCTTGGTCTTGTCCAGGCAACGAGGAAATGCATGCAAAAATAGTCTCCAAGGAAAACTGACCGTGGAAAATTCAGCTTAAGGAGCATTAAAAGAATTTACTGCTGTCACGTGGAAACCAACAGAGAAATTATATCTCCCACAGCAAGCTCCCTCTGGAGGCATTTCCATTCTGGGGAGGGGAGGGAGCGTCCACTCAAGCGAGGCCACCTCGAAAACCAAGAGCTCCCTGCAGCATGTGGCCATCAAGGATTCCCTTTGCTGAGCCCACTTGAGCGCTGTGGAAATCCAGTTGAGGCAATCCAGCTTTGGGAGGAAAGTCAGCAGATGCTCTTTGCTAGCAGCTGTCATCTCCCAGCCAATGTGAGGGACATTTCCCTGGAAGGCAAGGTACTTCACCCTGACCCCTCCCCTGTGTCTCCTGCAGCCACAGCACTCTGCATCCAGGGCTTTCTCAGTGTCCCCTCTGTCTCCTGGTAGTTTTCTGGTTGTTGCCTTTTGCCAAGCAGAATGCAGGATTTGCACCCCTCACTGACCCAGAGAAGGTCTCAGGGGACTGTTTTGTCCTCTTTCACCCAGGCTGTTTCCAAGCTCCCACCCCAAAACTCAAGGGTAAACCATCCCTCAGGACTGCTGCCCTTGAGAACTGCCTGAAAGCCCTGAGTTGGCCTGCTCTGTGTGGGCAAGGGGTCTGGGCAGGATGGTGGGCAGGCAGCCTCTCATGGCTGTGTCCATGCTCTTTGAGCTGAGGTGGGGGGAAGATAAAAAAAGTCTTTCTGCAAGGGTTTTCTTTTGGCAGGGTTTTCCTAAGAAGGTTATTCTGGTATGCATGGCTCTGGGACTGTGCACTGCTCCTTGCAGAGCTGGTCAGGAGCAGCGAGTGGTACACAGCCCTGAACACTATTTGTTCCCTCTGGCTGCCATAGAGGTACCCCAAAGACTTGACAAGTTTGAGTACAGACATCTTCTCCTGCTCCCCATTACTCCAAAGTCTTTGCAATTTTCATTTTAACTTTTTTCAGTCTCGAGCTCCTTTTCCAGCTTTACGTCATGCTTTCCATTTTGGAGATGTCAGATGATCTGTGATAAACTGACAGTATGTGCAGGAGCACTGAGGAAATGAGGTCCATTTTAATGAGACTAACTCTACTGGGTAGTGAAAACTGTGCCTAGACAAGCCCCTAGATCTTGTTTCTCTTTGCAAAGCATCTTAATGGCACAAAAGGATTTTTACACAAGTAAGGAAGGCAATTCCCAAAGCAGATTTCTTTCAGAAGCCATTGAAATGGAAAGTTACCAGAAGATTTGTGTGCTCCCCTTTAAGAGGTAAGCACAATCAGAAATCAGTATTCTCTTGGCTCCTGAATACAGCCTGAAATATTTCTGAATAAACAGTGTGTTTGCCTGGGGTTCACCATTCACCCAGCAGATCCTGCACGCGCTCTCCATTTCCTCTGTGGTCATCTGTAGGAGTCTAAACAACCAAATTCAGAGGGGTGAAAAGGGAGCAAGGAGAGACAGAGCTGGTGAGGGAGAACTAAACAGTGGTTGGACTTCAGTAAACAGAACACTGCTAATAAATACGGACATAAATTCTCAATGTTATCATACACGTTCTCTGACTTAGTTATTGTGGCTTTTACCATCTCTTGAGAAGGCCATTGGCAATTCTCCCTGCCCACTGGCATTGAGATTTAATCCCACGAGCACTCCTCTGGCGGCAAGGGCAGAGGTTGGATGCTCATGATGTAGGATGCGTGGAGACACAGCATGGCTTGAAGCAGAGGTGGAGCGCCACAGTGCTTTCCTGTCCATTGTCACTTCATGAAAGGACTAAGGTGCCTTTCATCACCATTATCACCATTAGCATCATTACTCCTCATAGAAGAAGTCAAGGCAAAACAAAACTTTTGGTAGTTACCACTTGTAACTAGCATGGAGGTAGGCAGCTAAGCGCAAAGGCAATTTGGTGTGCATTTCAGGGCTGTATTAATTCTCTGACTCCCTGTGGAAATTACTGCTCGTTCTAACTTCAGGAGAGACTCGATTAACACAGCACGTGAAGCCAATCTTCGTGGCTAAGTTATTCGTCTTTAGGACAGACTGGGCTCATACTTCATGCTGGTTGCCAATACAATCTGGGGGAATTCTGGAGAAGTAATCACAGTTCAAACAGGGTCAGCTGTACAAGGCCAAGGCTGTTGATGGCTATTTTCTGAGGCTTGCTCTGGTCAGGAATGCCAGTGATACCTATTTCAGTTCAGAATCCTGCGGAAATCAGAAAGACATCTTCACTTAGGTCTTTACTTAAGGAATATCTTACCACAGGGCAGACTCTCGAACTGCAAAATGATTATGTACAAACCTTCAACAATTAAGAAATACACAAAATAATTTATGCATCCTGGCTAAATGCAAAAATGCAGCTAGTCCTGCTCCAAGTGGCAGATAAAAGCACTCTTTCAATGGGTTATTTTTGACCTAGACACCACTAACTTAATATGTTCTATAGCATTTACAGAGAATATTTTTTATGGAATATATTTTTTAAATCTTGCTTTCCAGGGAAGTATTTTCTCTTTTTTTTTATCTAGTATTTTTTCCTAGGCTATTTTTGGACCCCAATGCATGAATTCTAAGATTTCTGGGCAACACTGTGAAAGAGTGAATAGATGAATAGGAGATGTAAAATATCTCAGCCTGCATAAGAGTTATCCTGTCCAGTTTCCTTGTTCTCTATTGAATTGTGGATTTAGTGATGATTTGTTCAAGCCTGCAGGAAAGCTTATTTAGTTATGTATTAAAAAAAAAAATCAAATGTTCAAATCTTAACTCATATTTCTGACTACAAATGACTCCTGTAGTTTTTCAGCTAGGTCTAGAATATCTCTCCGAGGTAACTATGGTCTGTTCTTGAGTTTGCTTTTTATTTGTAGAAGTCTGATTTGTTTAAATAACTGTAGGAAATTCCATGTAATCAGTGGTGAGAGGATATTCACTAATTTTTAAAGGCCTGGTCAGAAAAATGGCAGGAAAATGGTCAACATGACTTCATGGTCATTCCAGGTATTAATTTTGACTTCAGCAGTACTAGATACTACCAGAAAAAAAAAAATCATAAATCTTGCTTTTAAGAAAAAGAAAGTGGGATCCTAGAAAACAGATGCAGATCTCTCCACATCTCTGCAAGTGTCCAATCTTTACACATCTGACTGATAGCTTTAGCAGCAGGACACATGCGTGGTTTATTCACTTTCAGATCTTTAAGTAGGGCAACAGAACAATATTAAAATCTCCTGTTGCTCGTCAGTGAGTAGATGGTATCCATCATGGTGAGGGTAGCTTGCAAAGGCACAGACAGCTGTAGCTACAGGTACCTTTTCAGATTGAGGTAAATGGAGTAAGGTAACAACAAAAGCTTTGATTTCCATCCATCTGGACAGCAGACAAAACAAACAGAGCAGGTGGGCACACACAATGATACCCAGATGGGCCAGGGCAGTATCAGATCGGTGCCTCACCAAGGCAGTGGCAGGGTAGCAGCAGTGGGATGGATGTGTTCCTTCAGTGCTCTGAGCTGACAGACATCACACTCCTCTCCAGACAGCTAACACAGATAGCTGCAACAGGGGCTTCTTCTGCACTATGGACCTTCCTTGTTGCTCCTTTAAGGACTCTTAACTGTTGCTAGCAGCAGCTTGAGGGCAAAAAAGCCCAGGGCCTTTGGGTGCCACAGATCTTCTCTACATCCGTGAAACAGCCGGAAAATGGTAGAGGCCATATGGAGTACAGCCAGTGAGAGCTACTGCCCAGGCCCTTAAAAACAGCTGTGTAAATGAGTTAACAGCATCACAGCAAACACCTGCTTGTGCTTTCTGTGCCACAGTGTGGGCACTGCATGTCAGTTTGTGCCACCTTGTACAATTAGGCACCAGAGACTGCAGTAAAACCAGCTATTTGTCACCCGTTCTGAGGCAGGTGCTTGCCTCACCAAAGCAGCAGAGCAGCCTGGACTGGCTCCCCAGCCCTTACTTCTAGGGGGGAGCCTCTGCCATGTGTCCCCACACCAACAGCCAACAAGACATGCAAAAAGCACCAGCAGCACAGAGATTAGAAAGATGCGTCAAAAAAGCCTCCCTGTCTGTCTCCCGCACAGTGGACCCCGGAGATCTTTGATGGGTTTGAAGCCCTAAAAGGAGTTCTCTGTGTTCTGGTACTGCTTGAGCCTCCACAAAGGAGATGAAAAGGAGGAATAAAACATCTGAACAGCCCAATCTGGTCTGAACTGCATGCATTCATTATGGAAAAGACGGATTTCTTCTGGTTCCTCCTCCGTATCCTCCTCCTCCTCAGTGGTGGCAGCGAGAAGCTTGACACTCCAATTACAGGATATTCACATTAAACAGAGAAGAGGGACAGCTAGTTGGTGGCAGACATTTAGGATATTGCACCAAGGCTCCATGCAGCCAGCAGAAACCTGAAGGAACAGATTGGAACTACTCTAATGGCTCTGCTCCTCGCAATGCTTTGGTATAGACTTAAATTAGCTCCGAGCCGTCAGTGTTACCCATGACTTAAATCAGGGTCCAAATGTACCCACTTCACCAAAGCTACTGTGAAATGGGACCAGTGCTCTGGAGGCTGGAAGGGGCCCTGTTGTGTGGGGCTGCTGTTGCAGTATAGCACTGGGAAGTGATTTTTCCATGCTTTTTTTCCCCCTCCAGGTTTGCCATTTGGCTGTACCTCATCTCTGAGTCCCTCAGCACAGGGTCTCAGGCCGGGAGTGGATGCTCACTCTATTCATTTACAAAACCATGAGGATGAAATCTATTCAAAGGCTTGTGCAAAACCATTTGATGTTTGTGGCTCAGAGACCACTTTTTCCTTTCAAACTTGAGAAAAGTTTTTGTCTTTTTTCCCCCTACAATGGAAATGATAATGCAGGCTAAGAAAAATGTCATTAATAATACAAACGGGGGGCCTTTGGGAGGAAATTTTAGTTTTGAAAAGTGACTACTCTGCATGACTATGTCATGCCATCAGAGGTTTATCTGCATTGTCTTGACTCTTCACATATGCACATATTTCTCTTCTGCCAGACATGGTCTTTATTTAAATAGGGTATAATTATAGGTACCTACTTAAGTTACAAGAAATAAATAGAAATTCATCTATTCAATAGACATTTTCATAGGAAAAAAATGTTTTCCTTCAGATATTGGTTTTCTCAGAGTTTTTTCTCTCTATTTTTAATTTAAAGCTACTTCTCTTATGTTTTATTCACTTGTTTTCATTAGGTAAAGGAATGCCTTGGCATGAAAACCTGTCCTGAATCCACTGCCTGCTTGACAGATAGATTTAAAGACTTGAAACATGAGAGGAAAAGCAGATGGTTGCATGGGGGAAAAAAAACCCCTTAAACAAAAGAAAGGAATTAAACCTAGCACAGGCACATGTATTAATACTTTGTGAGTGCCATTGCATGTGCTGGCAAGACTGACAGACCTCGACAATGGATCTCTACCACCTTCTAAAAAGGAAGAGCCTTCCTTTTTATCTCCAGATTGATCCTGACCAGTTTGTTGCAAGTAGCTACTGCTTGAATTTCAAATACTGAGTGCTGGTATCTGCGATTGGTCCCACAGTGTAAATCACATGCTAATGTTTCTCTGTCTTGACTGGATGAGAATAAACATAATAATCAGGAAGAGGCCTTGAAGAAGCCACTGTTGCTTTAAATCTCTCAGGGAGCAGCAGCAGTTTCAGGGAGAAGCGAGTGATAAAGCGGATTAGAGAGTTCTAGAAAATTTTAAGCCAGTTCTTTTCTGGCCCACACAGGCTCTGCCCAAGGCGTCATTCCTAGGAAAATTAGGCTGCTGTGAAATTTATTGCCAGGGTGCAGAATTTACATTTCAATTTCTCCTGTCACAGCTTGGGCTGCGGTCAGATCCCCTCTGCCTGCCTCTCCTGCTGCTGCACCCTGCACTCCCCACCCTGGACAGGCCCTGGCCCCCTGCATCCCCCACACCCTTTGCCAGTGGCTGGGGACAACTGCAAAGCCCTTTTCTGAATGCTTGAGGAGAGCAAGGCTGGCTGGGAGGCATTGCAGAGGATGGCTGCTGTTGCTTTTTACCATAGCGCTGCTCTTGCGGCCAAGCAAGGGCTTATTTTCTCACCCCTACAGAAATTCAATGGAGCTGAATGTTTGCATTGTCAATAAACTGCTCTCAGGGATTATCTGCAAAGAGGTAGTCACACGCCAAGGCAGGTGATGACCGTCTCTAGATTTGTGGGAAAGGACCCATAATCCTCTTCCAAGCGTCTGTGGGGCTCTGCAGGGGCTCTCATACTTGACTGGGCTCCACAGTCAAGTATGGCCCAAGTGGTACAAAAATGCTTCCATCCTGTGCGAAGGGACAGGGGGCACAGCAAGTCCTAAAGGCATCCTCTCAACTCAAGGAACTCAAGAAGAGGAAAAAGAAAATAGAACACTTAGAGGGAGAAGAATAGAAATAGTGAGAAATGGCAGAGTGCAAAATAATAAGATTGCTGCAGATAAATCAATTCTGGAGAGTATTTGGTTGAACTTTTTAACAGGGCGCTCAGTGCCCCTTTTTGCTCTGTGTTATTCTCCTTGTCAAAGAGGTCACTAGCAGGAAGGTTTGCAGAAATGATGATCATTATCTGGATATTCATAAACATCCAATGCGCTGCCAATCACAGGACAGAAACAGGCTGTATCATGTCTGGGTCTGAACAGAATTAGCCAAGAAAGCTTGAAATTAGCAATGTGTTCCTTTTGGGCAAAGTCTAAGTCCTAACACTGATGTCATGACTAGCTGAAATTATGTCTAAATTAGAGAAGAAAAAAAGCCCAACTTTCTCAGAGGTGTTTTGCTTCTGTAAATGAGGCATAATTGTATCACCTAGGAACTATGATAAACTGTTATTAGCATTTGAGCTGTGTTTCCCGTAGAAATCCAGGAGGATTTTTTAGCCTGGATTAAGGGTCCCTCCTGACACTTGAATAGGAAGTGCATATGGAAATGGAGTTGTCCAGGGTGTCACCACCTTGAGGTGAAGGATAGCCTGAGGTGCAAGGGTGGAGAATAAATGTTACTGCAAGAAAAGCTGCTGAATTTCCTTTTGAGAGACTGATAATCCCACAGGCTTCTGCAGAAGCAGCTTTTGATTATCATTGCTGATGATATTAGAAGACATCTCTGGAGTCTGTCCTTTAAAAAATGTTTCCCCAGTGCTACTTGAAAACATATGGGTTGGGAACTGAAGTGAAAAACTGATGTTTTACTAACTCTCTTGGCATGATGGAGGCTTAGAAAATGATCTGCCTGATACTGGGGATGCATTTTTAACAGTAAATGAAACCAGACTGCATAAAATTTCAAAATACTAGACTGATAAATGTAGATGAGAAAAGAAGTTGGAACAAGAAAAAGGGACTAGTTAAAGGACCAAATGAGAAAAGATGGATCAGACCTAGAGGTGGGGTGAATTGGAGCAGCTCCACTAGCTTAAGTGGGTCTATTCTGAGCTGCATGAACTTGTAGAAGATCTAGATATATATACTCAGAGTTTATACACACAGTTGGAGTAAACCAGGTCATTTTCAGGTGCAGCAACATCCTGAGTGCTTTATCAAGTAATAGGGTGGGCAATAGGGTGGACAAGCAGTTTGGGAGGTAATGAATCTGAGGGGAAAAGAGCAGAGAGGTGAAGTCAGTGCCAGTGTATTTTGCTAACTCCAGTTACTGCACCAGCAATGCCTGGCTTCAAAAGGAGGCACAGCTCCTTTGCAAGGGTTCCCAAAAGGAATCAGGAAGGCAAAAAAGAGAAAGAAGAAGAAAGAGGAAGGCTCCATGTCCTAGCTGACCAGGCCTTTTCAGTTTAGTATCTTGTGAAACTGGCCTATAGTTACATTATTTAACACAGAACATAACACCTGGAGAGAAGTTCATGCTCTCGTTCCAGTGGCTCTTCTCTGGACAGCTTAAATTTCTTTCCAAACAACATGCACTAACCTCCAGAAGATGTTTTATACCAGAACAAATGTGCTCTGTGCTTGAGTTGTCTTAGGTTGCTTTTGCTGGTTTAGCAGGATATTTTTAAAAATAAAATTAAAAGGAGTTACTCTGACACTGCTTCAGTGGATACATTAGGCAAACTGCTGGTCTTAAACAAGGTAAAAAACTTCAGCCCTTCAGCTCCACAACCAGTGAAAAAATTAATACATTTTGATGGCTGCAGAAGAGCTTTTGAGGAGAAAACTACTTTGGCAAAGTGTAGAATCTCTTGACTGGGCATGTGGCTTTGAGCTCCCCCCAGCAATTACTGATTTTATAAATTTACTGAAGTAAAAAAGAATCCCTTTTCTGTGCCTTGCCCCTCTACACATTCCCATAAGAAAAGTCAGATGACCAGCAGATTTTTTGCCAGACAAGTGCTACAAAATTCTTGGTGAACTTCAGGAGATTTTGGTGTGCTCATAAGAAAAAAATAAACTCTGCTGAGGATGGCATCCTTCTGCACCAGTACAAGCAAACCCTCAATCAGCTCCTTTTCTGTAAATAGGTCAGATATTTTGACCCCTGGAGAAGATTTTTTAAATGGCAGAACTTATATTTTTGCTGTGTGGTGGCTACGGAGTCTGTTGAAACGATAAGGTTCTGCAGCACCCTAAAGAAATGTTAGATCCTAAAGACAGCATTCATCCTTAGCCACAATCAGTTGACATAATCTATTTTTCAATTTTCCTGTGCTCTCCTTACACTCTCTAGCTAGTAGCTTAACATCTTTTCCAAAAACCATCATAGCTAAAAAACACTTAATATCACTCCCAGTTGTCGTAGAAATCAGAATAGCTTTTGCATTTGTCTACACAAAGAAGTTTTATTTCAGTGAGTTGAGGTGCTTGGGTTTTTTCCGGATGTGACTCAAGCCATGATTTCCCATTGAAATAATCTTTTATCCTTTTTCCAAGAGATAGACTGTGTTATGAGAAAATTCAAATGATTTTATTCTAGAAGCTGTCTAATTAAATTGAACAATAAAAATTGTTATCCTTTATGACCGCCAAGCAATTAAGTGACCTGGTGATAGAGAATTAAGTCAGTCTTCTTCCTTTGAAATGACAGCTGAAATAGGAGAGGCACTGTTCTTTGTCTACCGTGTGCGTGCTGGAGAGGAGGCAGTGGGGGAAGGATGGAAATGGAATAATACACAGTCAGAAAAATCCTGTTGCAACTGCTGAATTGTTTCCCATTAACTTTCCTAAGGGCAGAATTTTCCTCATTGTGTCCCATCTTCTAGGATAGCCTCATAAACAAACAAATAAGAAAAAGACCCAACAAAGCACCTTGCTTCTATTACAATTTATATTATTCCCCAAACTGTTAATCTAAAAAGATCATTGATTATATTGTGCTGCCTTTCTCTTTCTTTTTCTTTCACACCATTCGGTGTAAATGACAGTATAGCAGGATGAGTGCATGCTAGTTCACTGAAGGTGTGTGCCAATGAACTTGTAATTTCAAAATGACACAGTGGGAAGTGGACTGGGGACACTGGGTTTAAAACCAGAAGCATCTAGACTGCCAGAGCTGTGGCAAATTCACCAGCATTACAGACCACAGCCTCTCCATCAAAGACAGGAGATACAGCCTGGTGACAATGTGGTTGTATAGAAAGTCTTCCCTTTTGCATCACTACAGTTATCTTAATTATAGGAACTTAATTCAGTTGGCATACAGTTGCTTTCATTCAATGATAAAAGCATCCAAGGTGACACAATCCAAGATGAAAAAGGGACATGCACAAGGAAATTAGTGATTCTGTTTGGGACATTATATTGGCATAACTATTTTTTTAGAAAAATCGTGCCCCATCTAATGCTTTTTCCAGGCCATCCAATCTTTGGGAGGCTGTTGATTAGACAGCACTGTGTGATAGGACCATCGTGTATTAAGCATCAGTGAGTGCTTGCCTATCCGATAAAAGTATATACAAAAATCAATTCTGTACAAATTATCTCAATAAATTGGCTGAAAGCCTGTAAGACAGTAACAAATGGATTAAAAAAATGCATCTATTTTGGTGTCACTTACCAGTTAGAGTAAGCTATTTGTCACAAGACAACTCATTGCATGGATGAACAGTGGTTTTGTTTCCTTATCCCCAGACTGCCATAACTGTGATCTTCCACTGGACACCCTTTGGAAAGGAAAAAAGTTACTATCAACTGCCCCTCATTACATGGCAGAGTCCGTCTGGAACAAAGTTTCTGTTAGCCTGCATAAATTTGATCTTACTATTAAGTACTGTAATTAATTAACCTCTATGAGTGGAGAAATGTGAAAACAAGCTAAAGAACAAGACAGCTTCGTGCCAAAGATGTTCCTACAGCAGCTGAATACTGTGCTTTCACACCACAGTTGTAAAAGTTCCTGGGTTTGTAGTTTTCCTTGTTGATGGTGGCATTAATAATTTCCAACAGTGACAGATTTCAGAGTGTCAAAAGAATTAGGGCTGTAGTGTCAGAAAATAGGAACATAAGCCACACAGCGCAAATGCAGAGCTTTTTTAATGTGTTTAGATTTTAAATCCTTTTAAGGGATAGCATTGCAGGCTTCAAGTGCCCTAGCAAATCATTAATGATAATATGAAATCCCAGCAGAATTATAGCAGCTATTTCACCATGAACTTGGCCATCCAACCATGTAAAAACAGTCCTTTCCACCTCTGAGTCATTATTCATTACAAAAAAAGCCCATCATCTTTCCACCAATCTAGCAGGGTAGCTGGAGAGACTAAAACCAGAAGAGTGACCCATATTGGCAGCATATTTTAACAAAAAGAAAGACTGGGCAAATTCACAAACTCTTCAAGTACTATTAAATGTCTCAAGAAGCTGGTGAGATGCAAGTAGCTGCAGTGTGGAAAAGTCCTTGGAGGGAGCATCTCTCCGTGCTTGTCCAATTCTTGTGTGTGTTTCACAGGCATCCACTGCTGGCTGCTCTCAGCTTCTTCTGGACTTGTGCTCAAGACAGCAACTTTAGGGGAAAATTGTAATTACTGGTCTATTATTAGGTACTGTAATTTTGCCAGAAGGCCAAAAGTTGCAATAAATCAGCTTTAGTGCTATCTGTTGACTCTAAACATGGGAAAGGGCCATGAATTCAGTAGAGGGATAGATAATGTTGTTATATTAGAATACATTATTATCCAAAGTGTTGCCTATTGACAGTTTAATTTTTATTGCATGGCAAAGGTTAACATCTTTAGGTACTTCAAAGGAACCAAAGGGTAAAAAATTACCAAGAATTCATCTATTCAGCATAGATATGAAGCTATCAGAAAAGACAGTTGGCATGGTGCTAGCACCTTCTGATCTAGATGATAGATTTGATTTGGCAAAGATTTGGCTGTCATTAATGGTGGACAGACACTGAGGGCTAAAAAAGGTGCCAGCTTATTATTCTGCAGCTGAAATGTAGCTCTTGGTAACAAGATTCATGAGTCTCAGATTCCTACTGGAAACTGAGCTGTGATTCATTTTGAGAAACCGCGAGAATATTTTTATTTCAGGTTATTTTACTGTTTTACCTAGAAATAATCCACCCAGACTTCTTTTCAATTAAAAAGAGGGAGAGAATTGAATAGAAATAGCAATCAATATGGTGAAAAAAAATGGGACATTCTTCCCCAGCTTTTTCTTACAGGCATAGATCTCTCTTATGGGGATCAGACTTGACAGTCTATGCTGGATCCTTCAGGACAATTTAATATCAGAGGAGATTGCACCTACCCACTTATTTAGTGATGCTTAAGTGAGCAAACTATTTCACAAGTACTGCAGTACATTTGTTTATGATTGGTCTCCAGGCTTAATTAAAGCACTTTGAGTATGTTTTAGACCAGCTTCGTGTTCTAGATCCTAGATAATCTTGGTGTCTGTCTCATGGTGGAAAAGAGGAAGATACACCACACCAGACAACAAGTTCCAATACTGTGAGTTTTCAGATAATGATGCTCTGTCGTTTTGGCCCAAAAGTTTTATTCTGACTAGGCTGATGTTCTATCATGTCATTCTATTATCTCACATTGTATCATCTCATCACTGCTGAGTGTTTTATTTGTCATATGGTTCAGTGGTATCCCATCACAGCCCGTTCTCCAGCTTGGTTCTGCACTCTGCAGAAGAGTGTTTAAAGTCCACTACCAATTAAATATATTGAAGTTTCATTGTGGGATGAGAAGTGGTGGCTAGAAATGTCCAGCTGACCTTCTCTTTTGCCTCTCTCACTTCTCATCTAATTCATTTTCTGCACTGGTCTGACAGAACTTGAGATTGTGGCACTTCAGGCCACATTGCAAGACCCATCTATTATTGTCTTTTACCAAAGAGGCTGATTTGAAGGGGCGTGAAGTTTTGTGAGGCCTCAGAAGTGTTGAATTGACTTTTCTGTCACTTTTGCTACATTTTAGTTTCCGTGGGTTACAGCACTGATGGAAATATCCTTATAGTCTATGATAGGCAGATTCTATAAATAGCATGTTAAAGAAATGGAAATGTTTTTTAAAAATAAGAATCTTTTGAAAGTTTTTAAAAAACAGACAGTATATGTAATAACCAAAAAAAACCTACTGCAGTTTTATTTTTGGCAAAAGATATGTAGTAAGAAGGGAAACTATGCAGTTTAATTTTCTCCTTGGTATTAGTTCTCACAGTATTTGCCAGTAATGGCAACATTATAATTTGTAGAATTAATTAATGATCTGGCATCTGATTTTGATTCATTAATGCTTAAGCCAGCTAAGTCTCAATTATCCTCTGGACTATTTATTCCTTAACAAGCTTTTAGCTAATGTGATTTTAAAAATATGAAAATAGGTTTTAACTTGCCTTTAAGATGTGGCAATATTTTAACACTCCTCTATAAAATAAAGGAACCTTCATATTTCTTATTCTATTATAGTTACATTCAAAATTAGACTAGGGGATTTGCAATGTATTCACTAAATATATATTATATTTATATGTACCTGGAACCTGACTTCAATTTAGTCTTGATTAAAAAATGTACTGAATTGGAAACTGTGTAATAAAGGATGCCTAAATCATACTGACCCAGAATATCTCACTCAGTCAGACAGTTAGCAAATAAGTGCACAAGCAAGCAGATGATACAAGAATTCAAAATTAATTCTATTCTCAGAGGATGCATAGACTAGGAGATAGCATCTGATTCTATCTGCAGAGGTGTAAATCCAGAGTAACACCTTGGCTAAAGTCTCCTTACCCTGAACTTGATTTGCTTATCCAGCAAATGATCAGAATTGGACTCTCCTGTGCCCAAGGCTAGGTTAAAGTAGCTGAAATATTCAGTTCTACTTCATGACATTTTTGTGATGCAACTGTAACTATCTACCAATTTCCAGGTATTTATTATTTATAACTAATCCATTTACCAAATGTAAGGACTCCTGGTATTTTCTCCAAATGATTGATATTTTTAAAAGTTCAATCACCACGTCATTTAGGAAAGTCTGCCCAACGCAGCTGTGACTTGCTGCAATTGTGTTACGACAGGGGGTATTTAGAAACTGCATACCTTTGATTTGGGATTGTCAGGCACCAGTTCCAGAGGCGAGTTGAACTGATCTTGTGAAGATGCTTCTATTGCTGGGCTCTAACATGATGGTCCTGCCTGTCATCATTGCATCTTGTCCTTGCTCACACCAAAACTGAAATGCATAATTACAAAGATGGGTAAATAAATGAATTACGGGTGTTTTAACCAAATAACCATAGTTAATTACTTTAGTTACTGAGATCTGTTTTGAAAGTACCTTCTGAAAAATTTCAGGCATTTTGCAAATGGTAGAAAATGCCATTTACTAAGCTATCAGTGTTGCAGTACATGAAAAAAACCATCTTCTCCTGAAATTGTGCTTCCTTCTCCTAAGAAGTCATTCAGTCACTTCACAGTACCAGCATGTCAATGTAATACCATTGGTGTCAATGTGGTTTTTCTTGTTTCATACTGCTGTGAGAGCTAGAGCCTTCTCCACCCTTCTCGTGAAAAAAAGCCTGAGGTTACATTCAAGAGTATCTTCCTTCTCATTTTCAGATCAGAAAGTCTGGCTCCTCTAAGTCCAAGCTGGGAAGTCAGTCCCAACTTTTAACGCATGAGCTGTAATGCCGCTGAAACCCAAGGAGCCCTTAGCTGAGCCAGTTCCCACATGGCCATCCCAAAACTACTGAGTAGGGGGACTGCTGTCTGTGGGTTTAAAAATCAAACCCCATTTGCTGAATCAGATCCTCTGGCCCACTGAATCCACGCTGCGATGCTCCAGGGACACAAGGCAGCTTATAAAAAAATAAATCCAGCCTATGTGGCTAGCACAGGACTCCTGGGTGGTCACAAAAACAGCTAGCAGAGACATACCAGAGGCAACAAACAAAGGAATCAATCTCCAGTTACTGCCGCACGAGGAAAAGTCCAAGGTACCTGCGTTGTTATGGCAAGAGTTCATTTGGGCTAAGAGGTAAACAGAGACAGCTGAGCTTGTTCTCTAAAGCTGGGGCTGGACGGCTGGAAACACCAGCTTTCTCAATTGCTTAGAGTAAAGGATTGAGTTGATAAATCAGAGCAGCCCTGATCGCTTTTAATCAACTGAATGAGGAGGAAGGAGGGGAGGTGGAGGCTTGGGAAGAAAAATATGTAAAGCTTAAAAAGTTCCAGCTGCTGTTCTCTAATGGAGTCTCTTTCCTCATGAACCGTGGAATGGTTAGGCCACCTGGTGGCAAACAGCAAACCAACAACCTTTGCAATTTCCAATCTACAGTAAATGTTCAAAGGATCAGAGAGCTCTGGGAACTGTCAAAGGCTGGAAGCTTTTCACACCCGCTGGGAGACAGCAGCCAGCAAAGGCTGCCATCAGCCACTCCGCAGGTGCAACGCGGAACAGCTGACCTGGTGTCTGGCCAATTTCTGCCAGACAGCTGCCTCCATCACCAAATCTTCCACCACAGCCAGCCTCTCCCTCACCTCAGGATGGAGGCAAAGGAGAAAGCAGTCCAGGAGAAAGGAGCTGAACTTAGCTTGTAGCTTGTGAAGTAGTAGTCAAAGGCTCAGTGTTCCAGTGAGCACTGGTGAAAAGTGGTATCCTTTAAGGGTCCATTCTGGGACCAGTACTGCTCAATAGCTTCATCAGCAACAGCAGGATTGAGTGCACCCTCAGCAAATTTGCAGATGACACCATGCTGAGTGCTGCAGTTGACACACCTGAAGGACCCAATGCCATCCATATGGATCTAGACAAGTTTGAGAAGTGGACACACGGGAATCTCACGTGATTTAGCAAGACCAAGTGCAAGGTGCTGCACCTGAATCAGGGCAGCTCTTGGTATCAACACAGGCTGGGGGATGAACAGAACGAGAGCAGCCCTGTCAAGAAGGACTTGGTGCTCTTGGATGAAAACCTGAACATAACCTGGCAACATGCATTCAGAAAGCCCAGAAAGCCAAATGTATCCTGGGCTGCATCCAAAGCAGTGTGGCCAGCAGGGTGAGGGAGGGGACTCTGCTCCTCTGCTCTGCTCTGGTGAGACTCCACCTGGAGTACTGCATCCAGCTCTGGAATAGAGAAAAGACATGGACCTATTGGAGTGAGTTCAGCAAAGGGACATGAAAATTATCAGAATGCTGGAGCACCTCTCATTCAAGGAAAGGCTGAGAGTTTGGGTTGTTCAGTCTGGAGAAGAGATGGCTCTGGGGAGACCTTGTTGTGGTCTTACAGTATTTAAAGGGGTGCTATAAGAGGATGGGGATAAACTCTCCAGGGTCTGTTGTGATAGGAGAAGAGGTAATGGTTTTAAATTAAAAGAGGGTAGATTTATACTAGCTATAAGGAAAAAGTATTTTACAATGAGGGTGGTAAAACACTGGAATAAGTTGCCCAGAGAGATGGTGGATGCCACTTTCCTAGTAACTCTTAAGGTCAGGTTGGACCAGGTTCTGAGCAACCTGATCTGTAGAACGTCCCTACTCATTGCAAGAGTGTTGGACTAGATGACCTTTAAAGATGACTTTCCAACCCAAACCATTCAATGATTCTAAGGAGGAGCTTGACATGATGTTTGTTAAGTGTCTGAATGTGGAGCTTTGTCCCCATGTGTGGCATCAGGTCTATGCAGGTAAATCAAGCGAGGCTCATGTGAAATGTTGCAATTATACATTTCAGAGGGCTCTGTGCAGCCCTTCAGAAGGACCTTGACCAGTTGGAGAGATGGGCAGAGAAGAAGCATCTGAAATTAAAAAAAGGCAAATGCAGGGTCCTGTACTTGGAGGAAAATAACCCCAGGCACCAGCACAGGCTGGGGGCTGATCTGTTGGAAAGCAGCTCTGAAAAGAAGGACCTGGGGGTCCTGGTGGACAAGCAGCTGTCCAGGAACCAGCAGTGTGTCCTCTTGGCCAAGAAGGTCAATGATATCCCAGGATGCAGTAGGAGGAGCATTGCCAGCAGGTCAAGGGAGGTGATCCTGCCCCTCTACTCAGCCCTGGTGAGGCACATCTGGAGTGCTGTGTCCAGTGCTGGGCTCCTCAGCACAAGAGGGACATGGAGCTCCTGGAGCAGGTCCAGCAGAGGCCACAAGGGTGATGAGGGGAGTGGAGCATCTCTTATGAGGAAAGGCTGAGGGAGCTGGGCCTGTTCAACCTTGAGGCAACAGAGAGGAGACCTCAATGTTTATAAGCATCTGAAGGGAGGGTGCGAAGACAACAGAACCAGGCTCTGCTCAGTGATGTCAAGCAATAGGACACGAGGCAATGGGCAGAAAATGCTACACAGGAAATTCCACCTGAACACAAGAACTGCTTTACTGTGCGGGTGACCGAGCACTGGAACACATTGTCCAGAGAGGCTCTGGAGTCTCCCTTGCTGGAGATATTCAAGAACGGTCTGGATGCAATCCTGAGCCATGTCCTCTGGGATGACCCTGCTTGAGCAGGGAGGCTGGACCAGATGAGCCACTGTGGTCCCTTCCAACCTGACCCATTCAGTGATTCTGTGATTTGGAATTCATATTTTAGCAAATGCTACCATATAGTTTTCAAATAGTTTCTTACAGCAAATTTACTCACCAGAAGTATTGCAAAGTATCAAACATAAAAAGGGTGTACATGAAAGATGCCAAACCTCTTGTTGAAGCTTTCTTCTCCAGAAGCACTTCTAAGTACTCATCTTTAATATCCAAGAATTTAGCTGAGCTGGACAGTGGTTTACTGCCAGAGGGCACTCACAGATTGGTTCAGAACAGGCAAATCAATATGAATGAAAATCTGTTTGAAAATGTAATAATTCTTAAATAAAGAACCGTCAATTGTTTTCTCCAATTTTGTCCACTGGACCTTTAGTCTAAGCCTGGTGAAAACAAGTATGCAAGTCCAGCAGTTGCTGTTCTGCTGAGCATTGCTTCTAGTTGCTCTCTCTTTGCTGTTCTTGCCTCATTCCTTCACTACATTCCCTGACAGTTGAAAACTCACCAGACTTGTGACTCACATTTTAATCTTATCCACAAGTCACAATGTTTATTTCACAGGATGTCCAATTAAACATCAATTCAATCTGCTCTGGAGTTGTTTCCTTCCCCTCTGATGATTAGTATAACCTGAATAATGTAGGAAATACAGAAAAAAAAGGGCAGTAAGCAACTTCAGTGACATCGAGAGACCAAGCTGAAACTTTTCCCACAGAAGACAAAGGAGGAAGGTCATGCACAAAAATGTTAACATAGATCATACTTTCTAATCTTCTGACTGTGAAGAATGGAAGGGAAAATTATGCTACCTTAGGGTGAGTTATGGGCCCCCTTTAAGCCTGAGGAAATATAAGTAGGTGGGGGCTGTGCAAGACACAAAAAGTGAGAGAAAATCTCTGTCCTCCTTTTCCCTGTGCTTTAAGGTGCTTGCTGTTGCCCTTCCTGAAGCCAGTGTGAGCACACCACTTCCTTGCATCCTGCCTCCAATGCACGTGCTGGAGCTCTGCAGTCTCAGTGTGAAGAAGCAGACTCCTGCCTACCAGGTGCTGCACATCACTGTCCAGAAGCCCTAAAAAACTGCCATCCATCAGCTCACTGATTGACTAAAGGGGAATCGTATCATAACAGAGACTTTTGCATACTTTCTTGGGGCTTTCTTTTCATCTTCATTCAGGCATGTCAAGTGCCACATGATGCACATAAATGTAATTCTATTTGTTCTCTGCTCCAGAACTAGAGCAGCTACCAGGCTTACACCAGAGGCTTGGAAATTGAGGTAGGCTTCTGCATGAAACAAAGGGCTGCTTTTCAAAACAAGAAAGAAAATTGAACTAACTGTCAAACATTACCGGGTCTTTAAAAAGCAACCAATGGAAAACCTTTTGGGAAATGCCAAATTTTGGTGAAGCTGTGCAAGAACGGAGCTCAGAGTCATCTTTCTTCCCAAATTGTACTCCTGCTAAATCAATGCCAGCTGGGAGTCGAATATCACCAGTAACTCAGGGGAAATACCCTGGTTTTGGGATGAAACTTCGCTCACTGGAGGACACTCAACATTGATGCAAGCATGGGCAACTCTATTGCAGAGCTCTCCTCTCAACACAAGTGTTTGAAACAAAAAGTGCCATTAGTTCCTCACTCTACAGAAGCTTTGTGTGTTAGTTACTGAGGAGAGGCCATGCTGTGTCTGGCTATTCTGAGTGTGCACTGTGAGCAGGAACTCACGGGCGTAGCTGAGGGGTGCTGGGGGTCCTGAAGAGCCAAGCACAGCTGTGCCAAGGAGCCCAGGTCCACAGGCACATTGTGGGGCAGCTCTCTCAAGAAGCCAGATGTTCTCTCCAGTTTGCAAAGGGAGCAGTTTTGTGACTTAGGAAGAAATATTTCCATTTGAGCTCCTGCTGTGACAGTGCTCATTACTCTGAGCTGTGTCTAAGTGGCAATACAAAGTGGCTCCTTGCAAAACGTGCCCTGTGCCTGCCCACTTTTTTTTTTTTTTTTTTTTAACCTATGAGACGTTTGGTACTTGACTTTTTTTGGCAATAGCATCATAAAATTCTTTCCAAAGAAATTTTCAATGTGCCTTGCTGGGACTTTCTAAAAAATATAGATTAATTGTGATAGTTAAATTTCCCTCTGAGTGATTTCTTTGATAAATGGGTCTAGTTAGGACTTTCAATTAAGCACCAAATCCTGCTGTGAAGTCAGACTGAGCTTCATGTTGCAGGCATTTATTGCCTCATTTACACAGAGACAATCTGAATTATTTTACATTACACTGTTTTCTTTATCTGTCTTTTTTTGCACAGGTATTAGAATTCCTATTAACCCTTCTATCAGGGAGCCAATTAAAAAGGTATGGTCAAGCAATTTTTAATTATTTTGTTACGGTTTAAATAAGCCTCCTGGAAGCAGGGCACTTGAAACCTTTCTCTTGTCTGTGCTGCAATGCATAACCCCACTGGTTTGTTACTGTGCAGATTCTCACAGTCTCAAAGAGATAAAAAAATATGAAAATAATATAAAGTGGGGAAGAATAGACAACTACCGCAATGTTTTGATGAATGGTGGTAATATGCAACAATCCTGGGAACAGAAGCTTTTATGGTTTTGCATTGTCCAAAATTGCGCGTAAATGGTAACCACAGCTTGGAGAATTTCAGTTGTCAGGGGTGCACTCCACCTTTAAGGTCACTGTGTTTTAAGTTATATCCATGCACTTGAACAGGGTTGCACGGTCATTTTGAAAGTGGATTGAAGTATTTAAGATATATAATTTCTACTTTTTATTATGCAGTTGGGACTATTTGCTTGTTTTTCTAGTCACTGGTACTGATGGCTACAGAAAAACATCCATGTGGCTGTCAATCACTCCTGTTAACCACGAAGAATGAAAGGTCCACTGATTTAACAAAAAACCACCCCAAAACTCAACCGAAAGAAGGGGTCTTTTTTAAAAAAATGCAAAATCCACATCTAGACACAGGATTCACTGTCACTGATAATAAAGAAGAAGTCTAGCAGCCTTAGAAAATGGTTTTAAATTTTTATGAGTTTTCTGTAAAGCCATCCACAGCTGTGCTAGCTAAGATGAAACTGCAAGGTTTAACAACTAGTGTGCTTTAAGATATAAATCAGAAACTAATTGTCTGACATTAGGAAAAAATATGTTTTTCTCTCCTCCCACACTACCCAACAAAATAATATTTCTGTTTCTTTTGTGCTGTGTAGCATGTTGGAAACTACACAATGAGGGCATATACATTTCTGATTATACTTTTGCGCTTGATTTTGAAACAACCAGTGAAATTGGTATGCTTCCCAAATGACAGTCACAGGCATATTTTAATTCATACCAAACTGAACCTTTTCCAGGAGGCAGAAGGATTTCCAGAGAATCTGCACAATCTGAAGAAATCATTCTGTCTGTCCATATATTAATTTAATCACAGTCAGATCTTATATTATCTATGCAAAGCAATAAATGAGTTGTGACTACTCAGAGTTTAAAAAATGGACGGAAATTTTCAATGCAATTAATGTAAACAAAGGAAACAAACTCACTGATGGGAAATTAGGGTTTGTAGATTATTGAGGTATGACAGTAAATCCAAATGTCAGCCCCCACCTCCCTTCTTTTTTCTCCAATATAAACCAGCAAACCCCATGCTTCTAAAGCAGATTTGTTATGCTCTGGCATATCTAATTTCTTAAACTGGGAAGACAAAGATGACTGATACAAAATAACATAAGTGTACATTTTAAAAATCCAAATGCTATTTCAAAGGCAAGTTTAAATGAGAACACTATGTGGTTAATATTTATCTAGCGTCCTCTGTCTTTGAGGCACATTTCGTCATATAAGACTGTGCTGTTAAAGCAGTTCATGGGAATGATGTGCATGACTCCTTTTGCTAATGGGAGCTGGTTGCACAGAACAATCTAGCTGTTAGTGCACTGAGGAGAAGGGAACTTGAATAGCAGGGGCTTGGAGAGCAAAATAAAAAGAAAGCTGCTAAGGGCATTTGAAAATACACTCGCTATTCTTTTCCCTCTTAAGCATTGCTGCAGTAAACAACAGCTTCAAGACTCCTCTTTAAATAAGTGACATGAAAATGAAAAGAGCACGACTTTGTACCAACAGCCATTCAAAATGTACCCAGGATCCCAAACTAACCTTGGGGATAGGAAAGGCTTGCAGGGGGAGGGTGCTTCTAGGATGGTTGGTTGGGTTTGTTTCTTTCTTTGCTGGCCAGTGGTTTAAAGAAATTATCCCTGGTGGGAACATTCCACCCCAAAACCAGAGATGCTATGTTTCCTATGTGGAGTATATTTAAGCCTGGATTTTAAAAATACAACTGCCTAAAATTAGACTCCCAAATCCATGTAAAGTGCTAAAGAAATGCCCTCGTTTTCAAAAGAATCAAACATCCACAGCCTCCAGGTCAAGGTCCTGACCCAGGAAAGCAGATGAATATTCTCCCCAGCCCCCCACCCCGAGGCAACTTGACTGCTCATGCATTTGAGGCTGAAGTGCTTAAGTGCTCCCCTAGGTAGGGGTTAGAGAACTTAAATATGGGGGGAGAATCGAGTGGGCGCCATCGACCCTTTCAGATCTTGGCCGGAGGGAGGTTTTTCTTTTGATTGTTTTTTTATCACTTTGCCTGTGTAGAATTTTCCCAACCAAGCCATATGCAGCAAAATGCTTTTTAAACACATTGCAAACCTCGGTCCCAGACCATGCCAGGACAATTTCCTTTGGGAGGTGGGCTGCAAATACACAAATTGTTGTAGGGCCATGCACAACCCCTAAGGTCAGGGCAAATGTATACCACACTGGAGGGCAGCTTCTTTCACAGGGTAGGCTAATAGCAAACCCTTTCTGATGATTAGTCAGGACTAGAAAGACCTGGGATATTTAAAAAGGCCAACAAGCATTATGCATCACACAGCCCTTTCCTAAATGCTGTGATGCAGATGTGTTAGTGGGTGAAAAGATGGCTCAAGGTGCTGGACCATGGCACAGAAAACCTGACTCAAGCCCCACTTCCAGCAGAAGAATTACATATGACCTTAGGCAAGTCCCCGACTATTCACTTCTTAAACTGTAAAAGGGCAATGTACTTTTCTGCCTTTGGAGTGAAGGAAGACTAAAATCCATTAGTGATTGTGAGGTGCTCAGATACTAAATTCTTAAGTGCTTAGAAACATCAGGAGAGGAATTTCCAAGGAGACATTATTGAACAGATCTGTGGATGCTTTTGGTAATATCTGTCATAATGTGTTGCTGTATATCTTTATTCCTGATGTTTTATTTATCACAAAGTATTGAAGGTTGGGTTTCCTTACTGTAGTGGATTGACTTGGAGGAGTTCCACAGGGAAAGAAAATGTTTTCCATGTTATAAGACTAATAATGTAAGGGGAGAAAGAAGAATCTTATGTTGCCATTTGATTGAGACAATAAATAAATGCTTTCACTTTGGCCCATAGCATCCCATCTAACTACTATGTTCTTATGCCTGTTCAGTCTCATTAACTGCCTTGCTTTTCACCTATTGTGTTTCCTTCTACTTCTAGAATAGTTTTACTAGATATTGAAAAAAAAAGACCAACCAACACAAAAAAATATCTCCCAAAAAATCATTCAGTCCATAACAAAAATAATTTCATGCTTCTCAAACTGAATGCCTCTGTAGGATGGTCCCCATGACATCAACAGAAATGCCATATTACTGTTTAATTGTCAAGCCCTGACTAAGTGTGTTCATAAGTGACTGTAATAAGGACAAAAAAAGGAGCCAGCTTGCAGACACCAGGATCAGCTTAAAGCGGAGGAAAGATGGGCATGGGACAGGAAAAAGAATTTAAAAGACTGACTTAAAGGAAGCTGAATGTTCTTAATCAAGTCTGTATCTAAATTTTACACTTAAGATCTCACAGAAAGATATTTTTTCTCTAATTTCCACTTTCTCATGCATTTATGTTCTTTCAGGCACATAACTTTTGATCATACTCTGGCAATTGACGCAAACCTAATGATCCTCCTAAGCCTTAGTTCAGAGTAGGTGACAGAAACTGCACTACTTTAAGGTCTTTAACAATTTGGGTTCTCTTTCTCAGTATGACACCTTCCTTGGACTGCTGGCTCTGCTGGGATCAGTGCCAATGAGCAAAGCATTTGCACTGAGGATGGGCATGACTTTACAATCCAGCATCTTGTGTTACAGCTGTCTGCTGTGTCATGCTATATGTCCCATTACACTGCCTGGCTTCTCTTATGCTCATCAGCAGTTGTTTCCTGTGGTCTTCTTTTGGGGCTCTTTTTGTCTACAACAGAATAGGGGAACTTCCAGATTAAGAGACACTAAACATCGGGCTCTACTACCACCCTAAGCATAGCTCAGACTAAAGTTTCAGCCTTCTGTGGGTTTCATACAGTTCCTTTATACCCCACTCGATACTTGTCCTTTTTATCCAATACTTTGATACAGAATTAACACTGAACTCTGATTTATTACACAAAGTAATTATTTTTTTGTCTGCTCTTGGCTGGTATTGTAAACCACACAGGCTGGGGTTCTGTGTTGTGCTGGTATTGAGAAGGTACTTTAACTCACTTTTGTGCCATTTGGATTCAGATCTGATCCCAAAGATTGCTCACTTTATGAGTTGTAATAGCCTAAAGAGAGGTCTCTATGGATAACTTTGCAGTTCAGAACCACAGAGAATTCTTTTTGAATGTTTTGCAATACAGCCATATCCCCTGCCCTCTCTAGCAAGCCCTGGGCATTTCTGGAGGTTGGTCAGAGTAGGCAGTAGAATCAAGTAGTATTTAAACCCATTTTTCTAATAAAACCAAACTCAAGTTATCATAGGAAAATAACAACTCATGACATCTCCCAGTGATGCCAATCATCAAAAAACTTACAAAAATAGGGTTATGGCCCCTATGTTATTTAAAGCAAGAGATGCTCAATTTAAAGATTAGGAAACTCAGGCAAAGACAGTTTACTACTGGTTATGAAAATAGCTGAGGACTAGGGTTTAAAACAGTTTTATACCAACTAAAACGAACAAAAGGTGAGGTCTAAGGATCTTCAAATGTCTGGATTTTTTCTTCCTCCTGCTGTTTATAGCCCTCCTGTTTTATTTTTCAGAAAGAAACAAAAGCTTGTAAACTTTTGCCTTCTCCCCACTGCCCTTTCCTAGAAAAAAATGACATGAAGCCAGGGTTGTCCCTGGATCTGCTCTACATTGCTCTACAAAAAAAAATAAAAAAATAAAAAAAAAAAAAGGAAGGGGAAAGAATTTGGTTAGAGGCATTTTGGCCAACATTTAGAATGGAACACACAGCGCTTTTCTTCTGTTTCTGCCCTTTGCTTAGTTACCCACAAGACCCAAGCCACATTCATGCAATTTGCTCAGCCCACAGCCTGAAATCAATGAGGACTATGCAAGAAGAGAGCACCTGCCACAGGCTGTTACTGTTTTTATTTATTTTCTGTACTATGAGACCACACAGGAACCACCATAACAAATATTGTCTGGAACACTGTGTAAACATTGACCAAAATGATGGCCCTGTCCCAAAGTGGTCACAAACTAAACAGAGGACAAGAGACCACAGACGGATACAAACAGACAGAGGGAGAATAAAGGAAATGAATGCTCAGTGACAGCAGTATTACCTCACTAGCAGTCTAAGGGCTGTCAAATCTTTCAGAGACCTCATGGTAAAGGAGAGCTTAAAGGCGATTCTAGAGAGCTACCAACATAAATCTGAGAGCGTTTATGTAGGGTAGCCTCCAAGTATGACAGATACCACAGAGAAGAAAATGAGAATGGGCTTGCTTGGAGATGAACCCAGGATGGTAACTCTGAACAAAAGGTGATGAACCATTGTAACAGCACTTAAACATCAGAGTTGTCTTCATTCCTGACTGCCTTTAATAATCACCCCCTTTTTTTGCTCCTGACCAATAGTATTCACCCACATGCTCCTCCAAAAAAAAACGTAAGGACCAAGTGTGGCAGAGCTGGAAGTCTGCTCAGGCAGGGCAGTTACTGCAGCTGCTCTGTTCCCTGTTCCTGCCTCCTGACAATAAGAGATGATAGGGAGGATCCCAGGGGACCTTGGAAATGAAGACAGGCAGCTTATATTGATGTGAGATAGGGGAGGGGGGAGGTAGCACAGTGATGCCAAGAGAGAAGTGACATGTTCAAAGAGACAGGCCAGGGAAATGATCTTTGAAGCAAGAGCAGCCACATGCAGTATGATTAGGGCAAAGGCAAGCCTGCATGTATCAAGGCCAGAGAAAAGGAAGTTGCAGAAAATCAGCTGTTAAATGATGTGAACTTAGGCAAGAATTTTAGATGCATGAAGAGTGAGAAAGATGTATCTTAAAAGCAAGAAGATTTAGGAATTGGAGGTGGGGTAGTATAAGCAGCTGAAAGGGTTTACCTGCATGTAAGAGAGTTCAGAGCCATGAGTGACAGACAGCATGGCATGCTGTGCACAAGCTCAACAAGTGCAGGGAATGGTAGCAAGCACGAAGTTGAGGCATTTCCTCCCTCTCATCTCCTGTTCCACTCTTTTCTCTGCAGCTATTAAATGCAGGCAACTACAGAGTAGATGCCTAGGATAAGCCAACAATTCAGCAAATAATTTCAGTCTCATCAATAATTCTTTTCTCGTGTGGTCTCTATCCTGCTCAATATACCCATGAGGTTGTGTCTCTCATCTAACTCAGAAAAAATATGACTCCTTTCCTCCATGCTTAGTAATAAATTGCACAGACCCTGTGCAGTTTCCTGCTGTATTCCTGGAATAAGATTACCAGCAAGATTAAGGCCTCTGGTTGTGAGAAGGGAGATTTCACAGGATTAAATGTTATCCAGTCTACTTCTGAAACAGAGGATAAAATACAAGAAAGGACTATGAATTATATTACTGAAAATATCACAGACCATGGTGGTGGCAGAAGGGATAATGAAAGATCGAAAATTTAAATTATATTCAGAAATAAAAAGCAACGGGGAAAAGTACTGCAGGGCCTACAGTTGTCATCTGTTGCCAGAAGAGGGCACTCCTGGCTTTTTTTTTTTATGACTTGAGAGATTTAAATCAAGATTTCCCTTGGTAGCATTTCCCAGGCATAAATCAAGCACAAATGAATAACCTTTGATTTATCATTCCTAATGGAGATGTACATCATATTGGCGTGTCATCACATTTCAACATTGGCCATTATGATGCCAATCATATAGTAATTTTCTTCCGTGTCATAATCAGTGATGAAGATGTACGTTTGCATTCAGTACAATTAGATTTTCATGTTTCTTAATGGTAGCTGAGGGCATTAGGCAGAATACCTGCTTTTGCTGTCTCTAACTCTTTTGTGCTCATATTTTTCTGAAATTGTATCCAAACCATTACCCAATCACCACTCTTCTCTAGATAAAAGCCACCCCTGCTCATATGGGAAAAGGCGAGAAAGATTTAAACTATTATTCCAAGCTGCAGAGGAGCAGGCATTAAAATCCTGGGCACATACATGGTGTTGAAAAATACCTGGCCTTAATTATTTGAAAGCTTCTTAGTATACTCCATGACATCAGCTTGGGCTGACCTAATCCAGACCACAAACCACGCCGAAGGTGTTTGACTGGGCCTAATGTCCAGCTGGTCAAGTCCAGTGGTATTGCTAGGAATAGCCACCCTGGGAAAAACCCAAGATACAGCTGTTGGCACTGAAACTCTTCCATGAGCAGAGGCATTCTACTAGTTGGTTGGGTGAATAGATAGATGGATGGATAAGATGTGTTACTGTCATTTAGAACTCTTGGAGCCAGCGTATGAAGGGTTTGTACAACCTAAACAAGAGAAACAGAAGTCACAGCATATTCAGCAGCACCTGAGCCTGTCTGAAAAATCCCATCATGCATCTATAGTGGATATTTTGCCGGTCAAACATTTTCCTAAAAGGATGCCTTAGTTTTTTGTCACCTTCCCTCTCTGCCCAGATGCAGAGGGGTGACACTTGATCGTGGGGCAGACCGATGCGCTGGGGCTGAGGACAGGGAAACTGAGTGGCATCGCTCCAGGCTTTTCACTACACCCGGACATTCCCAAGCTCGGTAAGTGAGCAAGCACAGCACAGCCCACGAGAAGGATGCCCATGCCTCAGCGCCAGGCGCTCCTGGTGCCCCAGCGCAGAACCTGGGCGGGATGTGGCACCAAGGCCTGCCGGTGGCCGCGGAGCGCTCAGATCAGCAGCATCTCCAGGGAGATCTCCAGCGTCACCTGCCGCCGCCTCCTGCTCCATGCTGTGAGCGCAGGGAACTCCGCTCCCGGGCACGGCCCGGGAACGCCGAATGGAAAGCCCAGGAGAAGATGGCTTCGGCGGGCTGCAGGGGTACTGCTGCAGGGGATGAGCGCTCCCCGCGGCGCCGCCGGCAGGGGCAGGGATGAGGCGTCTCGGGAGACGACCCCGCCCGCAGGAGCGCCGTGCGGATGCCGGAGACACGCCGCTCCCCCTCCCGCACCGCCTTCCCCCTGCCATCCGCAGCGCCCCCGGTTCCCCCCCGGCCCGCCCGCGGGGGCGATCAAGGCCGCCGGAGCTGCTCGGGGCGGAGTGATGAGCAGGAGCAGGGGGATGAGCGCCGGGAGCAGGGGGATGAGCGCCGGGAGCTAGGGATGAACGGCGNGGATGAACGGCGGGAGCAGGGGGATGAGCACCGGGAGCCGAGGGATGAGCGCCGGGAGCAGGGGGATGAGCGCCGGGAGCTAGGGATGAACGGCGGGAGCAGTGGGATGAGCGCCGGGCGCAGGGGGATGAGCGCCGGGAGCGAGGGATGAGCGGCGAGAGCAGTGGGATGAGCACCGGGAGCCGAGGGATGAGCGCCGGGAGCAGGGGGATGAACGGCGGGAGCAGTGGGATGAGCGCCGGGAGACGAGGAATGAGCGCCGGGAGCAGGGGGATGAGCGCCGGGAGCCGAGGGATGAGCGCCGGGAGTGAGGGATGAGCACCGGGAGCAGTGGGATGAGCGGCGGGGGGACTGGGGTGNNTACTGGGATGAGAGGCGGGAGCGAGGGCGGCGCGGGGCCGGCGCGGCCTCTAGCGGCCATGGCCGGGAGAGCGGCGCGGCCTGTCCGGGGAGCCCTCAGCAGGGAGAGGCCGAGGAGCCGCCGGGCTCGGGCACACAAACACACCTGCAACGCCGAGCGCAATTTCTCATTTCTCCTCCAAATGAAAGCCCTGCCGCTAGCCCTCTAGCGCTAAGCGCTCACTATACCAACAGGAGTTGTGTGACAAACCTGACCTTGTACCTGGCTGAATGTGAGCCAAGGTGTGCCCAGATGGCCAAATCTGATGAGAAGCGGCAGATGAGAGATGTTTATCCTGAACAAAAGGAAGCTCAGAGGAGACTTTATCACTACGTACAACCACCTGAAAGGACGGGTGGAGCTCAGCCTCTTCTCCAAAGTAACAAGACAGGATGAGAGGACATAACCTAAAATTGCACCAGGGGAATTTTATGTTGGATATTAGAAAAACTTTCCTCCCTGAAAGGGTAGTCCAGCACTGAAAAAGGATGCCCAGGGAAGTGGTAGAATGACAATCCCTGGAAGCATTCAAAAAACGTGTAAGTGCGGTGCTTAGGGAGATGTTTTTATGGTGGACCTGGCAGTGTTAGGTTAGTAACTGTAATCAATGGTCTTGGAGGTCTTCTCCAGCCTTAATGAGTCTATGATTCTATGATTGGGTTGTCTCACCTCTCTTGTATGTAAGACAACTTCTTTCTCATAAAGGTTAAGGGCACATAATTTTCTGAGATCAAAAAACTGGTTAAAAAAGGGATCTCACCTCTAAATGTGAGCTGTGGAAAGCAACCCCTTCTGGTACACACCAGAAGTTAGTCCTTCCCCAACTCATGGTTGCCAGGAGGCACCCAGAGCACACTGGCACTGTGAGGGCACTAAGTCTTTGTGCTGGTAACAATAATGTTCTAAACATAGAAAGCCTGAATTCCTGTCAAGGAAATCAGTTTGCACCTCAGCAAAACGAAATGTGAGTTTCCTGCTTGATATAGGAAAAGTTCCCAATTATGTTGCTGTCAGGCAAGCCTGGAGGTTTTAACTAGGTACAAAGTCAGAGAACTCCTTTCTTCTCAGCTGTAGCAGAACTAAGCTGTAAACTCACGTTGAACTGAAAACTTACTGGTTTGTGCCTAGGTTTAAATTGCTGTTTTTAAATGTGTCTGTTGATGTGATATGGTTTTTAAATGCATCTGTCAATGTTAATATGGCAAACATCTTGACCTTTTCTACCTCTCTGTCCACACGCTGTGGATGTTTGTAGCCTGCCCTCACAGCACACCAACCCAGGCATCCCAGCTGTAAATGCACTTACCTGAGTCAGATGGCCTCAAGAATTGATGTGGCACCTCTAATTGCCCATGTGCTGCGGCTGGCTGCAGAGTCACATTTGACCTGTTTGTGGATGAAAGAGGCATTATTTAGTAAACTTGAAAATGTGCTCAATTTCAAACTGAATCAAGGCAATGTCTGAAAGTTCTTATGGTAATCCCATTTCATTTCCTAGTAAAAAATGTTCTATGAAACCAATGTGCCTTATGATGGTAAATATAAACCATAAAATGTACTCAGTAACCAAAAACCCAGTCCTCATTGAGGATGACTAGGGCAAATAATTACTTTAAGATAAAGCTTGGGAAGAAATAATAAGTACCTTTCTTTCAAAGAACAGAGAGCAAATAATAATTAATGCTGCCTACATAAGGCCATGTTGGTTCCTGTTTTGAAGATGGAATATTTTTCCACTTATATGGGGGTTATCCCTAGTTATCCCTTACTCCACTGAAATTAGTAGTCACAATAGTGCAGAAGCAGACCGAGGGAAAAATGAGATTCTTTAAATGCCTACTTGATAGAAAATGTGTTACTAATGGATGGCAGTAGCTGCAAATGTCACTCTCAGCTTCCTATTTTCACTTTCAAATTTGTCAGTAGTGTCCTGATTAAAATTGTACAGTTTAGTAGCTGAGGTTTGGATTAAGTTAAAATTATGAGGATTAGAAATGTGCAAAACCAGAACCTCAGATCTGATCCTCTTTGAATTTCTATAGAAAGCAGTTTGGATTTAAATCCCCAGATGTGAACCTGCTTGCATGTTTAATTCTGGGTCAGTAGGAGTCTAAATTCCTCATCTGATTTTGTGTGGGTGTAATCCTGCAGAAGCATTTGATTGTGGGATTTTGTGGGTTTTATGAATGAAAGTGAGAGAAAAGAGGCATTTCATGACTGGTGATGAGACTAGTCTCCTATTCAAAGAGTATGAGGAAATAAAAAACAGTTACTACACTAGTTTTTATAAATTGTTGAGAATACAAACATGGGAATACAAACATCCCCAAAAAGTGGAAGAGAGAATGGTTTTGTAAAGTGTCACCACAATGGAACTTCACTTTTGGTTAGTTTTAGTCATTATTATAGCAAACACGATTAATATTGAAAACGGAAGTTAGCGTTTAGAGGGTCACCTGCTTTAGTTGTCACCTTTCAAATCTAAACAAAATATCAACATAAATTAATTTCACCTCTGTTACTTTACCTAACTTCAGGATTTGGCCTGCTATGGAATGGTGGATTTAATGCAGCTGGAGAAGAGTCCAGGCTCTTTCATTTGTTTACACTGGAAAAAGCATCTGGTCTACAGTTACTGACCTAGGAGAAGTATTTTGGGCACAGAAGTATTACCTTGTGTAAGATACAGTTAGTATGCTCAGTGTGTCAGCTGGTCCTAAATCACTAAACCCTTATTCAGCTTTTCCTTTGTGCATGTAAAATTGCTTTTTCAAGACATGAAGTTGGAGATTGCTTAGTCAATACTATAATTAATTTGTGTGATTCTTCAAGAACATCTCTGTTTTGTGGTGGGTAAAATTATTGTGCGTTCTCATTTTCTTTTTCACAGTTTTGGAAATGTGTATTTTCTCCTTGGTGGGCTAAAGCACGTCTAGAAGCATTCCTTTCCCTCACTACATCTCCCATCACTGACTAAAAACATTGCCATTATCCTGGAGCAGGAGGAATATTGGGTTGGATCAGCCATTTCACTGCCTGTGTGTGTCTGTGAGATAAGGACACAGTATTCAGTCTTTGAAAAGATGTTCTTCCAAGTAGCTTCTGTCTGTGTCTCTGTGCCTTTCATTTATTAACCCTCACATGTGACACGTATGCCTAAAAGCCAATATGCTGTATTAGGGCTCAATCCCACACCACTGACGTCAGTGAGAGTTTTATCAATTACTTTAATGAGCATAGGATTAGGCCTTTGTGATTACACGAAGAACCAATTATTGGATTTTTCTATGAACCTATATTAAAACCTACTTACAAATGTGACTTGCAGGGTGGGAATCAGAGAAAATAGTGCTTTTCTGCTTCAGTTTAAGGTCTACTTCAGTACTAAGCATATAGTATTTGGGTTTGAAATGCATGGCATTGGCAGAAACAGACACATTTTGCCCTCTACTCCATCTCCCAGTAATAAGGCATTGCATGGTTTAATCTCTTCCTAGGCATGTCTTCCTTAAGGACCCAGTATTTTCACAGTTCCTATATTAAAAAGACTTCTAGCATCTTGCAGAGTGAGACACTCCCCCAATATATTTCGACAGATGATCTTTACATAATTCCGTTGTCAAACAAGCGAGAGAGCAAGCAAACAATTTTAAAAAAACCCCAACAAAATAAAGAACCAAAACAAAAAATAAAGCAACTCTAAGCTAGAAAAAAGCCCGAGCCTGTGATTTATTGGTCTTGGTTTTATTCAGAGTCTTGCAAGTATGCCAGCTGCAATGTAATGACCTGGCCTACATATTGCACAACACAATGCTGCAGATCTTTTTATCTTCCTTTTGTTCCTAATCATTATTTATTATCCAAAATTGTTATCAATCACTTCTTGTACAACTCTGAAGAGAGCAAGCACATCCTCCAAGCTTTGTGATTTTTTATATTTGAAGTTCCACGAGTACCTGATTTCATTTTAACTTTCTGAAAGTCATTAATCCACAGCGCAGATGAATGTAATTCTCTTGTAACTATGGTGTCTGCACCAGTAATTTATGCTTAAAGTCAGAAGTACCAAAAGTGAATGGCTGCCTCTCAGGCACAACTTGTGATGAAGTTGATGCAGAGCTAATGTTTTATCCTTTCCTCCACCATAAATTCACCCTGGCATTTCACTATGTTCCTGCATATTCATATAAAAAGATGGTTATAATAATTATTACTTTTGCTTTGTCTTTGGAAGTACTCTGCAGAAGGTGGATAGAAGCTGCATCATGTTTTGTCTTGGAATAAAATTTTGTAGTGTTATTACGCTGGAGAGATTGGAACTGAACCTTCCTGGGGCAGGTTATTTTTTATTTATTGGCATGATAATAAAATGCTATTTATAAGTGATAAAAATCACTTAAAGATGCAGTAACAGAATCTTACTGTATGACACATACAAACTGGAAATAGCGTTGTGTTCATCCCAGCAAAATACTGTTTCCTAGAGCAGCCATTCTGTGCTTGTGCAGGAACATATAGATCTTATTTTAAGCTGAGGAAACATTAAATAAAAAGGGCTTTATATTCTGGGTCATTAGGATTCAGTGCAAAGCTCCAAAATAATCTCATGAAAGTAGTGGCATGATCCAGGGGAGAGACACTGGCTTAGGAATCAGGGAGCTTGTGTTTCATTCCTAGCTATCTGTCTTGCTTGATAGTTCTGGCCTCTTCATCTCAGCTCTTTGTAATGCCATTTTTCACTTGTCTGTCTTCACCATTTAAACTGTAAAATTGTTGTGACTGGCATTATTCTTTGTTGGGCACTTTAGAGGCTCTTACTGTAGTGGAGCTCTGTGGAGTAGATCAGGCATTTTCGGATCTGTTCTACCATAAAAATAAAAGAGTCTCCTGTTTAACTGGACAAAAGGAACGTGATGATGTCAGAAAAATACAGGAAGGAATCTCATACCTGAATTTTGATACAAATCTTAAATAGAACAAAGTTTTCTTTATTAAACTTCATGGTTCAAATAGAGGAATTAGACAGAAATTATTCATGAAGTGAATGAAGCCAATTTATCATAGCTCAGAATATCCATACCTCTATTTGTGCTTTTCTCTAGCTGTTGAAATATGTTACTTAGACTTACACCAGTCATTCATCTACAGGTTAATGACAAACAAGCCCAAATGAAAAATAAGCCCAAATAATTTGGTTTGGATGCAAGAGGTCAGACAGGATTCCTGATACCACCTCAGTTCTCCAGCAAGCCCACCAACTCCTCTGGTGTAAGTATGTAATCCTTCAAAAACAAAATCTGGTGCCCTGAAACACCTCAAGTTGCAATTGAAGAATTGCTTTTGTATCTCTTTTCCAAATGTAGTTTCATGTAGCAAATAGTTTTGATCATATACAAAAATGAGACAGAAAGGTAGCTGAAAGTGATTGACTTGAGACTAACTATTCAAATGAAAGCATTCTTCATTGTTTTGATATCTCTAGATTCGGCAATTTCACAAAGTGTTGACTGAAGAACTTTTTTTTTTTTACAAATTGAGTTATTTGTGTTCTACTGTGCATTAGCCTTAATGATTTCTTCTTCCTTTTCTTTAATTTTCAACTTTTTTGTTTATTTGTTTGTTTTCTTTTTTCCTTTGATTATCTCAGATTATTTTTATTTTGGTATTCTTGCAATTTTCCTTATAACATCTATTTGTGCATTTATAAATTTTAGCATTAATCTCTGGTCTTAAGACATCATTGTTTTCCAGAAGGAGGGCTAGATCTACTTATGCTTTTAGCTACTTTGTGCTGTTCAGCTGATGCAAAGCATCTATAAAGACACCTTAATCAGTTAAGCCAAATTTATGGTAATGAGAACTCAGCCTCTATGCTTCTTTTCTTGTTTCCCTCCTTTTTTAGTACTCTTTTTTCTGTTTTTCTTGAAATGATTCCCTTATTCTTCCATGAAATATAGCCAAGTGATTAAGAGTATTCATGAGTTGGAAATAATTTCTACAGTTAATCAATAATGTATTCAATTAATATTTCTCTTCATTACTCAAACAGCCCAATTACTACTGTATTATTCTTTTCTCTAAGGTTTTCTTGTAATATTCCACAAATTATCTTACCTTCTTTCACAACAATCTTCTTACTCTTTAAAATCACTAATGTAGAAGCAAAAACTATCACAATAATTATAATAATAAGAATAAGTCAATATAGATACGCTTTGCCAAATTAACAACTAATTTCTTACTCTTTGCAGTATAAAAATACTTAGGCCAGAAATCTTTGGTTCCTATTTAAAAGCCAGCGCTAGCAAAATCCAGATCTTCAGAGCCCAAGGAGCTCACACAAAATCTTGAAAGTGCCTGATCTTGGTCTCAGATTTTTGTCTTCTTCCAGAGGCTGTCAGGGTTCAGGATAATTATACAGACACTGATGACAGTAAAAGCCTAATGGATTGAATACGTAACTGAGAGAAGGCAACGTGGGCTTCGAGCTCTGCTCCACTGCGTTATCTTTATATTAGATTTCAGCAGAGCGAGGAAAAACAAATCCTTCTTCAACCAAGAACTCCAACCGTGCATTATATCATAGCTCTTGCTCTACATTTAAACTCAGCCCAAGAGAGGTAGAATACCTTCAAAAGGCATGTTAAAAACGGTTCTTTTCTAAACCTGGAAAAACACAGAGTCATATAGGAGGAGTATTTCTGGGCAAACCATAGGATTCAGCATACATCTAGTGAATCTAGCCTTAATTGTCTTAATTTTCAGTGGTATTTGATTTTAAGAACCACCAAGTTTAAAGAAGAAAGGAACCTGGCTCTAGACTATTCTGTGGGTATAGAAGCATTAAGAAGGTATCATCCCATGAAAACAGTATCTTCACAGATCATGGAGACTACTGGTATCTTTATCTTGGGATAAGCATAAATGAACATTAGTGGTTCCTGAATTACTACTTCATGGATGTTTTCCTTAGTGGACAAGGTTAGATTCAGTAAGAATTTATTTCTTGGTGACTTTTTGAAAATGGGAATCTTTTCCACTGTGCACTGATAAACATTCTTCTTTGTATGGGTAACAAATGCCATTACAGGGACATTGATTCCATCATACTCATTTTTCTGCAACACCATCAGCTTTGTAAATTTTTTTCAGACACAGTTTATCAGTCTCTTAATTCCAAGCCATATCTGGAGTTATCTGTATGTTTCTTTTTATATTGTCTCTGATTTCTCATCTTTACTCGTAAAAATCACCCTTACAATTTCTTTCATTATCCACCTATGCAGTGCAGCTTGCACACAAGATTTTTATGTACAGAACCTTTTCTCATTTTTTTCCCTTTTCCTTTCTGCGCAGATTGCATCCATCAATATTAACATTTCAGGTCTCTGATTTATCTCATTACAATTCCACATTACCAGCTAAGTCACAATTTCCTTCCTGTAATGTCACTTTAAGCTCATTTCCTATACACTCTGCATGTGTATATAGACAATTATGGGGTTTATTGCTTCCTTCCTACTGGCCTTGGCTTTTCTCCTTTGTCTTCATCTTCCAGCATTCAATATTTATAGAAAGAGCTCTGCACTGAATTGTAACATCCCAGTCTAAGTTCACAGCTGCCTGAAATAGCATGGCAGCACTAGTGTTCTGTATTTTCTTGTTCTCAGGCAGATGTTTTTTAAATACGAACTGAACTGCGAATCCTTTCCACAAAGCTCAGGATGTGGCCACGCTTCCAGTCCCACTGGAGTCATATACATGAGTGAAAACTATGGCCCACTAGTAAAGGCTTACTCACTTTGCAAAGCAAGAACAAGGGGGTTTGCACTGGCTTTGTGCTAATAGTCTGTGAAAAGAAACTCCTCATTAACAGAGACTTCCCGGTGGTTTGAAAGCAAATAGGTTGTGAGAAGGATTCCTTTTTCCCAGGACAGCAAACCTTTGTCTTTCACAAGCCACAGGTACCACTGAAGCTTCTTGTGAGAAAACTGTCCTCAGCACCTTGCAACTGGAAGGGCAAATGTGGCCCAACACCAGCTGGAGGCAGTGCCTAAGGGAACGGACAGCTCTGTCATGCCTGGAGGCCTGGCATATATGGACACACACAAGGGAGACCAGGTTATACTGGAGAACTCCATTTCTCTCCTACCTGGGGGCAATTCCAACCATGCAGCTGGAGTAATGCCCATGTGTCCAGGCTGTCCTGACAAGGATGGCCTTTTAAACCTTGGCTCTATACTTTGTCTCGGTGCTCATATAAAACTTTGGGCCTTCACATAGTCCCTATCCTCAGCAGAACTGCCCCCCAAAATGTCACTGCCGTAGCTCCACTCAATGAAAATAAAGGCTGAAAACTCTCCTGCAGATGCTGCTCTCTTTTAAAAAAAAAAGTGGAGGTGCTTGCATGTATTTCTTTGTCCACTTGAGGGCAACATTGGCTTACAAAAAAAAATTAGGTGTCTTTCTAGGTTACACGGAAAGGTGAGTGAGGTGACAGACACACACACACACACACACAGAGAAAACACACAAGAAATGCCCAGTATGCTGCTTCACGGGCAGAAAAAAATAAAGTGTCTACCGCAATGGTAAGGAAGTATCTCAGACTGCAATAGAAATCAGTGACTATGGAATGGAGATGACAGGCGGAAAAAAACGTTTGTAGAAACATTCTCTCCCTAGAAACTCGCTCATTCATAGAGGCATTTAAATGTGCTTTATTAATCTGTGCAAGGCATCAGCTCTGTTGTCTTCCATCAGACTAGATATTATATGGACAGCATTTTATATATATACTATAAAAGCTTTGCTGAAGGCTTAGGACTCAGAAAGGGTTCCTGCCCTGGAACAAACCATTCAAATCAAAGGGAAACTGTAGCCCAAATCAACAGGCTTCTTCTATTCTTGGGAGGACCAAGAGGGGAAAGAGGGATGTGTGGTGGGCCCTGAAGAAGTAGACTCTTAGGACAGGAACCTTAGAAATGGAAAAGAGAGACTGTGGCAAATCTGGTGGAAAGAGGAGCTAAGGAAGAGTTTCTTGCTAAGAAGAAATTTTCAGATGTGATTAGAGCCAGCAGTGGTCAAGAGTCCTCCTTGGACTGATGCAAGAACTAGCACAGAAGGGAATTTCTTCTGCTTCTGTCTGTCAGTTTTTTCTTATTTTTTCTCCCCGCTGAGGGAGACGGCTGCTCTCATTTATTACCTCTGCTGCCACAGTAGGATTGTTTTCCCTCTCCCTCTTGACGGTGATGTAATTATGTCCCCAGAGAGCCATGCCTGCAGGCAGCAGTGCGAGCCTGCTGAGCCTCTCCCGGTCGGGCTCTGCGCTCTGGTGGCTGCAAACTGTGCTGCTGCCCACTCGGTACCTATTTCAGATATTCCTGCTGCGGCCCACAGGGGAAACAACAGGCTGCATGCCCACTTAGCAGCTGCATGCTGGTAAATGAATTGCTGTTAGAAGCACCTGAAGACTTTTGCTAACAATAACATGGCTTGTCAGAGGTTTACAAAACAGTTTTATAATTGGATTTGAAAAAAGAGGCTAGATTCACACTGTGCTCTGTGGGGAGCATGCCTTTGTGCTAGTCTGTGCTGAGGAGGAGCGGGATGTGTGTGCACACTGGTTCAGGTGGCACTGGTTGGATACGCACCAAGTGTGCCTCATGTGCAGCCTCACTGATCCTGCTGCAGGGCTGTGCTGGCCGTGACGAGCACTGCTAGGGCGCCCAGAGGCAAGGCGAGCGTCTCAAGTCTCACATACCATGTGAAAATCCAGGCTTGGCCTCTGCCTCCCGGTGCCTCATCTCGCAGCAGTTCTCTCGCCTGCCAAAACCTGCAAGGCAGGCTGCAGCTGCACAGAGCCTTCCCAGAGGTGGTGCTGCTGTGCCTGCTCTGCGAGGGCTGTGCATGCAGGGCCCTCCTGGTGCTCCCTGACTGCTGCCCCTCTGCTGCACGGCCCCTTGCATGCCCCATCTGCAGAGCTGCAACATCCAACGCCTCAAACACCTCCCTGCACACCACCCAGCACTCAGAAATTGAAATGTCTCGGGTAGGGTGAAACTATAAACATTTATGAGCATGATGCTGGCTTAGCTGCTAAGGTAACATTCCCACTCACTTTGCCTAAAGGGCCCCTAATATCAGAAGTGCCAAAATCTTTCAAATCTGGAAAAGCCACTCTCTCTTCTTAAGAATATCTAGCCATGTATCCTTCCACAGACAGCTCAGAAATTCAGTGTTGGCAAGTATTTTGCACAGTCAAGGCATGACTTGTCCCATGTCAAGAAACCAGAAAAGCCCCACAAGATAATACAAATAGATTTATCAAAATCTGACTATACCCTGTATTGACTCTACTCCATCTGTACTCCCTTGCATTCTTTATCTTTCATTTTGCAGACTGCAGAATGTAGAAATATATCTCTTAAAGCTAAAAGCTCCTGGTTTTCTCACCAATGAGGAAATACCAATGCACAAATGCAACTACCCTGCTGTGTTTGTTGTTCTGGAAATGTAAAGTGAGTGTATTGCTCCATTCGACCAAGAGAAGTGTCAGGACTCAAGCCTGTGGGAACTGTAGCATCCAAGAGTAGCAAATTCAATAGGAAAATGTTGCAAAGAAACTGCTTTTGGGACAAACAGATTTGGTTCTTGAAAGGCTGAGTCCCCACTTACTTGTCTGTTGGCAATTCACAACCTGTATAGGATTTTGAACGCTAAGTACCTGCTTATCATCTCAGGACTGCCAGCACGATCTCAGTCAATAAACACATCTGAATGCAGACTGTCAAGATGGAGTTTCCAAGGGTAGCAAGTGGGAGGCTGCTGCTTTCTACAGGTGTCCACAGCCTTGTTCTCTGCAGAAATGTCATCCGAAGGGGCATCCTCAGAGTCAGGTTTGGCTTCTCCTACTGCCACCCAGGATTGAAGGTGCAAACGGAGCTGCCACAGAAGTGTGATTGCTGTTGCACCTCATTAAAAGCCCAGCATTTGAGTGGCCACTAACACTGTTTTGAAAGGAACCCTGAGAAAAACAACACTTGCTCCGAGGCTTTTAAAAAGGAGGAAGTAGCAAAGCAACCCTAGAGCTCTCCTAGTGCTGTTTGAAAGCAGTATGGGAATGGCTTAACATACACAGCTAGCTTATGCTATCTGCTGCCAAACTGTTGTGGCTAATATCAAGCACTTCCAGAGTATAATTTATGGGTCAGATAGCCTGTTTAAGAGCCTATCCATAATGTTTGATCATATCACTGCTTAGAGAGACTAATGCATAGGGATTTTTCTTCTGAAGCCAATATATTGGGCTCTTCAGATTTGCATGCATAATAATTCTCTGGGCTAATAGCTGCCAACATACATTTATTCCAATAATACTGTTCTGCAATTCCATAGCAATACAAAGATTTATCTGTTCAACTAGTGTGGTGATTTCTTCCAAAATCAGAAGCCTAAAAAAATAAATGTTATCATAAACTGGGCCAGGATCTTCAGTTGATAGCAGGCGACTGTGAAATACCATCTTAATTTATTATACTTCTCCTCCCTTTCTTTTTACTCATATCTCTTGCTTATGGCTGAAGTAAAACCATACCATCAGGAGCCTGAAATCTGCTCTTTTGCTCCCCTTAAAGGCCAGTGCACATCAGGTAGTGCAAGCACCCATGAATAGTTCCCAGAAGCTAACTGAAAATGAGATCTGGGGGTGTCAGGGCCAGGAGTCATCTGGGGAGGAGGGAGCAGCTGCTGAGAAGCTTCCTCCACATCCCTCTTCCTCCCCACCTCCATCATCACTCTTCTCTCCAGCATAACCTTTTTGTTGTCTGCCTTGGATGTGGCAAAGCTTTGTAGTTTCAGTCGATGCTTTCAAGGGGCTCAGGGGGACAGAAACCAGTGAAGCCAGAAGGGGGCATAACCCATGGCAACCAAAGCGGCAGCTGCCGCAGCCTTTCATGTCATGGGTTTACAGACTCCAGAGGGGAAACATCTCATAAAAGATAACCATGGATGTATATGTCCAGAAGGTTTGGGGGTGTTTGTGTTCCAGGCAAGATAGTCTCATCTTCTTTATTAACAGATGAGAACAGAATGAATTTACAGAAGCTGTAACAAACAGAAGGTCATCTCATGCTTTGCTCTGGTGCTAAAATGCTTGACAAGGCCAGTAAGGGACAGAGACACACCCCTGTTCCTGAAGAAAATCTGTTTCAACTAATACTGGTTCTTATTTCAGGTATGCACAGACGCCTCATGAAATTATATGCAACTCCTTTGAAATGCAGAACTTATGCTGCATGTGATCAAAAAAGTAATTTAGAAATGTTACATGTACTCTGGGAGGAATTCCTTACTTTCAATTTGAAACTTACTTCTGCCCAGTTCAAATATGGTAGATGCAAGTCACTTACAGAACGAAACCTTTTTCATTTTTATTTTTCACTGGAAAAATGACAAGGCTTTTTAAGTGGACATGGAGCTATTTTTGTATTCATTTTACACAGAGCAAATCTGTTTGTCATAATGCCTTCTTATTTTGTCATATCATTCATTGCACAGTGGGACAATGATTGAAGTGTCCCCTACTGCAGGCAGAGATTGACAAGGCATATATCTGCTGAAGCCAAGCAAAGAGTGATCCTCCAAAGTCCTCCCTAGTATAAACACTGGTGTTATTCACAATATAATCAATTACTGTATTTAAAACTAAACTCATACATTTTGTCAAATACCACACTGGAGGTCTCTTAAGCAGTTTTGTTTGTAAGCCTCAGTTTTTAAGTGTACATTAGTCTGGGTGGTGTATTTAAGCTTTTTTTTCTTTTAACCAGTTGTTAAGTATTCAAGGTAAGAGTTATTAAGAGGATAAACTGATTGTACCTTTCCTAACATCCTGTGACTGTCACCAGTGATCACAATGCTGAACCAGAGGGGTTTGAGTCAGTTCTGCACAACAGACCACTGTGTGCCTGACACCCATAGTAGGAGTACATAAGTGGGGATATGATACAGATTTGAACTATTTTTACATTTTCAAGTGCACTGTCTTTTACAGGAAGTTCAACATTGGCATTTCATCCCCAAGGTTACGTGCAGGTGAAGGGAAAGCTTCATGGGCAGCAAGGTACCAGCAAGTACACACTGTGTGCCCTCCGAGGCTTTCCCCTTTGCTTGCCCTGGAGTCCTTTTGTGTGACTCTTTCCTGAACAACTGAAATGAAGCAAATTCGTGTGACTCTTTCCTGAACAACTGAAATGAAGCAAATTCATTTCTGAGAGTCAAAAAACATAGGTGAGGAGCCAGGTTGGTGAAGAAGCATACATTTCAAACATACATTTCTTCAACAGTGTCAGAGGGAAAGTGAAATTGAAACATAATAGCTGGCTTCTTTTTCTGAAACTTCATTTTGCTGTGAAGGCCTCTATTTAAAAAGTCAGTACTAGGCTACACTCACATAGCAGAGAGGAGAGCTTGAGCATTCTGTTTTCTGCTCCCTCTAACAGCTTTTTTTTTTTCTTTAGTAGGGTGATGGGTTTACAAAAGGTTTCTAGCTGCTCCTGCACTCCCTTCTGTTGGAGCCTAGTGCCTTCCTTGGAGGCACCCCAATTGTGCCCCATCAGGGTGCCATCTGTCCCACAGCCCGTGGGGCAGGACAGCAGGGGCACCCAGAGGCAAAGCAGTGGCACTTATTGCCCCAGAGAGCATTACTGAGGGGGGATGACATTTAGGAGCCAGGTGGATGTGTTCAGCCTGAGCTAGACACCCCATCCCAACCACAGGAAGGTATTTTGCCTGTGTGGCAGCAAGAACTGCTCTCCAAAAGGGGGTTGTGTGACTACTGGGGAAAAGTGGCAGCACGTAGAGTTTGATTTTTGGCACTACACCTGACTTCCAAGGACCACACCCAATATAAGCAGTTGTAACACAAGAATAACATGGTTTTCCATTTCTTTTGCCTCTCTGCAAGTGATATGACTATCTCTAGATAGTGAAAATGAAAAAAAAAAATTTACTCCACTTACCCATTACTGGCCTGGAAAGCATTCTCATTCTCTTAAACAAAGATGCACAGTGACATCTGTGATTCATTCAGTAAGCCAACTATCTGGTGGAGATAAAGTCAGTACAGCTGACATTATCAATATGAACCACCAGTAACCATTAGTATTATCAGGATTTTGTCCTGCAAGTACCTCAGCACAAATTAAACTCACATTTCTCCCACCTTACAAGAGCAGCTCAGTGTAAACAGTGTACATTTATCCATCACTCTCAGCAGGAAAAGGTTTCTCAGCCTTTGAGCTTATGCTGCATAGTTAAACACAGGACACAGAAGAGCTGCTGTCCTATGGTTTTGGCAAGGGAAAGCAGAGAGATACATTGTGATGGCTTTCAGAGAAAATTAACAGACCTGATACCTTTTGAAGCATGGTTACTGGGACCTCTGATCTTTACAACATACCTTTTAAAATGCACCTGAGGATCTAAAATCTATAGGAAAAAATCAGGAGTTTCCTTGATGTTTGCTTTCTCAGGTAAACACAGGTTTTTGGTCATTTCCCTTTCAATGGTGGCTTTACTGGAGCAATGATTGGACCATGATGGATTATTAGAGTAATGGGAATGTACTGCTCCTGCAGAGATCTCCATCTCACCTTTGCTGCTGATTTGGAACAAGTGGAACAAGATTTTCCTGTGCTGTAGCTGACTCAGCACAAAATCACCCATCAAGTTCAGCAAGACTTTCTGCACCCTCATCAAAGGTCTTCCTGGTTCTTCATTGTTCAACAGCTTCTCCATGTAGAATATAGTTAGTATTTTTCTGAACTAAGTTTACTAATTTAAGCCCACTTACAAAATACATTCATATTACAGAACAAAACCCACCATACTGACCTATGCAAACTTATGATGCCTACTTTGTACAAAGAAAAACCCAAAATGGAGATGCTTTCCTCTTTGTCTCATTATTTATCTAAGCAAATGTTTAGCTAGAATAAAAATAAACATAACAAAAATGAATTAAATATAGTTTGGGGAAACACACTGATGTTTATCACGACTAAGAGCTTTCTGGATGCTGTGTGGGGAGTTTGTATGAAATTACCTTTATCCTCCCCTCCCAAGACTAAAATTTTAAATGACTTGTTTTATGTTGCCCAGAGGAATGAAGGACACTCAGGCAGAAGTAGTCATGAAGCCAACTAATTCTATTCCCTCCATGAGTAATACACTCAACTTTGAAATGATTGCTAATATTTTGTATTTCAGAGGTCATTACTAGATTTAATAGCAGAAATATCTTAAATGTTCAGCTATCATTGCAGCAACTTTAAAAAAAAAGTGGCACTTAGTCATCAGCTGAATTCAGTTAGCAATATTAATTGGAAATGTCACTGATTTTTCTCACTTACACAGTCAAATGACTGAAATGAAAAAAACACCTAGGAGGCATCTCAAGACCAAATGTTAAAACAGATGAGAAATGATGGAAACACAGCATTGGGATTTGAGTTTCACTTTGCAAATATTTGATGTACACTACAATCTTGCTCAAAGCTAGACATCTAAGAGAAATAGTGGTAATAACTGAAGCAAAATATCTTCTGCAAATGCTTTTGCCAAAGTTTTGCACTGGCTCTGAGTTGGTGTGCCAAGGGTACCGGGTGAGCCAGTTTTGGTTTGATGGTTCCAGTTCACTGTGGGAGCAAGCTACAGGATGCAGAGCAGAACCCGATATGACTGCCCTGAACTGGGGAGGGCTCCTCAATGCCAAACATACCCTCCTGTTCTGCCAGCATGAGAGATCCCCTTCCCCAGACCAGGCTGGCTCCTGACTGCTCCCACTGGTCCCTGCTCAGGAATCGAGGCAGCACACCCTAGGCTAATGACAGAGCTACAGGGCTCCGCTGAGTGCAGAGAAGCTGGAAAAAAGGCAGGAATAAATAAACGCCTGAAGTCCAATGGAACACAAACACTGCACTTTCCTAGCTGCCTGTAATAAGTGCCATGGCTGTTCCTGATGGGCACCATGCTGCCAGTTCTGCAGAGCTCCTGAGCAGCATGGCCAGAGCCCACATCTGCCAGGCAGCAGCTGCCTCAGGGCCACGGCCACGCAGCCCAAAACACAGGCCATTTCCTAAACCCTCTGTATTTTCCCTGCTGCTGTAGTGCCATGTGAGTGGGCTCAGGGTAAGCACAGGCAGCAATGCCTCTGCCTTCTCCTGCCCACAGCGGTGGGGAGGAGGCCCTGCTTGATGGGGACAACCAGTACCAGTGTTCCCCTGCTTACAGGGCTGGGGTTTTTAAAATCAAAGACAGTGAAGGCAAAGCAAGAGTCTAAACCAAAGCGTTTGCTCTCTGTCTGCAGATTCCAGAAATAATTTAGGGCGATAAACATGGCCACAGAAGTTGCAATTTCTGAGTATCATTTTTAAAATTATTCACAACTCTATTCACAATGTATTCATGCACCCACAGATCTTGAGCTATACCAAAACAGGATTTTACTTCGCCTGTCACGTTGATGCGGGCATGTAAGTAGGTAAAAAGCAAAAGGAGACTCAGCTGTCAGTAAATTACCAACTCTGTTTATCTTTCTCCCTTATTCAGATTTATACGGAAAGATCTCACGTTTAGAACGTTTTCACGACTTTTAGTTAGAAGAAAACAAAGGTAGGAGGTTTTAACTACTTTGAAAGGCAAAAAGCAAGCCTTTAAGCACTGTGTTATATTTGACAGGAAACTGTGTTGCCTGATATGAAATTATACACTCCTCCACTGTTTTCTTAGTTTTAGTCATAACGTTACAAAACATTTTTCCCAGATCTTACACATGTCAGTAAGTCCCTGTACATGTTTGGCAAGCATATTGGACCATTAAATTTACAGGACTTCACTCTAGCTGTACTTACATCTCTCTTACTCTACTCCTAACACTGGGTGCACTCACTGTATTCCTCAGGCATTTATTTCCTTAGGGCTCAGGCAGTACACAGCAGGACAGTAATTCCTTCAGCAAGTGCTGGGGTAAGGTACCAGTTGCACAGGGCTGCAAAATCCTTGTACTAGAGGAATTGCAGCCACTTAGTTTAGCTTGACCCCTTCGAATGGGGTGTATGCTGAATCCCTGCACTAAGGTGGCCCTTGCTCTGACCCAATAGCTTTGTCTCTGCTAATCTACAGAAGCAGGTCCCGTCCCATAGAATCAATGGGGAAAGTCCCAGTAGAGGATTTTCAGTAAGAGCCATCCCTACTCCATGCCAACTCTGTTTATTTATACCACAGCTACTTCCACTGACTGCATCTCCCTGTAGCCAGGTGAGTGAGAACAGAACCAGACCCTTTAACAGCTTTGTAGCATCAGCAAAGCAAGTAAACAAGAGGTGTTTTGCCAAACAACTCTTCCTGTCTTAATGTAACCCAAGATTAATTGTCAATTAATTAAATTAGAACGAAAACTCTTCTACTGAAGTTCCTAAAGACAAAAAATAATTAATTTGTTCCTGCTCTGTTGACTATGAAGGAAGGAAAAACTTCAAGAGAGTTGAATGCAAGGTATGGAGCAGTGACCCATTGTTATGATAGACAAGATCTATGATGTGTCTATAAACAGGCTAAAATAACATATACATTATAGAAATTGAAGATACAGAGTAAGCCAACTTGTATGTTTGGCTGTCTTTACTCTTTGAAAATAGTGCTAGTTTTTATTTTTGGATTTTTTTTTTCCATTTACCTTCATTTGGTTCTGTTCTACAAATTTAGTTCTTGAAAGTTCGAAAACTCTGGGAAACCTGTTAAAGGCCATACTGAACCACCCAGAAGGCTGGAGGACAAAGAGGAAAGGAAAGGCTTCCAAGTCATACAATCAAAATATAAACTTTTAAGCATTAGGTTAATTCCAACAAATAACAGACAATAGAAACAGAATAAAACTTCAGTACATCAGTTAGGAGATCATAATGCACATGCTCAGAGGTATCCAAATGGTCTTCCAGAAAGAAACTGGAAATGACCAGCAGTGTTATTTTAATGTCCAACAGGACAATCCAGGGGCAACAAATCCCCTTTTAAAGATACTTTTTACACATGGTGAAGCAACTAATATGGTGACAGGTTGTACTGGTTTGAAAAACAAACCAGTGGAAGACACCAAATCAGAATAACAATTTATTAGGAAAATTAAAAATAAAGGCAGTAAAACACTGGTTTAAAGTGACAGAGTCAGATACGACCTGACGCCCTGTTAGGGTGGCAGTAGCAGCCCGATAAGATGGTGGCTGCAGTCCTCCTGAAGTGATGGATGTGGTTCTGTTGAAGCGGTGATCCTGTAAAAGGGTCTGGTCTTCCTCAGAAGGTGTAGCTGTGTGGCTCTTGTCCTCTGGGAATCCAGTGAGAAAGGCTGTTTGTCGTGTTCTAAATCTGAGATTATATCCAGGATGGAATGCTTGGTTCCTCCCTCTGGTGGGAGCATCTCACAATGGGATGGTGACTCATGAGGCAAGGCACTGATGGGCCCATTAACAGGAAATAGTCCGGAGGGAGGAGGCAGAGAGCACTGCCCCACCTGGTTTCAACAACTCATGAAGGTGATGATAGAATACATACTTTTGGGCACATCTTACATTGTAACCTAGGACGCAGGTTCAATTAATCAGAAGTCTTTGCAAATCAACTCACATTATACTTTTGTATCCATGCTATTTGTTCAATCACATCACAAAACAATTAGGACAAGTTAAGCAGAAAAAGTCCATGGTTAGCCTCTTTTACTACACCTTATGCATTTTGAATTTTCCTTGGCAGGGAAAAAATAAAATTGAATTGGCGGGCTTAAAAATATCAGAAAGAGGCATATGGATATAAAGTGACCAGAAATACATTTAAACTGGGAATTGGATCATTTCTAACTACGAGAATTGCAGAGTTATGGAACAGTGTTCCAAGACAAGTAGAGAGGGTAAAGAGCCAAATTATCTTAAGGTGGTGTTTAGCTGGTTTGTGAAAAGCATGATGTGTCAGCCTTCCCTGTTAGGGGTAGGACTTGATAATTCAGGAGATTCCTACAGTGAGTGATTATTGTCTTTCTGTCTCCCATTCAGCTGTTTAGTTTGCTATCACCACATGACAACTACTGCTAGGAACAGCCAGCTTCCTTCGGTGAGCAGAGGGGTGGGAAACATGGCAAGGGAGAGGACGTTGGATGCTGGTCAGGTCCAGAAGAGCCCTGCTGAACTCTACCATGAGAAACGTACGGCTTGTCATGGACTGAAGTGCCCAACACCAGGGAAGAAATAGGAAAACACTCCGTGCTTAATTTGGCCACTTGTCCTGGGTTGAAGTGTATTCTGTCACCATCTTCATGAACCGTTGAAACCAGATAGGGCAGTGCTCCCTGCCCTCCTCCCTCTGGATTATCTCCTGTTAATGGCCCATCAATGCCTTGCCTCAAGACTCACCATCCCATTGTGAGATGCTCTGCCCAGAGGGAGGAACCAAGCATTCCATCCTGGATATAATCTGAGATTTTGAACACCAGAGACAGCCCTTACCTACTGGACTAACCCTAACCCTAAGAGGACAGAGGACAAGAGCTACCATTGTACCTTCAGATGAAGACCAGAGTTTTTTTAGAGGATCACTGCTTCAACAGGACTACTTTATCTGGACTGCAGCCACCACCCTGACTCACAGTGTGTCAGGTTGTATTCTGACTATGTCAGTGTTCTTGTACTGACCGTGTATTGCATTTTTTTTTTTAATTTTCCTATTAAATTATAATTCTGACCTGCGATCTCCCACTGGTTTGTTTCCAAACTAGTTCACCACTCCAAGACACCCAGAAAGTTTTGGAAAGCACTCAGTGTCACACCTCTTGTTCCAATAAGTAGACTTTTCTTTCTGCAGGCCTGGTATTTTCAGCTTTCTTCATGCTGAATAGCTCCTTGGCCCTTTTGCTGTATCTGAATATTGCTTTCCTGCAGAAGCAGCTTTATCATGTCACTGAGCCTGCTTCTGCCCCATGCAGAGACACCTGGGGAACACACACATACTAAAGTCCAATTCAAAGGCAAGTGTCAGAACGACCCTCTAGTATTTAATCTTGTTGACCAAGGACCAAAATCTGCCAAAGTAAATGCAGCTGTACCAGTTTGCCTCAGAGGGAACAGCGTCGAGCAAGCCTCTGAACCAGAACCAAATTAATCTCAGAGTACTGTGCTAAGAGCAGCAGCAAGAGATAACACTGAAATATATTTGATATACTGTGAAATACTTCAGGATCAAATACTAAACAGTCTACTAAACTAGAATACACTATGATTTTTGCTTGAGACTGATTCATCTGCATTAGATTGCAAACGTCTGGTTTACCTCACAACCAGTCCTGGGGAGGTATTCAGCCATGAAAGCAGTGATTAAAAATGAGTCAGATAATATAAATATGAATTTGTCACAAATTTTTCAGGTCAGAAACAATAATATACACAATTGCCTTAATATCACTTAGGGCCTTAGTTTTCCTGATTCCCAAAGAAATTCCTGTAATTACTTCACTCCAAGATTATGTTCTGGGATCCTTGTTTTCCAAAGATGGTGCAAAGGGACCATCAAACATGATGGTTTGGGCCTGGCTAATTTACAAGCTTGGTTTCTGTTCATGAGGCTCTGTTTATAAGATCTGGATGCTAAAATGTAATTTTTCCACTCCTGCCTCCTTAATTCATGGTCAACTTTGAACATTTGAGGACTCAAGGTAGGAAAAGCTAATGACAAAGCAGAGCACACAACTTTATTTAGAGGTTGGTAGGGATCAAAGTCCACATGTACACTTCTCCAAAGGCACATTTTATATCCTAGTTCTGTAAGTCATCAAGTTTAGAGCTAGAAAGTTTCTTTAGTATTACTCTGGTTTTAAGTCTAATGATGCCTCAGCTACTTGCCATAACATCCCACACTTCTATTCCAGCTCTTTTTAATTAGAAACGTATTATTTCTTCCAATGGAGCTACTGAGAGAAATCTATTTTCATTTAGCACTTAGGCCAGAAATGTTATTGCCACTCCAGCTCTAATTGCCCGCTAGCCTTTATTAGTTTGTATCAATTTGACAATCCACATTTTTGTATGCTTTCTACATTTTTCTGTTTGAATTCAGCCTAAAGTGAAGTAAATGAAGTAGATTGTACCCCATCTATTTTTACTCCAACACACTCCTGAACCCTATAAAAATAGTTTCAGCTCTGTTACAGTTCAGATTTCTCACTTTGACAGACTTAATTAGTTCACTGCCACACACCTCCAAAGCCAAGCCCCTGCAGCACAGCTCAACAGAATAATAAATAAGAGGGAATGAAAAATAATCATAGTACAGCTACAACAGCTCATTACAAATTTATCTCTGGTGCTGTTTATCTACTCATTCCAGCCTTCTGCCCCATCCCAGCCAAACCTTCTGCATGCATAGCAACAGAAATCCCCCAAACCCTTGGCTGCCGTGACTGTTGTGATGAGCTCTGAACCACACACTCCTATATCACACCTCAGAAGTCAGCGGCCGCCTTGCTTTATAGGCTTCTTGCTTTCTTCCCCATTAGTCTTCAAGGGGATAAACAGGCAACTGGCTAACTGCAGGGCAGACAGAGGCTGTGCTTGGTTATCAAACTCCCTTAGGCTTTTGACTACTGCTGCTTTGCTATCCCTTTCAGAGGTGTCAGGGGTAGACATCTGCTGGCACAGCACAAGGCTGGAAATCAGGAGACATCAGCTTTGCCAGCAGTCTGCTGCATGACCTTGGGGAGCCACTTCAGCTTATTTGACTTTCATTTCTACTTCTGCCCTTTGTTGATTCTGGTTTTGATGAGAATATAAAACTGGGACAGAGAAGGTCTCTTACTATACTGATAAATAGCATCAAGTACAACATGACCAGCTCTTTTTTGTGTTTCTAGATGTTAATGTAATATAAAAAAGGAGCAACTAAATGAAACGTCTGTCCTATCAGTACCATTTGCTCCCTTAAGTCAAGAAATGGTTGGTAGCCTGATGATGTTGAGGTGTGTGATATCCAGCCTAAGGTCATTATCCTCAAAACAGCCTAAACTGCACAGAATCATCTGAACTCAGAAGTACTGTTAATTTCTGGGGGCTTGAGCCAACAGAACTAGAAACTTCTTAGTGCTTCTCAAGAGACCTTTAATGCTATGCAATGACTGGTTCTGTCAAGAAGCATTACTGGACAAGAAAATGACTTATGGACTACTAAGAGAGGTATATTTGAGCTTTCTGGAGCCATTTCATAGCACAGTATCTCACAGCCATCTGAGCTTCAACAGTGACAGATCTAACATGACTGTGCTGCCTTGCACTGCGTTTCCTTTCTCAGTTCCTTGCAGGGACAATGGATTGCCAAGCCCATCTCTGAGGCATGCTGGCTTCTTCGGCTGAGCCAGAAAACAAGGGCACTGTATAAATGCTTGGTTACATTGGTTTTACGGAAAGCATCTCATAATTCGTCTCTCTTAACCCTCTAAGCCCCAAATGCTGAGGCCATCCATGCTGTAGGACTCAGTGGGTAACCCTGGGCAAACTGAGGGCTCTTGAATCATTTCCAGCTGAAAGGCTTTTTCCAGCCAGTCAGGAAAGAAGCAGTACATGCTAATTTCTACCAGTAGGCTCCTGGTATAGTTATCCAACCACCTGTGCATTTGCCCAGGGCTCACACATGCTGTGCTGTCTATATGATTTCATATGGGCTTGGTTTTGTACACATATGAGGTCGACAATTATGTTATGGCTTTCTTTTCTTTTCTTTTCTTTTCTTTTCTTTTCTTTTCTTTTCTTTTCTTTTCTTTTCTTTTCTTTTCTTTTCTTTTCTTTTCTTTTCTTTTCTTTTCTTTTCTTTTCTTTTCTTTTCTTTTCTTTTCTCTGAGAACCTACTAGTTTTCTTTCATACTTGTTTCTGTTCAATCTAAACTGCTTTTGCTAATTCCAAATGCATAATATGCATTATATTTGGGCTCATTTACTTACAAGCTTAACTCTGATTCTTCCAGTCAGCAGCTTGTCCCAGTTTCTATGTATTTATGAAGGAGGCCAAAGACCACTGGCACACCACTGTCAATGCCCGAATTGCCCAAAAAATACATTTTTCTTTTTAGAAGGAAAAATCTTTCTAAGTGCTAACATTCAAGCATGTGTATTATCAAGTGTAAAAGCTCATTCCTCCTAGAGAAAGGCCACTCAGTCTACAAGCACATCAATGACAAAAATGCTTTATGAAGCTGTTTCCCAGAAAAACTGGCCTATAAAGCCTCCGTGCCAGTCTCCTGACATCAGCAGGTTCACCAGCCTTTGTAGAGCTGATTTGCTCATTTTATGTGAGTTCTCCCCCCAGCCTCTCACATCCTGTTTCAATGCTGGTGCATGAAGGAAAAGCAGAAGGCAGTGCTTCCTCATTGTTCCTCCAAGCCTAATAGTAGTGAGCTGCTGGACACAGCTGTGAGAGTGGACCTGGGGGTTCACTCTGTACCTGGGAGCTGGCAGATGCTCCAGTCAAGCTTTAATCCAAAAGCAGCTGGGTACATATTTCACTGAAAGAAAGTTATTCTAAGAAAAAGCATCAGAAATAATACTGAAGTGAGGTTCCTTACTGAGTTTTAAGTTTCGCGTTTGCTAGGGGCCTTTTGCATCAGAGAAGCACAATTCTTCAAAAAAACCCGAACCTATACAGAAGGTATTTACAACTATTATGGCTTTACCATTGCAAAGATGTCTTAGCAACATGCAACAAGTTCTGAACAAAAATGTTGTGCTGATCTCTCTCCGCCTTCTTTTGCTGCCGTATTTGCAGCTTAGTGGCTGAACTGCAATGTCCAGGCTCAGAAACCAGGGTGCTTTAGTTTTTTCTTCTTGTTGGACCAGGGTAAAGACTTGAGCTTTTTCTGTGCATGTTTTGTCCACATAGTGTTATATATAAATATTGGCATAATTTGTGTCATGTATGTAATAAACTAGAAGGGTTGATAGGACACAGTGCGAGAGCACATAGCTGCTTTGTGTATTTTAACTTGGCAGTATCAGGAACCAACTCCAGGGGCCATTAGCCCTTGTTGACCTGACACAAAAAATGTTATTAATGCACATTTTCACCCCTGAACTATACTGGGCTCAGTAGCAAAAACATGAGCACTTCATGTTTAAGTCAACCAAAGCTGAGAGAGAGGTTTTGCCAAATGAACTTACAGGGCACAGTAGAAAATAGAAACCGGCCATGAGCTGGAAGAAGAGACAGACACCAAAACTGAGGGGAGAAAATTAAGAGTGAATTCCTGACAACAGAGCTGGATGTAGTGCTGTGAGAGCTCTGCAAGTGTCACTGCTTGTGTGCCATTTGCACCACCCTGCCTCTCTTTAAGGAGGTCTTGTGTACACTGTAACACAGTGTGCACAGTGTAAACACATTATCCTAGAGTATGTGCTGGGTCACGTCTCAGGCCAATGGTGAAAAGAGCCATCTGCCAAATGTCCTTCTGCTTGACAAAGGAAAGATTTGTTTCTGCTACAGGTGGTAATATGTTACCCACAGTATTATTCCACAGTAATCAGGAATCCAGAAACAGCAGCTGATGGAGCCCTCCTGTGCTAGCTGTTTTCCAACGCACAAACCAAGAGAAAGTCACCCTTTTGATGACTTTACATTATTACTAAGTGCATTCTTGTGTTTGCAAAAAACCCCACAACACAAACAAAACAAAAAACCAACCAACCAACCAACAACACCACCAATAAAGCCCTCAAAACCCTCAAAGTAAGAGAGGTTCAGGCTGGATTTAAAAAAACCACCTCAGATAGAAAACCATCTAATCAACTTGCTCAGACGTACCCAGGCGAAGCAGTTAGAAACTCAAGACAGTCCCAGTGCAGTTCTCAACCCAAGTTCATATTTCCACACTTCTTTAGATAAACATTTGACTTAATTTGTACCAAGGAAATCCTTTACTGCCCCAGCTCTATGGACAGAGCTGTATACAATCACATGCTCTCTTCTGTTTGCTGTCAGGAGCAGAGCTGGCACCTTGCTCTAGATTTTTACCCTCTGTGGGTCTCACAGCAATTGAAGTGCTGCTTGTGGAACAAGCACACGAATTGCAAACTCTGTTTCAAGTTACTGTCCTTTAATTTAACTGGAATCATGTACATGGAACTTCAGAAAAGGTTTCCAATAAGCCAGCTTGCAAAATCCACTTTGCAAATCCTGTCCAAAGTTGCGAGTGCACTGTGGTGGCACTTGCACTGTTTTGGCTTCGTGTTCTTGTTTTGCCTCTGCATCATTGTTCTTTATTTTCTGTACTCACTATCTGAAATATACTTCCAAATCACTCCTTACTCCAGCTCACCCACAATTATAAGAATTGTATATCACAACAAACCAAAGGTACATTCAGTCTGGTGTTCAATCTCCAGTGATGATCAATATCAGAAACCTGTGGCTGCATGCCAGAAGATGGACAACAGAGAGTGATATCTCCCAGCCTTCAATGATTCCTGGACCAAAATTTCTCTGCCAGATAAAATGTCTTTCTACATTAGCCAACACTCATACCTGGTGCTAGGAATTGCAAACAGAGGCAGAGCTTAATTTCACAGCTTCTATTGTGGGGAGGAGGTATTGACATTTTTTGTGACAAACCTTATCAGAAATAGTATGACTCTACATTTTTCAGTGGGCTGATATTAAATGTTATCTACTGATTTGCCCATCACCATTGGTTGCAGGTGGTAGAATTTCGAAAAAAAATCAAAAAACAAAACAAAACAAAACAAAACAAAACAAAACAAAACAAAACAAAACAAAACAAAACAAAACAAAACAAAACAAAACAAAACAAAACAAAACAAAACAAAACAAAAAAACACACACACACACAAAAAAAAAAAAAAACAAAAAACCAAAACCACAAACTAAAACCCTAACCTATTACAATTTATGGTAGCTCTAGCAAATACCTACCACTCTCCAGGAATCAGCTGTTTCTTTGGTATTTTTGTATCTTTTACACAAAAGCTGATCTCTATACATTTTACTTCTAAACCCATGTTTTCATTACTCATCTGTTAGGAATAACAGTCTCAACCATTTCTACTCATATTCTTAATGTAGACATCAAAATTATTGATCATTTTATGATGATTTGCTTAAGAGTTTTTGCCTTTCAAAACTTCTGAATTTTTATATGGTAAGGGTGATCTACATTTGAAAGCTGAAATAGAATAACATAGGGTGTAAGTGTAATACTTGCAATACAAGTGTAATACTTGAAATACAACAGCTATTCCTAAAGTAATCCATTTGGATTTTTCAGTTTGGAAATTTTACTGCAGGATATCTTATTCTGGTACAATTAGGAAGCAGGTTGAACTAAATCAAACTGGCACGAAGAGCAAAAATTATGAAATAGAAGTGTGTATACATGATGTGAGTTATTCAGGAATTTCAAACCACTTCCAATGCCCCTAGCTCACGTCTAAAGGAGCTCACTCCCCAGGGGCCAAAGAATACAGCTAATTAACCCACCTGAGCAGCAGAGCACTGTATTAACATAGCAGTGTGGCTTTTAGAACAAAAGCAAGCTCATGTATTTCTGTTTCCAGACATGGAGGGAAATGTTTCAGATGAACTATGAACAAAGATAAACCCGAACATCAAAGCAGTAAAAAGCCTTAGGGGTGCCTCAGCTGGGAGGTCACTGTGTGCACGGGTGAGGCATGGGAACTGGCTTTACTTGCACCTCTCATCTGTGACAGGGCCAAGTTAGATAGGTGAGTATCCAAAGAAAAGTTGTTTTGCTGCTGTTTGTGTGGTCCACCCTACACAAAGTTCCAGATATCAAGCATCCTGTAACCTAACATCAAATTTTCCTCACATGGCTTTTGTAAATCATCTTTTATCACAGCCAGTAGTCAATGGTGTCAATCCATTCTATTTTGCATTGCAACAGATTAAGGTTGCACTCAGAGTGAGCTAACTTCCTGACAGGCATCTACAGCAGGATAATGAATTGCTAAATTACCACAAAGAACTCCCTAGTGCTTCATAATTCTGGCATATCTGCGCTACAGATCTAAATATTTGGCAGAGGTTTTATATCAGAAATTAGCAACTTAAATGGCTTCCAAGGAAAGGCATTTCTAGGTGATTTTTCAAGGGGAATTTTAAACACCTGCCAGTTTCTGGCGCTAATTGTCCTGCTCAAATCTTCCTAATTAGCAGTTAGTTGCAAAATATCAGACTGGGTGATATAATTATTTAGTGCTGAGATTCTGAACACTGACTAAGCAGTACTAGAATAAAATCTACTGATTTCTTTTGAATTATAAATCCATAAACCTTTCATGCATCCATAACTTTCTGTTTAATATTTATTTTCTTGATTGTTCCATCAGCACAAACACACTACCACTTTATTTCTTTTTAGAAATAAGGAACTGACATTTGCCACTTTGGGTTCCTCTCACCTCTAAAAAGACTCGCTTGTGATAGAAAGGAACAAGAGGAGGAGCTCGGGAATGGACAGGGGATGTGGTGTGTTAATCAGAACCCAGAAGAACCAAACACTAAGTCACTGGTTCTCAATGGTTACTGAACAATATCCATCTCAGATTTGATTCTGTGGAGCTTGCTCTATGAAGCCCAGAAGTTGTAACCCACAAACAACAGTGGAAGAAAGTTAGGAAACAAAATAAATCCCATCTAAATTTTAATATCAGTAACAGCCCATTGGATAAAAAGAATGAGCTGTGAGAATACATCATCTCCAATCAGTGCTAAATCCGCTGGTTTCTGCAACATCAACTGTTAACAGACCAATCTAATTTTGCCCCTGAGCTGACCAAAATTTGGAATATCAGCTAGCATTTTGAAGTATGAAAAATGCTTTCATACTCAATAGTTAGTGCTAGCAGTAATTTGTTCCAGTACAAAATCTTAAAATTATGTGAGCCCAGTTTCTCTCCAGTTACTGGAAGGTTCAAGCACAGCTTAAATTCCTGCTAAAAAAATTTATTAACAGCTGCTCTTTAATTACATTTATTTCCTTTTGGAACTAACAGACTGTGAGGTTTGATGAATTGATATTAATTAATCACACCACATGAAAATCCCATTCAACATAGAATTTCCTCCTGATGTTTGGTTGGTAATAAATTAGACCAAGGTTGCTGCCAATAAATTAATTTTGTGTCATCATCCAAACTTCACAACAAGTAAGTACTTTATGAGTTACAATTCAGTAACTTTGGAGAAAAACTCATAAACAGAAGTGTTAATTTAGAAATTAGCCTTTTAAAAATTAACATTCTTTATTAGCACAGAAAAGGGTTTTGTGGTGGAAAAAGTGCCTAGGCTATAACACTGTATGTGAAAAGTAAAGGACCTTACAGACATAACTCATTTTTTTCTCAGATTCACAATCACTTCAATAGATTCTTGGTAAACAGACTGCTGGCTACTCATACATTCAAAATGCTTTGATGGGACTCAGAAATAAAGATTAAGTTTATCAAACAAAGTAAACCAAAATTTTTTGGCTAAGCAGCTTGCCCTTCTTGTAGTATAAACCCCTCTGAAATGCAGTAGCTAATATAACTTTGAAAACCCTTTTCCTCAAATCATGACAAAATGAACAGCAAATTTCCAATGGTATTAGACAGAAAAACAAGCAATTTAGTATCCCAAAACACACAAACATTGGGTTGGGCTCACAAAGCACACTGATGATCCATTGTCACATACAACAAACCCTGCACTGCCTCCTCCACTGTCACAGCACTTTGCAAAGGCTCAGGAAAAACAGCCCAGGCAAGGCAGAAAAACACTGCTCACACTGTTGTTGCAAGTTGAATTAGA
>VZRF01007433.1:0-13148 GCA_013396875.1 Vireo altiloquus
CAGTCAGTGGAGAAACACTGGCAGTGTTTCCAAGCCGTTCCCTGCCTGTGGATTCGTGTTTAGCATCAGCTCATCCATGCACCAGGGGTTTTCCAGGTGCCTCACCAAGCTCAGGCAGCTCCCAGGAGCACCCAGCTTGCAGAAGAGCAGGTGATGGCCAAGGTGCATCACAGCAACAGAGTCTGTTCTGTTTTCTCTACAGAAATCAGCCTAAAATCTGTCCCAGTCCCAACCTGGTTAATACCTGTGTATTTATAATACCTGTTTATAATAATACCTGCTAGAATAATAGAATAATACCTGTTTCTGTAACCAGGGTTGTCCAGTGGCATCCTGTGTCTAGAGGGGTTTTTGAGACTTTCTCAAATAATTGGTCAAATCAGGGAATTCCAGAGTGGTTTGGGATGGAAGGGACCCTAAAGTTCCTCTCATTCCAACCCCCTGCCATGGGCAGGGACATCTTCCACTGTCCCAGGTTGCTCCAAGCCCTGTCCAGTCTGGCCTTGGACACTTCCAGGGATCCAGGGGCAGCCACAGCTTCTCTGGGCACCCTGTGCCAGGGCCTCACCACCCTCACAGGGAAGAATTTCTTCCTCACATCTACCCTAAATCAATCCTCTCTCAGTTTAAAGCCATTCCTCCTCATCCTATCACCACAAACCCTCGTAAAATATCACACCTCAGTCAACAGCCTGAGCTGCAGGAGTGACATTTAGATTTGCACTCCTGGATTTGAAATGATTCATCTCAATCATGCTGCCATCATTAGGGCTCATAAGAATGAGCTACTTTGCATGCTGCATTCCTGTGCCTGAACAGGCAGAAGGAAAGGGATTAATTAAGGATATTTAATGGCTTTCCTTGCACGTTGCACGGCATTTGTGCTGTGTTGGAGTCCAGGAAAAGCCTGTGAACTTTTCCTGCTCCTGTGGGTGAGCTGAGAGCACCAAAGAAATGAGGAGATTGTTGTTTAGTGCACCACAGAGTGTGGAGTTGTAGTTTTTAGGTTTTGCTATATATATTATATAGAGCCAACATAGAGATTCTAGGCTGTTGGCTTCTTCTTCTTCATCTTCATCTCTCTTCTCCTTCTCTTCCTTTTCCCTCTGACATGAGTTCCTGTGGTTTGTTAATTGGTAGATAGAATTTAGTGTAGAGGAGACATGTCAATGAGGTTGATATTCACTGGTTTTGGGAACAAAATAAGATAGGGGAAGTTTTCTAACTGGTTGATAATAGATATAAAAGCTACCTGCTTTGGGTAGCCATTGCCATTCTGCCCTCGTGTTCCTGGAGGTCACAGCACAGTCTGTGCCTCTGAAACTCTGATAAGAACCAGAAATAAACAAGCTTTGAAACAGCAGAAAGAAGCTTCATTTCATCTTTTCGGGACATGGGACACTGAAATAAGGAACACAGCTGGGCCAGGAGTCAGGGTCCAAGGAACACCCTGACAGTGCTGGACCCACGGACAAGTTGCCATTGATCAGCTGAGTGATGGTGACTTGTCACATTGGAGCTCTCAGCAGGAGGGAATGGTGGGGAGAGGAAAGAGATGAAGAACAACTCGCAGTGGCCAAGCCAAGAAGGCATCCGTTAACCAGGGGCTGAGGGCTCGTTCCATAACTTGTCACCCATTAAAATATTGCAGCTATATTGATGCCGATGTACTGCCAGCTGCACTGAAAATAGGCCAAGTGTGCAGCTTTTAGCCCCCCAGGAAAAAATAGTCTTCGTGCATTTAAATCACCGTGACTCACATTCCTTGCTTGGCTTTTCCGTGCCCTCGGATGGAACGTTTTGCCAGAGGTGTCTGGCACACCCTGGAAACAGGGAAAATAAAGTTAAAATGTGCTGTTCATCAAAGCCCTGTGATGTGAGAGCCCCTTCAGCCAAGGGGTGGAAGGCAGGCTGTGAGGGGGCTGTTAGCCTGGTGCTGAGGAGCTGTGTCAGTGTCAGTGTCAGAGTGTCAGCAGAGCTGCTCCTGGGGCTCTGTGAGGGTGGCTGCTGGAACCCAGGAAAGCCAAAAAACTTTCCCTGATCTCTTAGGGACAAATTTCATCCCTAAAGCTCCACAAGAAGGCTTTGCCTATGAACTAAGCCTGTGGGAAAAGCTGCCCCCACTTCTGGGTGAGCAGAAAGCACCAAAGAAATGAAGAGAGAGTTGTTTAGTGCACCACAGAAAATGGGTTTGTGGTTTTAGATTTTGCCCTATATATTAATATGGGGACAACATGGAGAATTCAGGGTGTCGGCTTCTTTTTCTTCTTCTTCTTCTTCTTCTTCTTCTTCTTCTCCTCCTTCTCCTTCTCCTTCTCCTTCTCCTTCTCCTTCTCCTTCTCCTTCTCCTTCTCCTTCNTTCTTCTTCTTCCTTTCTTCTCTGACCTAAGTTCCTGTGATTTAGTGATTGGTAGAAAGAATCTAGTGTAGAAGAGACATACTAATAAAATTGATAGATATTGGGTTTAAAGACAAAATAAAATACATAGAACTTTCCTATTTGATGATAAAAGCTATATAAACTCTCTGTAAGCAGCCTCTGCAGCCATTGTGCACCTGGAAGCAGCAGAGAGGCTGCTCCTGAACCTTTGATAAGATATAATAAACAAACCTGAAGCAGCAAAGAAGTTTCTTTGTTGTTTTTCCTGACATGAGAGATTGAGAAGAGAGAGCTCCCTGAGCAAAGAACAGCTCCATGGGACCCCACAGAGTCCCACAGGTGGCAGGGGCTGGCAGGAGGTGGCTGCAAGGGCGTGCAGGGAGTGAATGTCCTGTGGAATTGGCAGCTGGAGCTGATGTTGTGGTGCCTGCTGGGGAGGGTCAGGCTGGCACAAAGATGATTTTCGTCCTCCTTTGGATTCCGTTTATTGATGATTTATTTATTGACAAGGAAGGAAGTAGAAGGTTCTTGAAATGCACTTGCTTTGGAGAGGAGTGATTTCATCAGCCTTGCAAACATGCAGGAAGGAGCTGCCTAGTGAGGGAAAGCGTCTGAGCATTGATGTCGAACCTAAATCATGGAAGAGTTTGGGTTGGAAGGGATCTCCAAAGGTCATCTAGCCCAACACCCTTGCAATGAGCAGGCACATCTTCCAATGGAGGTTTTGTTGAGGCAAAAACAAACAGAAAAAGTCAGTCAGAAAATCAGTGAGGTGCTCATCCTCCTAAGCTGTCCAGGCAGCCTCTGCGACAGGGCCATGGTTTCCTCTGCCCATCCTGTTTTACCTACTGAAACAAGGGGGGAAGGATAGTTTTTGTCTAATATCAGATGTTTAAAAGATAACTGACAATTTCAAGTTAGTCACCCAGGTTCTCCCTACATCAGACATGAGAAGCAGAAACTTCCAGAGGCCAGCTCATTTTCTGGTGACATTTTTTAGGCACTTGTGTGGTATTCAACCATGCATCAGTACATTTATGACCTTCAGATAAAATTTAGACTTTGAACCAATAAACTGGATATTTTACAGATCATTGACCAGTTACTCTACATCCTTAACTTTTAGTTTTCTCTTCCTCTCCTCTCCTCTCCTCTCCTCTCCTCTCCTCTTTTTTTCTTTTTCTTTTTCTTTTTCTTTTTCTTTTTCTTTTTCTTTTTCTTTTTCTTTTTCTTTTTCTTTTTCTTTTTCTTTTTCTTTTTCTTTTTCTTTTTCTTTTTCTTTTTCTTTTTCTTTTTCTTTTTCTTTTTCTTTTTCTTTTTCTTTTTCTTTTTCTTTTTCTTTTTCTTTTTCTTTTTCTTTTTCTTTTTCTTTTTCTTTTTCTTTTTCTTTTTCTTTTTCTTTTTCTTTTTCTTTTTCTTTTTCTTTTTCTTTTTCTTTTTCTTTTTCTTTTTCTTTTTCTTTTTCTTTTTCTTTTTCTTTTTCTTTTTCTTTTTCTTTTTCTTTTTCTTTTTCTTTTTCTTTTTCTTTTTCTTTTTCTTTTTCTTTTTCTTTTTCTTTTTCTTTTTCTTTTTCTTTTTCTTTTTCTTTTTCTTTTTCTTTTTCTTTTTCTTTTTCTTTTTCTTTTTCTTTTTCTTTTTCTTTTTCTTTTTCTTTTTCTTTTTCTTTTTCTTTTTCTTTTTCTTTTTCTTTTTCTTTTTCTTTTTCTTTTTCTTTTTCTTTTTCTTTTTCTTTTTCTTTTTCTTTTTCTTTTTCTTTTTCTTTTTCTTTTTCTTTTTCTTTTTCTTTTTCTTTTTCTTTTTCTTTTTCTTTTTCTTTTTCTTTTTCTTTTTCTTTTTCTTTTTCTTTTTCTTTTTCTTTTCTCTTTCTTTTCTTTTTTTTTTCTCTTCAAACACTCCTGGCCCCTCTGTTCCCGAGGTGCTGGCTCAGATCCCTCATTCCTTGCTCACAGGGACATTTGGCACCTGTGCCCTGCCAAACTGTGCCCTGATGTGTCCCAGGAGCTCCTTCATCCCCCTGACTCTGCCTCACCAAGCTCTTTGCCTCGTTCATTAGCATAATTACTTCCTTGCATTACCTTATGCCTGCTATAAAATCTCTGCTCCTCCTGTTGGAAGCCATGGAGGTTGAAATCTCGGTAATAAAAATCATCAGTGACTTAACAAATTGTTTTCCCCTCAACTATTTGGCTGGTTTGGCAGAGCTCCCTTTCCCTGTGCTGAGCTTTTCCCGGTGTAGAGGCACTAAAAACTCCTTTATTAGTGAGCTCTCCTTGACTGTGATGGCCAAGAGCAGATGTGAGGCAAGAGGAAATTCCCTGCACTGCCTGGAATCCACTCCCAAATGCAAGGACAGCATTCGGTTCTGGAAAGGATACTAGGAAGAACCAGAAACTGGTTTTTAAGAAGACTTTTTGTACAATTCCGAGTCCTGTGAGTTCTGTTCTTTGCCTGGGATCGAATTCTCTTTAAGAAACAGCTTCCATCCAAATTATTTTTGCCCTACTCTGCCTATTTCTGCCTCCCGTGGGAATTATTTCACAACAGGAAAAGAGTTCTTGCAGTAAAACCTCCCAAACTCTCTGTCCACATTCTTGCAGTAAAACCTCCCAAACTCTCTGTCCACATTGCTGTCTTTAAAAGGACATCACTACCAGGGAGGGGTTGGATGCTGAATGGGCTCTTTAATCTGCACAAGGACACGACAAAGCCAGGAGAAAAATAAGAAAAGTGAGAGCAGTTCACATGTTAGAGCAAACTCTGAAGAGAATTATGGTTTTCTCTGTCTCTTGAGGTTTGTGATCAGCTCTAAACATGTGTTTAGTACCTTTTCAAACAACCTGGGGTATCTTAAATACCTTTACGGGACAGGCAGGATGCACAAGGGTGTGAGCCCCGTGTCTCACAAATAACATTAGAAACCAGGTTTTGGGCAAATAAATGATATCCCTGGGCTCTGATGATGGATTTAGGGAAGAAGTCGGTACTTTTAGGGAGCAATATGTTTGACTTACTTAAGTCTGCTCTTAAAGATGAGGTGAATTGTCCCCTTGACTGATTTCATGTGGGCTGAGGAGCTCAGGGAGAGGCACCCAAACCCCAGGGACAGCCTAAGGGAAGAGCTGGAACTAACCCCTGAATTTCAAGCCCATCTCCATTGCCTGTCTCACAAGAGCAGCCACAACAGAGCCACATTTTGGTTTTATGCTGCCTGGGAAGTCGTGGTGAGCTCTGTGCCTCTGTGCCTCAGCTCTGTGTTGTTTGACACCTCGTGTGCCAGGCAGGCGAATTGCCCTGACTCTGCAACCAGGGTAATTACAGAAAGCAGTGTTTTGAGCTACTGGCAACTCTCAGAATAAAACATTTCATTTGAATCAAAGTGCTCTGATCAAAGTTGGGGAATTAAGATAACAAAAGAGCAATTAGGGAAATTATCCAAATGAACAACTTGTGTGGGTGGAAATAAGTTCTTTCGAAAATGCCATCAAAACAACTGAACTCTTTTAAGAATTCTCCTTTTCATTTTGTTTGGAAATTGCTCATTTAGGAGAACAAGGCAGGAACACGGGTGTGTCATAGGCTGGTGTCACCTGTTCTTCTCTGTTTTTCTTCTCCTGGGAAGGAGTGTCCCAAATCCCAGGGTGGTGGGGACAGCTCTGTGTGACCCAGGCCAAGGCCTGACTGCTGAAATCTCCACAGAAATGCCCAGAGCACTTCTAGGGACAAATGCAAACCAGCTGTTGTACAGCAGAGATTATTCTTTAGGATCTCACTCCTTTCTGAAGATCAGGGGGGTGTTGGAGGTCGGGATGTCTGTGGATGAGGAGCTGGACAAGCTCTGGCCGTGTGGATTTGCAGCCACAGATCCACCCAGATGGATCTGGGAACCATCTGTGCCCTGGGCTGCACCAAAAACACGTGGGCAGAGTTTGAGGGAGGGGATTCTGCCCCTCTGCTCTGCTCTGCTCCACTCTGGTGAGATCCCACCTGCCCTGCTGTGTCCAGCTCTGAGGTCACCAGCACAGGAAGGACCTGGGGTGAATCCAGAGGAGGTCATGGAGCTGCTCCAAGGGCTGGAGCCCTTCTGGAGCCAGGCTGGGAGAGCTGGGAATGTTCACCTGGAGAAGAGAAGGCTCCAGGGAGAGCTCAGAGCCTCTTGCAGGGCCTGAAGGGGCTCCAGGAGAGCTGGAGAGGGACTGGGGACAAGGCATGGAGGGACAGGAGCCAGGGAATGGCTTCCCAGTGCCAGAGGGCAGGGATGGGTGGGATATCAGAAGAAATTCTTCCCTCTGAGGGTGATGAGGCCCNAGGGTGGTGAGGCCCTGGCACAGGGTGCCCAGAGAAGCTGTGGCTGCCCCTGGATCCCTGAAAGTGTCCAAAGCCACTTTGGATGGGGCTTGGATCACCCTGGGATGGTGGGAGGTGTCCCTGCCATGGCAGGAGGTGGCACTGGATGATCTTTGCCGACCCTTCCGACCCAAACCATTCTGTGATCAAAAAATAAATAAATGTGGCCAGACTCACAGGGGCTGAAAAGTTCCCTGATGGGCTCTGGCAGTGTGAACTGTCCCACTTTGCAGGGCTGCTTTGAGAAAAAAGATCCCAAGGGTGGAAAACAGAGGAAACCAAGCCTGGAAAAGAGTGCAGGCTGCACCTTGCTGCAGGCAGAGGGTTTGTGCTGTGAGACTCTGTCTCGGGCTGATCAAAAGCCTCTGTCTCACTGACAAGTGAAGTGATTTTCCTGGTGCTGGCAAAAGAGATGAACTTTCAGTGAATGCCTCTGAGCAGAAACGCACGTGGGAGTCGCTCTGGCTTTAATGAGCCCAGCTCAGGCTGAAATCATCCCCTGCAAGGAGAGGGACCTGGAGCTGCCACTGCTGGCGTTGTGAAGCAGGGAACAGGGCTTTTGGATGGAATGGGATACAGCCAAGATCATCTTGTGCAGCTGAGATGATCTCACAAACCTGTTCTGAGGTCAGGAAGGAGATGCACCCCTGAGGCCTCCAGGGAACACTGGACTGAAAATGCCCCTGGCCTCTGGTGATGTGAGGTTTTCCTTCTGGTTTTGAGGTCCAATACCAGATAAAGAAAGGAGTAGAAGCATTCTTGCTCAGTTTCTCAGGTTGTTTATTATTTTTCTTATCAAGTTCTCAGCGCAGCCTGTGCCTGGCTTGTCGCTGTAGTTTCAGAGGTGCCATGGCTGCTAGATCTTGTGTGGAGCATATTTTTAAAACCTTTTTATCCAATAATTAACCACAACGTATGATATTTTCCATTTTGTACCAATAACTATCAAATCTTTCTAACATGTTCCTTCTGCCTCAAACCTATTCTACCAATCATTCTGTGCCTTCTTCAGAGTGGAACATGGAGAGGGAAGAGGGAGAAAGAAGGACATAGGGACAACGCCCTAAAGTCTCCATCTTACCTCTATATATCTATATACTACAAAACCTTATACAATAAATTTTCATCTTGTGATAAACTAAACTAAAATCCATCTCACATTCTCGGTGCTTTCAGTTCATCCAAAAGTGTCGGGAGCTTTTTTCCAGGGGCTCAGATGAAAGGCTGTGTTCCCCTGGGGAGCTCTGGGGGTTATGTGACCCCTGAGAGCCACAGGAAAAGTTTTCCAGCTTTCCCAGACTCCAACGCTGGATTCCATCCTATATTCTTTGAGTGAGGGCTGTGGAGTGGCCTTGGGAAGCCTCAATTGCTCCAGTGTGGTGATCAGGCTCGGATTTCCCAGGAAAATAATTTTCTCCGCATTAACCTTCAATTTGTGCTTCTCTTGCTGTAGCTGAGCACTCATCCTCAGCACACAGGTGTTGGTTTCTCCCTCAGCCCCAGGCAGTGGGAAAGGGCTTGATATTCCCTTCAGAGATGAAAACAGAAGGTTCCTTTCCCCTCATCCCAGTCCTGTGGTGTGGGGACACAGCGATGTGGAAGAGGAGGGTCCAGTCCCTTCACAGGACCTGATTCTGAGTGTTTTATCTTCATTTCATGCATCTGAAAGTCAGATCTGAAAATCCTGCACCTGGGCTGCTCATCCTGAGATCCTTTCCTAACCAACAGCTCTGGGTAAGCTCTTCCAGAGGGTCTTGGTCACACTAACCTGAGTTTCTTGTTTTAGGGTGAGGTGAACTCCCCTCTGGATGCGACCATTTCTCTCTCTTGGCTACACAAGGAGAATTTCAGGCTTAAATATCTGCGTTTTAGACCCAGAAGGAGGTTCCCACCCTCACCTTCCCCACTGCCACCAGAGCTGCACCTCTCCCAGGCTTTCAGGAGAGTGATAATTGCAGGGAATTTGGTCCACAGCACATTGCAGGAGCCAAAACATCCACTGCATCTTTAATCTTTTGTATGCTAATGCACGTCTAGACAAACCAGGACAGCCTGTGCTGAGCTCAGCTCCCTGCTGCTCCTCTGGGATACTGAAAATTGCATGAGCAGCAGTGAGGAGGATTTTATTTTAGTTTATTTCGTGGTGGAAAATTTCCTGAATTTTCAGCACCAGGCTTTCAACTTGGCAAATGAAAATATTCCTGGACTAGGTGAGGGACTTGTCTGAGAGACTCTGTCATGATTGATTATGTACAAACACATTCTACATCCACAAAGTGTGAAAGTTAAGTAGCCAAATCCTGATGAATGCTGTTCGAATTCCATTTGGAAATTGTGATTATACCACATCTCACGGTGATGCATATCAATCCTAAAATGCCCTTCTCCACTGGGAACACAGGATGGGCTTCTCCATCTTAATCAAAATAAATCAAGAGCCTTTGGAAAGGAGATTTCCAGCCATAGGTCGCCACATCACCTGGAAGCTACAATTTAGGAAGAAAACTGCAATTAAACTTCTCTCAGTTTCTGACATGGGGATGTGTGGCAGAGTGTTTAAAGCTGTGGAGTTACACACAGCCTCAGCATGCCTTGAGGGAATTTTGAGTGTTCCCAGAGGAGAGACAATCAAGCCAATTCAGTTATTCCCCTGCTAATTGTGTTAGAATTTGGTGAATTTCACTGACCCAACGTCACTAACAGTGCTCAGAGACTACTCAGGAGCTGGGACAGCTGGGAAAGCCTCCTGGGCTGTTCCTTTGATCGCATCAGGATGAGATGTCAGGGCAAAAAGGGAGCTGGAGGGATGGAGCCATCACAGCTCTGATAATGTTATTGAGATGTTACGGTATTGGACCTGAAATTACACAGAGAAAACGAGGATTCCTTGGATTAGGGCAGCTCTCTGGAGCTGTCTGGAGCTCTCTGGATCTGTCTGGAGCTCTCTGGAGCTGTCTGGAGTTCTCTGGAGCTGTCTGGAGCTCTCTGGAGTGGTCTGGAGTTCTCTGGAGCTCTCTGGAGTTTTCTGGAGCTGTCTGGAGCTGTCTGGAGCTCTCTGAAGCAACTGTTTGAGCAACTCTAAGAGAAAAATACCAAGCTCCTGAAGAGCACCACAGAGGCTGAGACCGAGCAGGGAAAAGCTGTGATGCTCCTGCCAGGGAAGAAAGTGTGAGTGTGGCTGCCAGCTCCTCTCCCAGGAAACACCTGGCTCACACCAACCTGGCTGGTTCCTAGAGGTGCCCCGTGATGGAGAGATGCTGAACGCTGATGGTTCTGGGGAGAGTTCAGGAGGATTTTGGGGCTGAAGCTGAAAAGCACAAGGAAGCAGGAAGGTTTGGGGGCAGAGTGGGGCAGGTGGGGAGAGGAGAAGACATTGGTGTTCAGTCAAAGAGGGAGGAAGAAGAGGAGCCACCCCTTTGCTGAGCACGGGACTACCTGGAAGGGGGAACCACGAGAGCAGGGCCTTGGGTTGCATAGAAATTATTCCAAAAACTGTTTAAAGTTTTGGGGCCTCAGGGCTGGGGACTCTGGATGCAACTCCAGAGCATCCTCTGGCAAGAGATCCCTGCCTTCCACTCATCTTCATGGCTGCAGAGCTCTGTTTCAGGCCTGTTTACATTTGGTAAAACTCTAAAACTTGTCCATCAGTGTTGGCTCAAGTCATTGTGCCAAACTTAAACAGGCAGTTGTACTCATTTTCTTTTTCCCAGCTTATCCCTTGGCGGCCAGGGATCATTTCTCCTCCTCAGCTTGCTCAGGCTGGGAAAGAAAACCCAAACACCCCCTTCTCCAACAGCTCATCTAAACCTCCCCTCTTTTCATTTAAAACAATTCCTTGTTGTCCCATCACTATTTGCACATCTCAGAAGCTGCTCTCTCGCTTTTTTATAATCTCCCTTTGTGTTTGGGATGGGTTCAGCACATTTTCTTGCTGCCAGGAGTCAGGTCAGCACCCTTTTGGCTGGGCATTCCCAGGGAGTGGTAGCTTCAGGAGGTGTCCGTGTTGTTGGAGTCAGGAAAAGCTTGGGAACTTTTCCTGCTCCTCTGAGTGTTTGCTTTACTCTCAGAGCTCCTCAAAAAAGGCTTGGCCTGCGAACCAAGCTTGTGGGAGAATTTACCCCCAATTCTGGGTGAGCTGAGAATACCAAAGAAATGAGGAGATGTTGTTTAGTGCACCACAGAGTGTGGAGTTGGAGTTTTTAGGTTTTGCTATATATATTGTATGGAGCCAACATGGAGATTCTAGGGTGTTGGCTCCTTCTTCTTCATCTTTTCTTCTCTCCTTCTCTTCCTTTTTCCCTCTGACATGAGTTCCTGTGGTTTGCTAATTGGTAGATAGAATTTAGTGTAGAGGAGACATATCAATAAGGTTGATATTCACTGGTTTTGGGGACAAAATAAGATAGGTGAAGTTTTCTAACTGGTTGATAATAGATAGAAAAGCTACCTGCTTTGGGTAGCCATTGCCATTCTGCCCTCGTGTTCCTGGAGGTCACAGCACAGTCTGTGCCTCCCAAACTTTGATAAGAACAAGAAATAAACAAGTTCTGAAACAGCAGAAAGAAGCCTCATTTCATCTTTTTGGGACATGGGACACTGAAACAAGGAACACAGCTGGGCCAGGAGTCAGGGGAAGAACGCCTCCCCCCTGGCACGTGTGTCTGTCCCCTTCTCCAGGGGTGAACTCCTTGCTGTGAGTGAGGCTGGTGGTGTCACCAGGAAAAGGACAAAAACCCTCTGAGGGGCATCCCATGGTGGAGAAAGGAGCAGTGCTGTCCTTCAGTGCATCATTCCTCCCTGCTGCTCATGGGCCTGGCCCAGCAATGGTGCAGATGGAGGATTTTCACCCCCTGGGACCAAGGCAATTGCATCTGTTTCAATCCAGGGCTGAGCTGCTGTTTGCAGAGCTGTGTCCTGCCTCCCTCTGTCCAGAACCACAGATCCTTTTGAGCAGGGAGTTTATCTCTGTTTCTCACCGAGGAGGGTGTGTAGATAGCAGGCTGAGCAGTGTTCTGCAGGTTCTGGGGACAGTTACTATGACAAATGCACGAAGCTCATTCAGATGGAAAGTGCTGCCTGTAGAGATGCTGTCACAACGATGGATGAGTGCATTGCCTTATCCTCTTCCCCTCTTGTTTCAGAGTGTCAGGATTCTCGGGCTTCCAGTCTCAAGGTTTGGGCTTTTCTTCCACATCAGTCACCTCTTTTTGTCTAGGGTAGAAGCCCTGGAGTCCCTCTGAATTTCCCCACATTTCCAGCAGTCACTAAAAATCAAAATCCCAGTGCCAGTTTTGGGGTTTTGGGAGCAGCTGGAGATTGAAAGTAGATGAAAATATGAAAACTGAATGTGTTAAGTGGGTCTTTTGAATGGGTTAAGTGGGTCTGTGGAAATTTGCTGTTGGGTAGATTTAGATGGGATTTTTGGAGGAAATTCTTCCCTATGAGGGTGGTGAGGCCCTGGCACAGGTTTGCCCATCCCTGGAAGTGTCCAAGGCCAGGCTGGATGGGCTTGGATCACCCTGGGATAGTGGAAGGTGTCCCTGTCCATGTCAGGGGCTGGAACCAGATGATCTTTCAGGTCCTTTCCAAGCCCAACTGTTTGATGGCTCTGTGATTTCCTGGAATGGATCTAAGTGCAGACTGCCCCGAAATGCGCTCGAAAACATTTTAAACTTGCAGCCCAAGTTCAGCCATTGCTGTGGAAAACACCAGATGCAGCAGAGGATTTTTCAGGCTTCTGGATCCTGCTGCACTCCCCAGGCTGATAGAGCAGCACAGAGAGTTCAAGCAATCCCCTAGAGAAAAGAGTCTCTCAAGCAAACAGGAAAGAAATGGATGTTTGCTTAAAATGCTAAACAAATCCTAATTAGTAACTAAAGTGTAATTCAAATAAGGCTCAAGAATTCCTGCCTGACACCGTTATGCCACTTGTGATATTTCTGTGTGTAGTAGGAGAGATGAAAAAACCCCACAAAATAGGTGGAAATCAATGCCAAAGGAAATAAAGCATTAGATTAAAAATGGAGATTCAGATTCAACTCTTCAAAGATCCTTTAGGATCAGCAGAAACTCAATCTAATTCAGTTTCCCTAGAGCAGGGAGATCTTTTACAGGTAGGAGCTTAAGCATGGACACAGCCACAGCAACAGCCCCTCTGTTACTATATAAATAATACAGATAATAAATATAAAATTGCATTAATCTGTTGGAGACAATTGTAGGAACACCACACCACCTTCTCATTTGGGCAGCAGATCCTCCTAACTCGAATTATCTCAGTCTGTGCAAGCCAGGCTGTTAATCCTTTATTTGATTCTGTTTTCTGCTCTGTGACCAAGGAAAGTCTGTGGCTCCAGTTTTCACTCCTGAACCTTTTACCCCCTCCTGACCCTTTTCTGCTGACATTATTGAAGTCCATTATTGA
>VZRF01007433.1:13166-62816 GCA_013396875.1 Vireo altiloquus
GAATATTGGGGTGCCTATTTTACCTTATTTATGCTCCACTCTGTGTGTTGCTCTCTGAAGCTCTGGTGCATTAATAAATATGCTGCCAATTTTAATATACCCCGTGCTGGTCATGGGGCAGAGCATGACCTTGGTGAGAGCTTCTCCTCCACAGACAATGTGAAGTCAATTTATATTTCTCCAGGTAATATAGATTTTTATATATTCTGGTTATATGGATATTATATTTATATATTTATATATTTATATATTTATATATAAATATATTTATATCTTATACATTATATATCTATTTATATANTTAATTTTTTAAAAAATATATATTCTGGTTATATTTTCCAGGTAAAGTTTTGCCCTTCATTGCTGGGAGGAAAATCAGAATCCTTATGATTATTGTAAAAGGGCCATGCCAGAAGAATTGGTCAGGGACAGGGACTGGGTGTGAACTGGAAGAGGGGAAATTTAGGTTAAATATTAGGAGGAAATTCTTCTCTCTGAGGGTGGTGAGGCCCTGGCATGGGTTGCTCAGAGAATTTCTGGCTGTTCCATCCCTGGAACTGTCCAAGGCCAGGTTGGACAGGGCTTGGAGCAGCCTGGGGGAGTGGAAGGTGTCCCTGTAGGTTGGAACTGAATTAACTTTAAGGTCCTTTCTGACCCAAACCATTCTATTCTGTAACTTTATGACTGAAGACTTCCAAGGGCTGTGCAGTCCTTCTGTCCATGAATTCCCAGGCGTGGGGAGTACTCCTGAAAGTTTCTTCCACACCTGAATTTTCTAATCTTTGTACAACAGATTGCTTTGACACCATTCTCAGAGTGTGATGTTTGTTCTGTGGCACTGTGGGAGCCTGCACAGGCTCGGGGGGATATCACAGCCTGGGTAAGACAGACAGTGATGCCTTAAATGGCTCCCTAGAAACAGAGACCAGACAGGAATAAAGGAATAAAGGAGGGATTGATTTGAAAGGCCTTCAGAGGTCACACTCTGGGCTCCAGAGGCTCCTGCCTCAGTGCATCCCAACATGGACAATGACAGCTCCCGAGTTCTTCCCACTTTGATATCAGCATCAATTGCCCAAGCAGAAGCCAGGCAAGGATGGAATTTGCCCAAGCTTGCCCCCCTGTCGCCAAGATGAAGGTTTGCAGTTGTTGGGCCCAGGAGGGTCTGGGTGTCCTTGGAGAGCGAGCTGGAGAGGCTTTGTTATGTCAGTGTGAGCATGAGAGAACAGCACTGAACGAGCTCCAGGGAACTGCAGAGTTACACTGGGCACTGCAGGGCTGGGAACATAGAAATGTTAAACCCTAAGGCATCAGCAGGACAGGAAGGAGGAGCACATCCACACCTGAATTTGTCTGGATGTCATTTGGGCTCTGTCTCCTTCCCAAGGGGTCCCTGCAGTCTCAGGTGATGTCTTGTTCTGCACTGGGAAGGGAAGCAGTGAGTGAACCACAGGGGCTCCTAAATTAACTTCTCCCACATCATTTTCAGGGGTTTTTCTCCTCCTGTTTCAGTCCATGTTGGACTCCACATCTTAAGAGCTTTATTATTTATGAGTCTCTGTCAGCTGAAGGGAAGGAGATCATGTTTTATTGATGTCCTTTCAGATTGAACACAGCCTGCATGGCTCTTGGATCATTTCCAGTCCCACCACTTTGTCAGGGATTGCAAGGCTTGTACCAGCCCTCCCCACTGCAGAAAATCCTGCAGATTTCCAGGGTTTTAACTGGAAGTTACTATCGAGACATTTGCTTTTTAATAAAAAAATAACAGAGACATTTTTTCCTCTTTTTTTTTTTTTTTTTAATAGAAGCTGATAAATGCACACACACAAGAAAGGAGGGCAAAAAAAAAAGATAAAAATAAGTGAACTCAATTTGTCAGAGATCCCTTTTCCTCCCCAATTTTTGTGTGTGTGCTGCTGTACCCCACGTGACCTTTTATTCTGCATGTCTAATGGATTACTCCCCTACCTTTAATCAAGGGAACACTTGGCAAATCAGGGAAAAACAGCTCTGGGAGATGCTCTGGGGCCTTTTGGGCTTTAAGAACATTGTGTAAAAGCAGTTGTAAACTCAGGGACTTACCTTGTACCTTGTCCTCATGACAGCAGAGCTGCTGCTCTGGCTGTGTTAAGCAATGAATGGCGACATGCGTAAGAAAACAGCTCCAAAATATCCCAAACACTCCAGTTCCTCTGAGGCTGCTGCATGCCTGATCCACAGAATCACAGGCATATGTTTTGTGCTTATTAACATGCAGGGAGCAGCAGCTCCTGCTCTTTTCCCTGGAGTCGTGTTCTCCAAACCCAGCGAACTGCACAGGGCTGCAGCAGGAAGCTCCAGGCACCTGGAATTTCACAGGCAGGAGCAGCAGGGTCTGGTGGCACACAGGGAATTCCTGTGCTGGAGATGCTGCCCTCAGGTGCAGGCAGTGGTAAGGGGGGGAGTAAATCCATCTCCTTTTCCTGGGAAATCTGCAGCATCGGGAGCTGCCTCGCTGGCAGTGTTGTTGCAGGCTGACAGCAGAAGCTGTGTGTGCAGATGATGTGCCTGTGGCTGCCCTGGGTTTTTGGCAGCTTCAGGAAGATCTGGACAAGAGAGGAGCAATGGTTTTGCTGTCATCCCAACCCTGCTTTTTCTGGAGTCGAGGGTGGGATTGCTCTGCGTCAGTTCAGCTCCAGGGAGGGTCCTCGCAGTCTTTTCAGGTGTGTGGATGAAAGGATAAAAGGTTTGGATAGCAGGTTTTTGCTCAAGGTGACTCCCTGGGGAAGGTGCCAAATTCCTGGCAGGTCCCACCAGCATTGAGCAGCTGGAGGTTGGTGTTGGAGAGGGAGTGGAGAGGTGTTGGGAGCTGCAGTGGGTACAGACAGACATCAAACCTTCATCCTGAAGCTCTGCCTGTCCTGATAAGATTAGCTCTGTGGGGCAAAGCAGATAAAAAAGGTCTCCATCCAGAGCCTGGCCTCATCCTGGGCACAGCTCCAGCAGGAGGAAGCTGCTCAGGGAGTGGGGAATGTCTCTCATGAGGGCTGGAATATTTCATCCAAGCTTCCCCACTTTTCTCCTGCAAGGAGAAAGCTTTCTGGTCACTTCTGCTTGCAGATCTGTCACTGACACTGTGGAGCGAGAACTGCCTCGACCCTGACCCCCAGGGAGGGTGGAACCTCAGCCTGGTCCCTAGGCCATGAGAGCCACAGCTGAGCTGCCCCCGGTGCCAGCAGTGCTGGGAAGGGCACAGGGGGGCTTGAGAAAGTGGGACTAAATCATAGAATCATGGAATGGTTTGGGATGGAAAGGACCTTAAAGCCCACCCAGTGCCACCCTTGCCATGACAGGGACACCTCCCACTGTCCCTGGGTGATCCAAGCCTCAATGTCCAACCTGGCCTTGGGCACTTCCAGGGATCCAGGGACAGCCACAGCTTCTCTGGGCACCCTGTGCCAGGGCCACCCTCACAGGGAGGAATTTCTCCCCAATATCCAACCTGAATCAACTTCCTTCAGCTTAAATACATTATGGTTAAAACTGCGTGGTGCTTACAGCTCCTCTCTCTCTCTGTGGCCACCTGGGCTTCATCCCAAAAACACCTCTTGGAGGACACATCCTGATAGAGCTGTGCTGTATGGATCTTCTAATCTCAGGTCAGAAGGAATCAGGAGGAGGAGTCAGGAGGGTTTCACACTCACTGCTGAGAAGCCAGCTCTGTCTGAGCTGCCTGCTGCTGTGGGGTTAGAAAAACAACCAACCTGAGCAGCTCCCAGACTCTTTCTGTGGTGCTCTAAGCTCTGTGTGCCTCCAGGAGTTCCCCTCCTAGAGAGACTTTGCAGTTCTAACCCAAGGCACCTTTCCACGCTGCGGTTCAGGGAAGGTTGATGTCCTGGAGGGGAGGCTGCCCTTGTGCTGAGCTGTGGATGAAATCCCTGTGAATCCCTTTATTTCTTACAAGCTGGAGTTTGCCTGAAGTGAGCCCAGCTCGGGGATTTTCCCAAACACACCCCGCAGTTGCTCTGACTTTGATCAGCAAAGAGAAGTCATCTCAGGAGAGTGTTTATTTTTTTTTTGTTTATCCTGGGTTAGGGATCGAAAGCTTTTGGTGGGCACCTTCAAAAGCTGCCCTGGCCCCATCTGCTGTGCAGATAACAACGAGCTGCTCTTTGAAGCTGGGATCCGTGTGCCTGGTGTGTCAGGCCTTTGTAGCACTGAGGATCCTTGCTTTGGGATCAAGGACCCCTCTGCCTCTGTTAAATTACATGTCAGACACGAAGCTGCATCCCTCTGACTGGAAACAAGAGAGACTGAACAGCTCGGACAAGGAAGCCCCACAAAAATGAAGGGGAAACTCATTTTTTTTTGAGTTTCTGATTTTGTGCTTTGGGGCACAGTTAATTTTCTCCCTAGCAGTTGGTACAGTGTTGTGTTTCAGATTTAGTATGAGAATAACGTTGATACCACACTGATTTTCGGATTGCTGCTAAACTGGGCTCACCATAATTCAAGGAATTTTCAGTGTCTGTCAGTGAGGACTGGAAGCCATTAGAATGCATTTGTTATAAATATTCATTATATTGGTTTAAAACTTGCTGGTCTCAAAGTTTATTTATCTGCTCTCAGAGGTGGATCTTAGAGCTGTGACACTTGCAGGATGTGTTCCCCATTGTGCTGTTTGTCCCTTGTGGGAACTGGGATAAGGTTATCCCACTGGTGACCCTGTAACCCTGACAGGATGGGATTGCTGCTTCTGGAAATAACCTGGTGTTTGTACTCATTATTCCCCTCACCTCCAGACTTTGAGAGCCATCTGTTGGAAATCACTAATAGTTATATCGTTTATCTTTTCCCTTCAGAGACTCAATCCCTGGGGATGACACCTCCCTTTGTCCTCCTCCTCCAGGCTACCTACAAGAGCTCTTGAGAATTCTGAATATCCTTGGGATGTCCAAACCATTGTGTTCCCATTGCTGTAACTTCTGCATGTGATCCAAGCCTTCAGCTTGAACAACTATTTTAGAATTCCATGCAGAGATCTGCCCCAAGGCTGGGGAATTCTGAGTGGCAGGATGTGTGGGATGGTTTAGGCCCAGGACAGTGGGCACCTCCAGTGTTTTGGCATTTCACCTCTGGACAAGTGCAGAATCTGGCCACAATTATTATCCTGGAAGAGTAAAAGGAGCAACCCCAATGATGTGCTTTTACACAAGGTGTTTTGGTGTCTCTCTGGGGTGGGATAAATGGCCAAGCTTCCTGTTTGAATAATTTTAAGGTTCTGCAGAGCTGTTACCACCTGCTTCTCCACACCTCCTTTCAAATGATGTCTGGTTCTCTGGAGCCGTTTTTACACTTGTTCTTGCTCCACAGATGGAACTGGATTAGTAAAAATCATCTCCTGGATGCCCTTTATTCATTCCTGATGGTGCAGACCATCCCCTTCTCCTCCCAGAACTCATCTAGCCCATCCTGGAGGAGTTCTGTGGTACCAATGCCACCCCTGTGGTTGTGGGGCAGCACCATGTAGGATTTTTGATCCTTTGTAGAAGGAAAGAATGAAAAGTGTGAGCATCTTGTGAAGAGTCATCCCTTTCTCCTCCCAGAACTCATCCAGCCCATCCTGGAGGATGTAGTGTAGTTGTGGGGCAGAACCATGTAGGATTTTTGATCCTTTGTAGAAGGAAAGAATGAAAAGTGTGAGCACTGTGAGAAGAGCCACATGTTCAAGGGTGGCCAACAGAAACGTCCATGATCCCAATCTGAAAATGCTTCAGTTCTGAAAATCCAGGCCTAAACACCCAAAGGCACCAAGTGGCACAGCTCTGCAGCCTGTGAGGTTCTTAATGCCACCACATTTTCACTGAAGGAGATGCTCCAGCTTTGGAGAAGATGAAGGGTATGAAGAGTGGACGTACGTGGCAGAGGAACATCACAGAATCATGGAATCGCAGAAGATCATCTTGTTCCAGATCCCTGCAGGGTCACCTTCCACTATCCCAGGGTGCTCCAAGCCCCATCCAACCTGGCCTTGGACACTTCCAGCATCCAGGGGCAGCCACAGCTTCTCTGGGCACCCTGTCCAGGGCCTCAGGGAGGAATTTCTTCCTACTATCTAATCCAAACCTGCCTTCCTTCAGCTCAAAGCCATTTCCCTTCTCCTGTCACTCCATGCCCTTGTGAAAAGTCCTTCTCCAGCAGTGCCAACTTTATGAAGTTAATAACTTACTTGTGTTCATTCAGCCTTGGAAAAAGGGGCAAAATTATTTTTCTACCAGCCAGATATTGGAAGATTTTGTACAAATCCTCATAAATCTTTAATGCTGATAAAGAGCTCTAGTCAAGTACCCTTAAAGCTGCGAGGAGCCGTGTTGGGTCCTCGTGTTCTGTGAGATTCCTCTGCCAGAGCTGCAGGCAAAGCACAATGCATTGGTTATTCTGAGCATCTGTGAGTGTGACCCAATTACTGCGCAGGATCTGTCAGCAGCACAGAAAGCAGACGTGCCTTCTAATACTAAATAATTAGTATTTCCTTTGTATCTTCCTGAGAAGGGGGTGAGAAGGAGGTGGGAAGAGGGGGGATATACTGAAGAATGTACTGAAGAAAGGGTTTCAGGAACTTGAAGGAGTTTTAATTTCAAGCCTGGCCAGGGTCGTTTCTGCCTGCGGTTTGGTGCTGAACTTGTAAAGCCCAGAATGTATCTATCTCCACACGTGTGTGTGTGTGTGTGCATATAAAAAGACAGAAATATATCTGGAAAATCTGTCAAGCTCGGATTGCCAGCATATAATTAACAAAACAATCAATCCGTAGCATAATAGACTGAGCTACTCTTACTGTCAGTGAGGAGAGCTGTTCAACCTTTTCTGGGCCAGAAAAGTAACAGTGGTGGAAATATTCTCTGTCAAGCTGATTTGTACTAGGGAGGGAATGAGTTTTAACCCCAGGCTTGAGGAACCAGTTCTGGGAAGAGCCAAGAGCTGTGAATTCCCATAATGGTGATGTCAATGCTGTGCCAGCATGGCCAGGGCAGGGATTGTCCCTCTGTGCTCAGCACTGGTGGAGCTTGGAGCAACCTGGGGTAGTGGAAGGTGTCCCTGGCCATGGCAGGGGGTGGAAGGAGGTGATCTGATCCCACCCAAACCATTCTGGGATTCCGTGATTAATCCAGGATTTCTGTCCAGTTTGTCTGACCCACGAAGATGAGCTGATAGTTCTGCGTTTGCAGGGGTTGTGTTAATTAATGGTGGCTTGTCTGGAGGGATCAGAAAAGGCAAACGCAGAGCACAGAAGGCAGAGCAGGAGAAATTCTGCGTCTCAGAGCAGACACCACTTCGGAGCTTTGATTTTTAACAGCCATTGCCACCAGAAAGCCACTTCTCAGAAAGAAAATGGGCATTTGGCTGAGATCTCCCTCAAAAAAATTACACTAAGGACCACAAGAGTTTTGACACAGACTTCTGGCTGCTGCATCATTCGCTGCAGTTCTGAAACTCTCACTGCTAAATGGAGATAACATTGAAAACACCTTTTTGTGGAAATGTCAAGATTTTAGTGATTTATTTCTCCGGAGTACATTTGTGCTCCATTACCAGTTCTGAATCATCCAGTTTGCTCAGAAATCTCTTCTCCTGCAGCTCTGGATGCTGGATGCTTAGCAAAAAGTGTCTTCTCTGCAAATATTCCTAGGCAGGGAAGAGTGTAATGAAAAACTCGGCAACATTTTACGGCTAAAACTTCTTTTCTTCATGGGAGCCATTCAGATTTAGAGGCCAGAAGGTTTATTCTTCTGGTTTAATAAAACCCCAGAATGTTTATTACTGGTATAGTCAATTCATTTGTGTAGAAATGAGACAAACAGCAATTTTAAAAAGCGCCTGTATTGCTCCTATCCCTGCTTTTCAGAATTAAATCTTTCACCTTGCGGATTTGAATGTAATTCTGAATTTCAATGGTGCCATTTGAGCAAAAAACTCTTTACCAAAGAATCCCTTAAAGGAAACGTTGGAAGCTGAGACTGAGAGTATTATTTACCTCCAAACGATGCTTTTGCACCATTTATTACTTTGTGGTTTTTCTGTTTTTTTTTTTTTTTTTTTAAGAATGGGGTTTGTTTTATCCTGAAATTATTTTTTTCTGTCTGAATTATGCACAAGCTGAGAAAGCAATGCTCTTGGAGCTCTATTAATAAGTGTTGTGAGAGGCCGTGGGCTGCAGCTGATGAAAAGCTACTGCATAAGTAGAACTCCTTATTATTCTATATATTTATTAAATAAAAGAGGTGTTTTTTTCCCCTCCTTTGACTTGTGCTGATGCATTTATATGGGAAAGTGGCATATTTTTCTTTCCTTGTTTTCTAGAAACTTCCATTTGAAGATGCAGCTATAAAGTTGCTTTTCCCTGCTGAAAACTGAACTTCCTCCAGCTGAAATTAGGAGGAAAAATAAGTCTGGCAAGGGTTTTGCCTGCCAGAGATACAGGCAAACCTTTTTTAAGGTTCTGCTTTCCCTGGAGTTTCTGGGGTGAAGGACTTTAGACCTTAAAATGGCATTTTGCTGATATCACTGTGTTTATAATTTGGTCTGGAATGGGGTTTATTTTTTTAACCATGATGCCAACGTGGATGTAACCCTAATTTGGGCAGCTGGGGGTGTTAATTTTCCAGTTGGGCACAAGAGATGTCCTTTAAGGGAGCAGGAAATGGTCCCTGACCCATGGTGGCTCCTAAAGACACCTGGACAAGGGCTGGGAAGGTGCTGGTGGCAGATTGCCCTGGGTCAAAGCTCTAACAAAAGCCTCTCTAAGGATTTAAGGAGTTTGGGTGAGTCTGTGACAGTGTTTGGTTGCTGGTGATGTTTTTTTTGGGGGAGAGTTTCCTCTGGTTTTTCTCAGGTCGGACTTCTCCATTGCACCAACCTGCTCTGGAGGGCTTTGTAGCTTGGAAAGGAAGGATTTGCTTTTAGTGACAGCACAGAACACTTTTTGGAGAGATCTGGTGTGTTGACTCCCTTTTTCAGGGTGTGCAGTTAATGTAATTGCCAAATTGAATCATTATTAATTTCTTCTGTAAATTAATTATAATCGAACAATAGTTTTGTTTTCTCATCTTCTTTGAGACCTTCAGAACAATTACCTGGATGCATCCAAAACATCCAGGAGAGGATGGAAGTTATGATGAAGATTCAGTGAGAGTCTGTGGACTTCTGGAGCAATATTTAGAGCCCGGTGAGGTACCTGAAAGCCTCTCAAAAGGCAACAAACTCTTCTGTGTGGTCATCTGAAATGAGTTTTTCCCCAAAAGTCTTTCCTCCCAGGGAACAAGGGACAGGACAAGACAAAATGGCCTCAAGGTGCACCTAGGGAGATTTAGATTGGATGTTAAGGAAAAATTCTTCATTGAAAGGGTTGTCAGGCACTGGAAAAGGCTGCCCAGGAAACTTGTGGAGTCTCCATCCCTGGAGGGCTTCCAAAGATCCATAAATGTGGAACTCAAGGACATAATTTAGAGATGAACATGGTGATGGGTCTGGGCTGATTGTTGGACTTGATAAGGTCTTTTCCAGCCTTAAGGATTCCATGGTGCCCAAGTGGTGGCTGTGCCCGTGAGGATGCTGCCTGCAGGTAGAATCAGGTGTGAATTAAAACAATTCCAGGTTTTCCAAGGCTTGGAAGGCTGAGCTGTCAAACCATCAGTGGATTAACTCAGAGGATCATTTCCAACAGGGCTGATCCTCTGAATCCAAGGAGCAAGAGTTTGCTCTGCACCTTTTTCCCTGACAAAAAAAAATCACTTGCAAAATTCAGCTTCATTCCAGAGCAGCTGGATTGGTTATTCCATCACAAAAGAGTCATGACAATGCATAATCATGGGCAGCAGGATATTTACAAAGGCATAAAAGATGAGACCTTTTCCAGTGAATAATAGAGGGCAGGGATACATAGGAAATTATTCTGCCTTTCTTCAGATATGAGCTCAAAAGAATCAGCTTTGTCTCAGCTCCTTTAGCATTCATTGTTTTGGGGGAAAAATCAGGGTTTTGCTCGGGTTTCTTGAATACAGAGCTGTTTCTAACACTTGCATATTGATGCCTGCAGCGTTGCAAATGTAATAGATGCACCTCATTTGCATAAATCATTTAAGAGCACAGCTCCACGGGGGAACAGAGGAAAATTAGCCTCTATATTTGATCCAAATCCTAACGAGGCCAAGGGAGAGACTCCTCAGGTCCCTCCCAGACCATTCCTGCCTCGTAACTGGGAAGCCCAGTGGCTGCTGTGGTTGGATTGAGGTGGTAAAGGTGCAGTTTTTATTCCTACCTTTGACCTCCGGGTCACCTTTAACTACTTGTGTTTCTTTCTGACTCCAGTTCCTCTGTCTGATAAAGGACTGCTAATGAGATTCTTGGAAAATGATTTGGGGTGGGTTCCCAACACATCCAATTTGTTAGTTTATTCTTAAACTGGAGTCTTCAAAATGAATGCTTAACCCCTGCTGGCTGCAGTCAGGTGCTGATAAAACCCCAGACTATTCCAGGCAGAGGTGTTTCAGCTGCCTCATTCCAAATTAACTTTGATGCCTGCAGGACACAGTAATTTACCATAGAAACTCGCTCCAAATTCCATGGAGAAGGTCTTTGTAAAGGCATTTGTTCTGCTGGTGGCAACATGTTCAACCTACAAGACAAACACAGATCCTCTGGGTTTGTTCTTTGAGGTCTTTCCCGACCTTAGAAACTTTGGGATTCTGTGAAGATTTCCAGTTAGCTCCCATTCTTGCCCAGCCTGGTAAATTTGCCATGCTGGGAAACTGTCTGCAGGCTTGAGGTTCTTGTGAAAATACTGCCAGGAAGGAACCTGGGAAGTGTCTCTGTGGGAAAAGCCTTCATGAGGTTAAAACCTCGATCCCTGTCTAAAACCTGCAGGCAGCAACCTGAACACCCTGGTGTGACTTAACTACCAGGCTTGGAGCTTGACAATTGGGTGGAAGTTGATAAATTATTATAAATATTGGTGTAAAAAAATACCAAGGGAGGTTTTAGACTTTTTTTTTTTTTCAGAGCGAGCACTTTTCTGGGGTGTCTCCTGCTGAGAGCTCGCTCAAAGAGAAAGTAATGCCCTTAAATCAGTGAATGAAACCATAAATAGAGCAAGAAATGTCACTGCTAAGTTTGATATCTGTATTATCTTCCAGAGAACGACAGCAAAAAGGAGAAAATTTTCTCCAATGGCTTTGGGCTAGATCCTCACACCTGAGGAGGAAAATCTTCTTGTGCCTTAAAAATCAATCAGCCCCTTGGGACAGGCTGAAGTTCACTGTTAGAGAAGAGTCCAGAGCTGGGACTAGCACTGGGTTAGTGGTTTTTGGTTAAATCCAAAGAATTTGGATTTGCTCTGCCCAAGAAACAAAGGGTTTTCGGCACAGAAGGAACACAGAGAGACTTCATGGAGACCTTTCTCATTTCCTGTGCTGCTGGTGTGGGTGTTGTCTCCATTTGTGCCAGGCTGTTGGAACTCTGGAGGCTGAGAATTTTAAATTCCCTGTGCTGAAAGGCACTGATCCACAAGAAAACACTGCATTTGATCTGAGGCCTTGGGATGGGCTCCCAAAATTGAGTGATAACATTAAAATCATGCATGTGTAGTTTGAATAGAAGGTGTGGTGTCGCAGGGTGAAAAATTTGGGATTTAAGGTTTTGAATATAGTAATACACATCTAAAGATGGAGAAAGTAAAGATGCAGAGATGGAGTAAAGGGAGGTGGCTGGACACTTCTTTTTCACTTTCTTCTTCCTTCTTCTTTATGAGTTTAAATGGTGTCTTAAAATTAGATAAGAAAATCTGCACTGTGGAATTTAGAAGTTTGGATATTAGGTTAAGAATCAAAATAATTTAGGTGGCAAATCATTATTGGACCAAAGGTCCTTGAAAAAGCTCTGCAAAGCCAGAGAACCACCATGGTTAGCCTGGTTTTACCTTGTTAGCAGAACTCACAGCTCCTAAGGCTGTGACATAGATAAGAACCAATAAACAACTGAGTCTGGATGAGAAAAAAACCACATTTCCTGTGTTCCATCCCAGCTACAGGGAGTGAGGGTGAGAGGCTGGGCAAGAAGCCCTCACCCCGACACCAGCTTCACCTCCAGCTCTCCCTGCCTCCTCCCGAGGCCAAAACAAGTCTTTCCATTTATTCCCCTGCCTGCTGGATGCAGCCCTTGCTGTGCTGACACAACCTTTAAGGTACACACAAGAGGGAAGTGTAGTTTCACGAGAACCACTTGCTGGAGTTGCAAGTAACCGGATTGGGGCTGTTTTAATGCTGCTTTGTTATTGATTAGCACCTAATCCACCCCCAAAAAAATCTCATTTATAGATTTATTCACAGAACACAGAGGATTTTTCTGGAGTAAAGACCCTTGATTGACTGGTTTTAAAGCACAGGAGAAAATAAACCTTCCCAACCTCTTTCCCCGAGCACCCAGTATTCCACTTTCACCATCACAGTGAAAATCCCACTTCTTCCCCTCTGCCAAAAATTATTTTGGCCCTAAGAGGCTGAGAACAGAAAAGGGGCAGTGCCAGGAAACACTGCAGAAATCCCAAATTATTCCTGTTGTGAACCACTACCTGGGCATGGATCACTTTTTCTCCTGAGTGGAGGTAAAAAACTGGCCCCACAAAGCTGCCTTAAATTTAACCCTACAAATATGCCCCAAATATTTTAATAAATATAAAAAAAATATTGCTACTTACACTACACTCACTTCATTTTCCTGTTTTCCTCACAAACGGGAATAATTTGGGCTAGACTTGCCTTTCCATCCTATTTTTCCTCTTGGTACTGTTTTTACAGGGAATGTGTTTCTGGAATGGTTGAACAAATTCCAGTGGCAGGGGCAGCTCTTCCTTCCTTAATCTCTCAATCTGTTTCTTTGAGGGATTCCAGCCCTGCTGCAGTTGAGGGATTAGAGCCTGAGGATGGTGTTTCTGCTTTTTTAATCCCCTTTTTTGCAGGATATTACCCACTGAAGTCGCATTTCAAAAGCGCTTTTAAAAAACCGCGAAGCCGAACCTGCAAAAGTTGGGCAGCACCAATGGGACTTGGGCAGCCCTAAAGAGAAGGATGAGGGAAAAATGCTCTCACATCTGCCTGCTCACGCTGCCCCTGAAGCTGAAATCCCAATAAACAAGTTACAAACCAGAGCAATTCATTTACATGCCTTGTCTGCCTTGAGGAGAGACTCGAGGAAAAGAAGAATTACAGGGGACTGGAATGAGTCACTGCACTGCCTGCAAGGCTGAACGGAGCTGGGATCACTGGGCCTCTGAAATATTTGCTGCTAAAAGTAGATAATAGGAATATAAATATCTAAGCATCCATTTAAATATAAATATAAAAAAAAAAAGCATAAATGCAGATATATTTCTTATACATAAAACATATAAATAGAAATATCCTGTAAATTCAAAGCTGTACCAGGAGAAGAACATCCACAGTCACCTCATCAGTCCTACATGGAACAATGCATGAATTTTAATGCCCATTTCTGGAAAGTTTGGGGAGAGGAAAAAGAAAATCATGATCCGTGGAGAGCAGGTGTTGCCCTGAGGTCAGGGTTCTTCCTCATGACTGATTTTGGTGGCACTGCAGGCACCCTAAACCCAGCTCAGGGATGCTGTTCATGCCATCCCACTGCCCAAGCAACGTCCTTATGGCCTGTAAGGTCTGACAGGGCAAAAAAATTGGAATAAACACTAAGGATACAGCTATTGCAGTTGGTGAAATCGGTTTGGGATCCTTCTCTGGTGTTGGGATCCTTCTGTGGTGTTGAGCTTTCTGCTGGAAAGGCCTGCTGCTATTTTATTAAACTCCGAGTGTCCAAAATATGATGTTCCATCGGAAATGTTCATCAGGAATGTCCCACACTAATGCCCCCCAGAGACACTCCCAGAAATCCTTTGGGAAAATGCTATTTATCCCAGGACAAGGCACCCCAAGGGGTATTGTAGCAATATCATTACAGGGATGATCAATTTGAGTGTCTGGGATTGTTCCCGGGCACTTTGTGGACATAATTTCAGTTGTTAACAGGACTGTCTGTGTGGTTAAATCCAACCTGCAAACCTCGTGTTACGGTAGTAGGGTCACAGGGCAATGCACCAACGTCATTGGGGCATTTGGTGGAGTCCCAGAAGGGTTTGGGTTGAAAAGATCTTAAAGATCATCCAGTTCCCACCCCCTGCCACAGGCAGGGACACTTTCCACCATCCCAGGGTGATCCAAGCCCCATCCAGCTTGGCCTTGAGCACTTCCAGGGATCCAGGGGCAGCCACAGCTTCTCTGGGCACCCTGTGCCAGGGCCTGCCCACCCTCACAGGGAAGAATTTCTTCCAAATATCTCATCTAAACCTGACCTCCTCAAATTAAAGCCATTTCCCCTTGTAAATGTGACAAAAGTCCAGAAAATTATCCTTGGACAGGAAGAGAGTCTTTGCCACAATAGCAGAAGATGTTTTGGCGAAGGAGCTGCAGGACTTGGGTAAAAACCCTTGGTTTTCTATTTATTTCTTCTCTGCCAGTGCTCAGCTGTTCCTCAGGTTTAGTGCAGGGATGCAGCACAGAGCTTCCAGAGCAGCAATCACTCAGGGCTCCTGGAGGGAGGGCAGGAATGAGGCCTCTCCTCTTGCACAGAGGGAAACAGGTTGGTGTAGAGATGTAGAAAAAGGTCACCTGAACTGCCGAGGCCTGGCAGACCCCACTGGCTTTTGGCTTGGCTATCTTCTTTTTTTTAATATCCTATATCAGGAAAAGATGAGGCAAGACTTCTTTCTGCTGTTTCAAGGATTGTTTATGATTTCTTACCTAAATTTCAGAAGCACAACCTCTGCTGCAGCTTCCAGGAGTGCAATGGCTGCAGCTTCTGTGTGCTAGCAGTTTGTAAGACTTAATCACCCAATTATTGATCACTACGTGTTCTATTTTGTATTCAGTATCAATAATTACTGTTTTTATTAACGTGTGCCTTCTACCTTGAGTTCCCTCCACCAATCGATAAATCACAGGAAATGAAGACAAAGAAGAAGGAAGAAGGATGAAGAAGGAAGAAGAAGGAAAAAGAAGGAAGAAGAAGAAGAAGAAGAAGAAGAAGAAGAAGAAGAAGAAGAAAAAGAAGAGGAAAGAGAAGCCAGAGCCAACGCCCTGGTTCCTCCATGTTGTCTCTATATATTATATATAGCAAAACTTAAAACTACAAATGCACACTGTGGTACACTAAACAAAAATCTTCTTCATTTCTCTGACACTTTCAGCTCATCCAGAAGTGAAGGGAGCTTCTCCCTCCCTTCTTTGACTTAGGTCAAAGGCTAAGTTAATTTTAGGGGCTCTAGAAAAAAAATGAATCCCCACAGGAGCAGGAAAAGTTTTCTGGCTTTCCTGGACTCCAACACTGAACCACATCCAAACCTGCTCCTCGTGCTGTGTCTCCATCATGGCAAAGCACAGGGAGAAAGAGGAATTCACAGAATTACAGAGTGGTTTGTGTTGGGAAGGACCTGAAGGATCATTCCTGCAGTAAGGAGCAGCTGCCTGAGGTATCATTCACGGGGGATAAAAAGAAAAATCTTTTCTTCATGCTGTGGAAATAGGGAATGGGAGAAGGACAATGAGTTAATATGCTTTGATCTCTTTTTCAAGTGCCTCCAACAGCTGCCAGGCCCTCCTCCCTCCTCCTTTTGGGCTCCCTGCCAGTGCACTGCACCTCTTGAGCAAGGAGAGAGCAGATCCTCAGCATATTAATGTGTTACAGCTCCCACTGATGCCTTAGGATTTAACTTTTCTATCTTCCCAGCCCTGCAGTGCCCAGTGTAACTCTGCAGCTCCCTGGAGCTCGTTCAGTGCTGTTCTCTCATGCTCACACTGACATAACAAAGCCTCTCCAGCTCGCTCTCCAAGCACACCCAGACCCTCCTGGGCCCAACAACTGCAAACCTTCATCTTGGGGAGAGGGGGGCAAGCTTGGGCAAATTCCATCCTTGGCTGGCTTCTGCTTGGGCAATTGATGCTGATATCAAAGTGGGAAGAACTCGGGAGCTGTCATTGTCCATTTTGGGATGCACTGAGGCAGGAGCCTCTGGAGCCCAGAGTGTGACCTCTGAAGGCCTTTCCAATCAATCCCTCCTTTATTCCTTTATTCCTGTCTGGTCTCTGTTTCTAGGGAGCCATTTAAGGCATCACTACATGGGCCAGGCTGGGTGAGGAGACACCTCTCACAGTGAGTTTTTAATTTCCAGGATGCAGAAAGATCCCCAGAGCACAAAGGCTCCAACACAGCCTGCAGGAAAGCGCAAAGCTGCAGCACACACAGAACACACACCAGAGGATGTGTTTGCTGCTCCTACCTGGCAACAAAATCCTGCAGGTGCCACATCTGGGGTTGGAAAATGGCCCACAGGGGCAGTGAAAGCAGCTGCTCCTTATCTCTGTCTCGCTGGTCACGGCTTTGTCACAGATGTGGCACCTGAGCTGCCACTGCAAGAGCTCAGGTCGTGGTGTGTGGTAAAGAAGTTGTCTTGGTTTGAGAGAAATTTAGAGGAGAATATCTTTTGGTAGAAAGCAGGTCGTAGTTACTTTTTTTTCACTAGGTTCGGGGAAAGAAAATGTTTTTTCGGAGGAAAGTGAAGAAGGAAAAAACTTTATTTAATGAACACACTTTATTGCTAAAATAGAATAATAATGCTAAATAATAAAATCTTTCACCGTGGAGAGAAACCTGGAAGAGTTCAGAGTCTTTTTGTGGGTGTGGTCTTTTTTTTTCTCTTTTCTTTGCAGCTGGGTCAGCGTGGGGGACTTTTGTTTTAGGCTGGTGGAAGGCCCCTCAATGAGGTTTTGATGTTTTGGTGTTCTGCACAAGTCTAGAAGAGAAGAAGAAGAAACTAAAGTTTCAGGAAAATGTCATCTTTTTTATTTTTTGAAGAAATAGAGCCAAGAGTTGGCTGGAAAGCAAGGAAAGGTGTTTTTTCTTTTCTCTGCCACAGCAGCTCTCACTCTTTACAGCATAAGGACAATAGAGAGGAGCAGTGACTTTGAAGCACAGAACTGCTTTGAAAAAGTTCTTTTGGCTGGGTTTTATTTTTTCTCTCTTTTCTCAGGTTCAGTTTAAAGGCACAGAAAGGCATGAAATTAATTTTCTGGGCATAGAATAGGCGATATGGGATATATCATAAAGTCACACCAAGACACAAGTACTTTAGGGAAAATGTAAAAATTGTCTGAGATTGTATTCTAAACCAGAGAGAGATTTAGGGACCCCTGGCTTGTTCCCACCACTTGGGATTTAGTTCCTTCTCCAATTCCAACATGAAAAGCCATGGGCAGTTTGGCTGTGCCTCTTGTCCTTGTGCTAAGCAGGATTAAGCTGAGCTCAACCAATAAGCAAATAATCTTCTGTGCCAGAGAATTTCACTTCAGGGTAGAACAGAATTCTTCAGTCCCAAGGCACACACAGAAGGATTGTGTGCAGTGACTCTGGCATCCCAAAATCTCACCTGACCATCCCAGAATCGTAGATTCCTAGAGTGGTTTGGCTTGAAAAGGACCTTAAAGGCCATTCAGCTCCAACCTCCTGCACATGGAGGTGGTTGGAATTAGATTGTCTTTAAGGTTTTTTCCCCCCTAAACCATTCTGTGACTCTGTGAAAAACCACAATGACATTGGTGCATTGCCCTGTGACCCTGCTACCATAAAATCAGGTTTGCAGATTGGATTTAACCCCCTGGACAGCTCTGGTAGCAATAGGAATTATGTCCACAAAGTTCCAGGGAATATTTTCAGACACTCGGCTGATCTCCTCTGTAGTGAAATTGTTGTAACATCCCTTGGTGCCTCTTGGGTTTGTTTCTCTGCTGCTACTGTTGCCTGTATAAAAATGTGGTAGCAAAAGTAAAATAAAGGAGCCACATACCCCTGATCAGTTTGAGGAATTTCTCTCATAGCTACACCAAGTAAAACAAAGCTATTTCAGGACAAGAAAAGTTCAGAAAGAGTGAATTTGAGAGTCCTCACTCCTGAGGCCTTGCAAATTCAGTGCTTTTTAAAGGCTTTTTAGTGACAATACTGTCTTACATGGTAGGGACCAGGCTTCTTTTTTCTTCAATTTCCCTGTTGGAAGCCTCCCAAATGGTTTATTATTTGTGATTTTTAATCAAAACAGACAGTTCACAGAGGTCAGTTGCAGGGATGGCACTAACTGGAGCTCAGGCTGAGCTTGGCAATGATGGCACTGGCAGCTCAAAAGGACATTTTGGCCAAGTGGAAGCTTGAAAACTCTCAGCAGACTCCTCACGCTTGGTTTTGATCCAAGAATGGTGGCAACAGGGGAACTTATCACGCAATACTAACCACAGAGAGGTGTGGATGGAGAGGGGACAGCAGGCAGAGAGGTCTCAACCCTGGTGTGATCCACCCAAGGAGACGTGGAGCTCTCCATCCAAGGCCAAATCCCTCCTCTCGAACAAGCTGTGGTAATGGAAAACTCCACATCCTTGGAAGTGTCCAAGGTCAGGATGGACAGGGCTTGGAGCAACCTGGCATAGTGGAAGGTGTCCCTGCTCATGGCAGGGGGTGGTGTCGGAGTCCAGGAAAAGCCTGGGAGCTTTTCCTGCTCCTCTGGGTGTTTGTTTTATTCCCAAAACTCCTCAAAATAGCTTAGCCTGGGACCTAAGCTGATGGGAGAAGCTCCCTTCACTTTTGGGAGAACTTGAATGCACCAGAGAAATGAAAAGGTTTTTGTTTAGTGCAGCACAGAGTGTGGAGTTGGAGTTTTTAGGTTTTGCTATATATATTAATATGGGGACAACATGGAGGTTCTAGGGTGTTGGCTTCTTCTTCTTCTTCTTCTTCTTCTTCTTCTTCTTCTTCTTCTCTTCCTTTTTCTCTCTGACATGAGTTCCTGTGATTTGTTAATTGGCAGATAGAATTTAGTGTAGAGGAAACATGTCAATAAGGTTGATATTCACTGGTTTTGGGGATAAAATAAGATATGTAAAACTTTCTAACTGGTTGATAATAGATCTAAAAGCTACCTGCTTTGGGTAGCCATTGCCATTCTGCCCTCGTGTTCCTGGAGGTCACAGCACAGTCTGTGCCTCCCAAACTTTGATAAGAACAAAAAATAAACAAGCCTTGAAACAGCAGAAAGAAGCCTCATTTCATCTTTTTGGGGCATGGGACACTGAAATAAGGAACACAGCCGGGCCAGGAGCCAGCGGGGTCCCAACACCCTGACAGGGTGGAATGGATGATTTTTAAGGTCCCTTCCAACCCAAACGATTCTGGGATTCTCAGAATGAATCTGTGGGGCCAATGATGCAATTCAGCATATTTCAGTCAAGCTTTGTGGTACTGCAAAATCTTCCTTGGGCATTTTGTCTTGGATATACCCCTAATTCCAACTCTCATCTTGCTCAATTAGCAAAAGAAGTTTTTTGGAAGATGATTATGTGGTTCTGTGGCAGGATTTCTTGCAACAGAGATCATCCTCTGCTTGAGGAAAAAGAAGAGAAAGCTCTTCTTTTTCCAATTCAATTCACTTTCTAGGCATAGGAAAAGTTCACTATTGAATGCTTTTATTTCAAGAAAACTCATCCATTTAGCTGATTCCAGTGAACTGAAAAAGGATGACTTTGCCTGACTCCGTGTGCTGAGACCATCCCCATGTCCATGGATCAGAAGGCTTCATTATTAATAGATGTAAATAAATTTATAAAGAAGCCTTCAAATGCACCTTTTTGACCGGGGTAAGAACTCTGTGTTTCTCAGAGTAAACCAGCTAAGGCACAGAGCTCAGGAAAATTGAGAAAACATACACAAAACCAAACCTGCCCTATAAAAAGCTGTCTGATATGTTTGCACATGAGGTCATATTAACCAAGCCATGACTTAGACAAATGGACTCATTTGTTCAGATTTGGCACAGAAAACAGAGCTGGTCTGGTCAGCCAGCAGAAATGTTCCTCTTTGATGGTGTCTGGAACAGGACAAATAAAAACAGGTTTTTGCCTCAAACACAGACTCACTCGTGGTTATTTCAGGGGTGAATGGAGATCTCTGAATGCCTCCTCAAAGCCTTTGTTTCTCTGTGGTTTCTGCTTGGTAGACAAATATCAAACATTCCCAAAAGATGCTGTGAAAAGGTGCCTTGGGATAAAGGAGATAATTGCAGCAAGAGCCCAGAACAAGATCAGGAGGATGAATGAGAACAGGGACAAAGAAAGGTAAAACATGCTTGGCCTTTTAAAACTTTGATTGCAAATTTCCCCTGTACTTGGAGTGTCTTGTAATTTCCTTTTAAATTGAATTTCAAGCTTAGCTCTAGCAGCAGCCATGAGTCAGCCACTGCTTTCTACCACTGGGTCAAGCCTTTACCAACACCCTTTGATTTTCTGCATGATGTAGATATTGCTCTAGATCCCACCAGTGACTGGGAAACTGAATCTCAACTGTCTCACTTCCAGCTGGCTTTTTGGGAGGAAGTGTTTGCGAAAAAGCTTTTGGAAGCCACTACGGAAAATTAACTTTTTCCTCCAGAATCCAAAAGTGTATCTGTAAGGACACGAGCCGTCCTAGGCCATTTCTTTTGGGGGCAGGGAATGAGTCTTTCAGCCCTCTATTCAGGGCACTGGTGAGGTTGCACAGGCACCTTCTTCCTCAGCAAGGCCACCTTTCCCCATTTTTGCTTCCCTCTTTGACATCCTACGACTCTGTGGACAGCTTGCAGTCACTGTGGTGTATTTTTGGAGCCCGGAGCTATTTTGGAGAAGCATCATCGGCACCAACACAGGCTGCTGTGGGGAGAAGGAGCAGCAGGGAAAGGCAAAGGAGGATTCTGGCCGTTGTTTTTAATCCAAAGACGTTGGGGTGGGTGACCCTTTTGCATACCATATTCCTTGGTGGTGTGAGGAACTGAGCCAGGAGAAAAACTCCCAGAAACAAACCCTTCTTCTTGCATGGAGTTGTTGGTGTTTTGATGGCTCGTGTTTGCAAGGTCACCCTGTCTGGGAGCAGCCATTTCCCTCCCCCTCGCGGCGTCTCTCGCGGTCATGGGCAGTGACACAACAGCACAAGTGTTTACATCCTCCTGGAGAGCAAGGAACTGGAAATAAAACATGGGAAAAATGGGTGAGGTTTTCAACTGCCTAAACTTAGGACTGAAGAGTCACAGCAGATGCTGTGGGGCTTGAAAAGAGAGTAGGTTTAGATTGGATATCATGAAGGAATTCTTCCTTGTGAGGGTGGGCAGGCCCTGGCACAGGGTGCCCAGAGAAGCTGTGGCTGCCCCTGGATCCCTGAAAGTGCCCAAGGCCAGGCTGGACATTGGGGTTTGGATCACCCTGGGATAGTGGGAGGTGTCCCTACCTATGGCAGGGGGTGGAATGAGATGAGCTTTGAGGTCCCTTCCAACTCGGACCATTCTGTGATTCCGCAGTATTGACAAAAGTCTCCCGCGATTATAAAGAGATTCACTATAAAAGTGCAACTCAGGAAATGAAAACATTATTTCAGCTTCAATGGATTCATGGCAAGGTGGAAAATTTGGCCTGGGAAGTTCTTCTGAGCTGGTTTCACGGGCGCTGAGCTGCTTTTTTTGTGGCCACAAAATGAGTCTGTGGAAAAACTCGCTGATATAATCGCGCGTTTGAGAGCAGTCGGAGTCGGCAGAGAGCAGCACACACATCTCCTGTCACACGTGCAGCAGGATAAATGGAACAAGCAAAGGTCTGATTTGTTATTGCTCCCATCTGGAGGGTAAACCTGACATTTCTATCTGCCAATAGCAATTTATTGTGAAGCAAAGCCTCGGGGAAGGTTTCCTCATGCTAAATCAACCAGCAGAAGAAATGAACCTTGTGTTACAACTAAATAAGAAGCTTAATCACAGCCTACATGTCTGGCTGCATAAATAATTCAAATATATGCAGCTGCAATTTCAATATATTAAACCCAAACCTCCCAAACAGCCCAGTGAAAAACAAAAATTAATATTCCATTAGTAAAGGAACTGAATAAATTGAAGTTCAGGTTTGTTCTCATTTTGTCTTTGGGGAAGAAAGAACTTTTTATGACCCACAAGGAAAATAACTGTATTAATGATCATCTGGGGGTTATTCTATCCCAGTTAATCTCTCTTTACGGGAGCCACGGTCAAATTCTCTCTGTTGAATCCACAGTGCCCCAAAAATTTATTCTAAACATTCCTGTCACTGAGCCAAGGTCATGAGTTTTAGGCGTGTTACTGGAGGTAGAAAATGTTTTCTCTACTTTTCTTAAAAGCCCTGAATTTATATTTCTCTTACCAATGGGAACATTCACTTAGTGCTAATGTAGTAAAGACAATTATGTTCTTAACAACAGCAGTGTCCTTCTTGGTGACAAGTATTTTTCAATACTTTAATATTCATGGTTTCCATGAGCATTGCTCACCAAAAAAATTCTTGTTATAAGAATTTGTATTTAATATTAACATAGAGAAGAAGCCAAACTCGATTATTTGTATAAGGAGAGAGTACTGGATGTCCTGTGAGGTGTTCAGGTGTGTGTTTCAAGCAAAACTCCAATTGTTGCCACTTTCCTCCACCAGCTTTGAACTGAAATGGGTTTGTGTAACGTCTTCTTCATGACACCCTTTTAACTGGTCTTGTTTCCCACGATACACATCTTTCTTCACAAGAACTTATCAATGTTTGTACTCACTAATCTGACAGGAGCCAGAGTAGCTGTGTCTGGGAAGGTCAAGGACAGCTGTGGATGCTGGTGATCCATCCATTCCCTGGGAGTCCAGGTTCTCCTTGGCAGAACCTCTGTAGTCACCACCTTAGACCTTTGCAGAGGAGTTCACATCCCTCAGGAGTCCCTAAATCCCTCCTTTGTGCTTTCCAAGTGCAACCAGTGAGAGGAGGGCTTTGTGTGGTGCCCCCTTCGAAGAGAAAAATTGAGAATTTCAGTGTCTCCTCTATCTTTTAGTTTCCAAAGTCCTAAATCAGACAGCCTGGGGTTATTTGAGTATATTTGAATTGAACCTCAGTTAATCTGCTGCACCTGCACTGATGAATTTCCACCTAAACTGAATTAACTACTTTTACAAGAACTCTTTAGAAAGGAGTTCCAGTGAGTGGCTCTGGCATTAACAGCTGCTTAACAGACACCTCAAACCAGGTGAGAAGGTTTTCGCCCAGAAAGTCAATACTACAATAACAATTCTTGTTGCTGTGTGTTTACAAAGCTGACAATAGCTTTTCACACTCTGTCCCACCCAGCAGAGGGAAAGCAGTGTTCCTCTGTGTGCAATGAAATGTAGTTTTTCAGCTTCTCTCCTTAGAGGCAGAGTGGTTTTCTGGAGAGAAATATTGGTTGGAAGGTTTGTCCACGTTCTGCGTCTGAATTCAGCCCGGGGTTGGATGGGATCATTTCCTGATGTGAGGAATTTGTACTCACCCTGTGTGTGAGGAAAGCAAACCTATTTAACTGTAGGATTGTGTAAGGAGAGCAAACCTATTTAACTGAAGGGCTCACCCTGAGAAAGTCAGAACAGCTGTAAATCGGGGTTCAGAATTAATAAGAATTCAGAATAAAGGAAATTTTCATCATCCACCTCACCAAGCTGCGCTGCATTCGTTTTAATTTGTTTTTCTTTCGGTTCTTGAGAAGTCTAAACTTTGTTAATGAGCTTCTACAGCCAGATGAGAACACTGAGGACTCTCATTTATCTTCATCACTGAAGTGCTTCAAACCTGCACTTCTCCAGCACTTCACCAGCCCTTGGCTTCTCAAGGGCTTGTTTACCTCCTGACAAGAGATGTGTTGTAGCTCTGTGTGTGGGATCCCATCTCAAAAGCTCCCTGGAAATTTCTCCCCTGTTGGAGCAATTGCTGCTTTACACTTTGCCTTAATAACACCTAAAATGCTTTTTCCCTGTGAACAGACCATAGAATTTGATGTTGAATCTGAAGAATTTCACTCTTATTCAAGGCTTGGGCAACTTCCAGAGCTGGAGTATTACTATGGATGTGAGCAGCTCTCAAAAGAATGTTGCATTAATTTCCATTTTGCCCTGTAATTAGATTGGATTTGAATGATGAGAGTTGCTGAATTCCATACATCTTTTGTTGACGTTAGGGAAGGTGCTCATTGACTCTTGCCACTCCTTAGCTCCACAGATGCAGCCCTTGGGTTTCTCATCTGCCACGAGAATGATGTGTATTATAACTACAGACAAATAAATCATCATGTACATTGAAGAAATGAACTGATGCAGCTGGATATTAAATCCCAGAATGGTTTGGGTTGGAACTAGCCTTAAAACTCACCTTGTTCCATCCCCCTGTCGAGGGCAGGGACACCTTCCACTAGAGCAGGTTGTCCAAAGCAAGGACTCCGTCTTGAATTGTTGCTGTCACTTTATTTAGCTGCTGTGCCTAAGATGAGTCAGTGGAAGGGAGGCAGTGCCGTCCTTTTTTACAAGTCCTTGACTTTTTCCCTGTTCTTTTGTTTCCTTTTTTTTTTTTTTTAAAGTGTTTTCAAATGGCTGAAGTGAAATATTCCATTTCATACCACAGTAAAATTTCTTTTCAAATGGTATTTTTATGTTTCTCTTTTCAGGGGAAAAAAACCCCAAACCCATAGTATGTCTCTTTTAACATTTTGTTCAAAATAAAGCACAGTTGGTTTTGTTTGGTTTTTTCCTTCCTTCCTTTTCATTCTCTTTTTCCTTTTTTCTTCCCTTCCCTTTTTCCTTTTTCTCCCTTCCCTTCCCTTCCCTTCCCTTCCCTTCCCTTCCCTTCCCTTCTTCCCTTCCCTTCCCTTCCCTTCCCTTCCCCCAAACCAATGCAATCAGTAGTTCACACAAACCCTAATCATTGATCCAGCTGATGAATCCCAAAGATTTCCTTGGAGATGGGGGAGCTGTCAAGAGCCCAGAATTGAGTTGTACTCTATAATTTTGATTCCAAGCTTTATCCTTGCCCAGTTCTGGCCGCAATTACAGTAATTGTCTCAGAAACTGTTGGTTCCTGGCCAATAATGGAAGCAGGGGCAGATAAAACCATCCAGTCTTCTTTTCCAGGTCAGGTAATTTGCAAAGAAATCCTTGGAAATGTGACCATCACAAACAGGGAAAGGGCTGAGTTCAGACTCAGCCGAGGAGGACCTTCTCCCATCGTGGACCAACATGTTTGGAATTTTGTCAAAAGCCAGAGAATTCCTGGAACCCTCTGTTTAGACTCCTATCTGTGAACCAAACAGGACACGAGGAGAGCTGGAATTTAGTGGAAAACTAGATTCCACTTGATGGGAAATACTTGATGGGATGTAGTGAAAACCTGCACGCATTCCAACCCAAAAATCACATTACACACATAAATATATTACACGTAAGAAATTAATTCACCACTGCCAACTGAGATCATATTTCTACCAGATTCCCATATTTTTTTAGCTGGGAACAGATAGGACATAATGAAATATCATGGATTCTAATGGTTTTATGCCAAAGAGCTCAGAGTTAAGTGGCTGGTAAGAAACAGCCATTGATTAGGTAACCCAGAGCAGTAAATCTGTAAGGCCTGGGGGAGGCAGATTCTTGGCAGCAATGACCAACTCTGTGTTGGAGTCCTGCTGCTGATGTTTTACTTCCTTTGTAAAATAAGATTCACAAGTGGATTCAGGTAAAAAGCGACAATAGGGTGCAGCCATTTTTCAGGAGAGACAGACAAATCTGTGGGTGCTGGTTCAACCGTGGTTTATTTCACATCAAATATGGACATCCCTGTGCTTTGAAAACCACTTCCTCGATTTGGAGCTTATACTGAGTGACAGGAGGCCTGTTTGTCACCCAGAACACCTCATTATCAAGGTACTGATGTTCTGAGTTGAATTAATTGTCCCATCCCTGGAAGTGTTCAAAGCCAGGTTGGATGGGTCTTGGGGCAGCTTGGTCTATGGGAGGTGTCCCTCCCTGTCCCTGCAGGTTCCACTGCACAGGGTGGAACAAAACGAGCTTTGGGGTCTCTTCCAACCCAAACCACTCATGATTTTATGATTCTTCTTAATGTTTGGGCAACAAAATATGCTTTAGAGTGTCCTGTCTTTCCCATCAAGTGCAGCAAATCACAGGCTTACAAGCCAGGTGTTTTCCTTTCTTTTCCTCCCTCTCTCCCAGTCATTGTACAATAATTATGTAGATTTGCTCTGAAAATCAAGGGTGGGGGTGATGTTGACTGGTTTCAGCATTCCAAGTTACTTCCAGTACCCTTAAGCTGTGTGTGGGAAGGATTCAAGGCATTGATCTAGACTGGGAGGAGTGGAGATGTTTCTGAGGGGAGAGGTTTCATCAGCAGCGATGGGTGGGGATGGACTCTTGGAGAAAGTTCCTCACTGAACACCATAAAAAGGGACTTAATGCCATGTACATGAAACTTTTGTACCTGTGGTTGATGCCTAAGGTTTTAACTTTTCTCTGTTCCCAGCCCTGCAGTGCCCAGTGTAACTCTGCAGGTCCCTGGAGCTCGTTCAGTGCTGTTCTCTCATGCTCACACTGACATAACAAAGCCTCTCCAGCTCGCTCTCCAAGGACACCCAGACCCTCCTGGGCCCAACAACTGCAAACCTTCATCTTGGGGAGAGAAAGGGGGGCAAGCTTGGGCAAATTCCATCCTTGCCTGGCTTCTGCTTGGGCAATTGATGCTGATATCCAAGTGGGAAGAACTCGGGAGCTGTCATTGTCCATTTTGGGATGCACTGAGGCAGGAGCCTCTGGAGCCCAGAGTGTGACCTCTGAAGGCCTTTCCAATCAATCCCTCCTTTATTCCTTTATTCCTGTCTGGTCTGTGTTTCTAGGCAGCCATTTAAGGCATCATGGTCCTTGGATGCAAAGCCAGCTTAGTTCTGAGCTTTCCACACCTGTACCAGTGTCTGACAGGAGCTGGTGGAGTGCCCATCCCTGGAGGTGTCCAAGGAAAGCCTGGATGTGGCACTCAGGGCTCTAGGCTCATGACGAGGTGGGGACCAGTCATAGGTTGGGATTGATGGTTTTGGAGGGCTTTCCCAACCTCGGTGAATCTGTGATTCTGTGAGTTGGGAGAACATTATTTTGAGATGATGTTGCCACTCACCTGCCTTTGTTCTTATGATCCAACAAAGGAGTAAATGCATAAGGAGTTCTACAGCAGAAATGATTTCTCTGTGAGGATGTATCAGTGTCAGAAGAGGTTTTTAGGCGTTCAGAAAGTATGGTGTTACAGCTGTGACACCATGCCTAGGCTCTCTGTGCCACACTTCCTTGGGATCCTTGGACAATCCTGCATCCTTCTGAGCTGAGGAGAGCCAAATTCCCTCCGTGGATTGTACTCAGCCACAGGTCAGACTTTAAATCCCCAGTGTGAGGGAATAGGTACAACTAGTTGCATGTGGAAGGAAGATGATTTAACTGCTAGGATTGATCCACTACATGAGAAATTGCTTTAATGTCATCAATCACAAAATTCCTCATCCTGGTATTTTGCTGTGGAAACCACGGGGGATCAAAGGAAGAGGATGTCATTTACCATCTTTAAACATGATTCTTTCTAATAGAGGAAGATGGTTTTGCAGTCATGAAAACTTAACTTACAGAGAGGAGTCCTAAAAGCCAAGCTCAAAACCTTCCAGAGATATGTGATTGCATGTTCTGTCAAATTCAGAATAACTGTGAGTGCCTAAGGAAAGCCATGCTCTGTTCTTTGCCAGCCAGGAAGGACACAAAGCTGGGATCAAAGAGGGTTGGGCTGGTTTTTTTTCTAGCCCTCTCGGGTGACCTTCCTCAATCCCACTCACATTCATTTCTGGGCAGTGATTGGAGTTCCTCATGTGGAAGATGTTTGTTGGTGGGATAGGATTATCCTCACCTCTACAGACACAGAGTAAATGCAATTGGCTGCTTTTCCCTTTCCCCAGCCCTCACAACCTGCTTTTCTGACTTCTGGTTTAACCCACTGAGGGATCCAGTGGGAGTCAGTACAAAGGGCTTTGCTTCTCAGAACGGCCCAGAGCATCAGACTCCTTGCTTTTAAATGAAGACAGTTAATCCAAGCAGAAAGAGGGACAAATATAGCCAAGACTTGCCATTTCAAGTCGTGGACGTGGCCTTTATCGGCAGTGTGAACACAGGGTGTAAAACAATTTAAGGAGGTGAGTGGCCAAACTGGCCCTATGGACATGGAAAAGCTCACTGGCCTCTTGTTGAGATCTATTTTCACTGCCTGATATTCGTGTGCATCGAATAATGTGGCTTTTTATACGAACAGCTATTGCCTGCCAGGCTTTTCTCTAGCACAGAGGAAGGCTCATGCTTTGTTCTGAGCAATAAAGACATTTGTTGGAGGATATTCCAGAGTCCAATCCTCCTCTTGCAACAACCAACACATCTATATTTGACTGGGGGCTTGTAAGTTCCCATAAATGCAGGAACCGTTTCACACTTGGGGATTGTGGAAGAACAATGGAATTTTTCCTAATTTGGGGTTGTTTATCATCTCCATGCATCAGCTCTGCCTCCAAAGGATCATTTGTGCACCCACCTCGTGCAGTGGTGGAGGTTTTTGGGATCATTCCTGTTGGACTTGGTTCTTCTGCTGGCATGGATGTTCTCAAAGGTCTCCTCACAACCCCCATTTACTTGAAGGTGTCCCCGCTCACTGCAAGGACTAAATGGCCTTTAAAGGTTTCTTCCAACCCAAATATTTCTGTGGTTCTCCTGTTTTAAGAGTTATTTGGTCTGCCTGGTTAACCTTTCAAAGTGTGAGGTCATTATGCTTAACTCTAAGCAAGAACCTCCCCCAGCTTGCAACTTCCTCCTTAGTTTTCCTTCTCTATGTCTTCTCCAGGACTGTGAGGAATAAATTAAAATACCAGGTGGAACACCTCAGACACAATGTCTTCACAATGGTTTTATTGCTTGTTTTCAGCAGTGTCAACCACAGAGAAGAACCCCCTCTGAAGCAAGGAGGTGAAACAATTACAAAGGAAAAAAAAAAAAGAAAATAAAAGAAAATCAGGCATTTCATTGCATATGTACAGAGTCAGACCAAAAATAAATAACATCAGGCAAAAGGCCATGAAACAAGGCAGAGATTTCACCTGTGCTGAGCAAGCAGGCCTGTTCTCGCTGGCATGGAGGAGACATCACAAGCACCTGGTACAGAGAAGTCCACAGAGACAGAGATTCTCTGCTCGCAGCCAGTGTCCATCACCCTCTGCTCTCAAAGCCTATTTACAGGAGGGCAGAGCAGAGGTGTTTGCAGCTTGAGTGAGAAGGGTCAGCTGGCACCAGCTGCTGACCCACAGCTTGAGGTGTTTGAAACAGGCTCTGAAAAATGCACTTTTGAGTTCAAAAATGCAGTTTTGAACTTGATTTGTCATCGTCCGAGTATCAAAAAAAAGCATTGTTTTTCTCTCTCTCTCTTTTTNTTTTCTTTTTTTTTTTTTTTTTTTTTTTTTAATGTGCTCTTCAGATTTCCTCTATGTACAAATGTACAACATCCACAAAACTTGGGCACCAAACACTGGTGCTCTGCTGCTGACGACGTGTGTGTCCTCAGGGTCTGGCCCTCAGAACAAGAGTGGGCATTATTATCCTCACAGACCCGAAGTCTCCAGTCCCAATTTGCCTTCTCCCCTTGGGATTTCACAGTATTCTAGAAATAACCAGGATTTCAAACCTAGGGCTCTTCAGGATGGAGCACAACATCATGTAGGTTAGGACACTCGGGAAGAGGTGGAAAAGATGATCTGTGGTCCCAAAAAGCTCCTGATTAAAAGCCACAGTTTACAGCTGCACTGTAATTTCCAGGTCTCTGGGGGATATAACGAGGTCAGTAGCTGTAATTAAACCTCCTCAGACTGATATGCAAATACTGGGTTGGGAGAGGGGGTGAAAAGCTGACCCACTGAAAGGAAAATTGAAAATTCACGTTTTGGGACATCTGATTCCACATGCCAGCCTGGGACTTGAATCTTCTCCTTATTACAGTAGTTTAGTGCCTGAATGGTGCCAGCAGAGTCACTGTGGATGGATGTGGTGTGTGTGATCCCCTGCTCTTCGAGGTTCACCTCCAGTGAAGCAGCTTTGCGGTGCTGGCACCTTCAGCATCGGGGTCTGAAAAGTGCAAAGTTGCATTTTGTGAGCCAGGGAACTCAGGATTGCAATCCCTGTGCCCAGGAGTTTGGCACATTCATGGGTGCATAGAGGGGGGAAGAACAAGGCTGGGAGGGAAGCTGGGCTGTGCCAACACCTCAGACAAACACCCTGGCTGAAAGCAGGAGCTGGGACACAGCAGGAATGCTTTATGTGGCCTTTCCTGTTACAGCTGATTCACCTTCCAGAGAAGGGACATTGCTTCTGATCCACCTGTGTTTCCACAGGCCATTTATCAAATCAAGATGTACTACTGTGGTCAGAATAAAACAAGCTTCATGAAGACACACACACTGGCATTTCCTAGTTTGAGAGATTCCCTTTTAGTCTGAAATTATTTCATATTTCCCTTCCCTGTATTTCCTTTCCCCTTGTTTAAACCCTGGGGTGAAGCTGGAAGGAATGGAGATGACAGAATCCCACCAAACCCCTTTAAAATCCCTGCCATGGAGCCAAGTGATGCTCATTCACTCCTGAGCTTTCTCTGGAACTTCATTTTGCTTTTGAAAAAGCACTGACAATCCTTCATTAATCACCAGGTGCATCTGTCTCTGAGAGCATTTCCATCAGATTGGAGCAGAGATTTGGGTTTAATCCCTCTGCTCACGGAGTCCTGAGGCACAGACATGACCCTCATTGCTTTTGAGATGAGTGGGAACCCAGTGGGATATTGAGAAAGAAGGAAATCTGCTCATTAGTTCATGTACAAAGCATCTTTTCTCCAGTAACACCTTCCTTGAGAAAAACATAACTTGTTTCCTAGCAAAAAAAAACCTCTAAACAAACCAAAAATGAAACAAAACAAAACACTCTGGTGTTTCATCTTCTGGCCTTTCCCCCTTCTCATTCCACAATTGCAGCAATGCTACTGCTGCACACAAAGCTGATTTTAAAAACTTGTTTCATTTTAATGCTCCTAAAACCCTGCAACAGAATTTCTTTTCTAAACCCTAAACTTGGTCATATTCTCATTTCTTGGTGCTTGTGAAAGGGTCACAAAGCAACACAGGTCCCAGCCGAACAGAAATATATACAGTTTAGTGTTGGCATTGAACCTTGTGTCTCTAGACCTTTAGAAAATAATTTACTGTTTATATTGTAGTTGTTCAATATTTATTAATAATTTTTAATAATTCAATCATTGAAGTATAGAACAGGCGAGGCTCACTCTCTCACTGATAGAAAAAGGGAGTAAACAGCTCCAGAATGAAGAAAAATGAATTATTTTGAAGGCATATCCCAAATTAATGCTGGTGTAATTCAGGAGTCACTGCAGTGAACTGATTGGTGCAAGCAGGATCAGAATTTGGCTTTATTTCTATGCAGAGTTTTGGAGCTCAAATTAATGATCCTCAGACACATCTGTACCTTTCAGTAGAGGCAGAAGAAGTTTTAATACCTCTCGAGAGGCACACCTCGTATCTTATTTTGAAGCAAAAGGATGCAGTTGCCCTGCTGGAGTCAGTCCTGTGTGACACTGGGGTCAGGCTGGTGCTGGGGGAGCAGAAGGAGCACTGAGCTCCTTTGTGGGCTCTGTGTGGGGCCAGGACATGGGGCCAGGCTGTGGGGCCAGGCTGTGGGGCCAGGACAGCTCTCTCCACGTTGCCATCAGCAGCGAACTCCTTGAACTCCATTTTATTGATGAGTTGGATGAAAGGCAGAGCAGACAAGGCCAAGCTGTGGAGCCAAATTCCTGCACCAAGGCAGTTAAACAGGGCCTGATCCCAATGCCATCATTCACTCAAAGATTGCTCCTGTGCCCAGAGCGAAAAGCTCTGATTTCACCCCCAGTTTTCCTGGAACACGAGGCCAAGGCAGCTGGGCTGGCAGCTCTGCATCGCTGGCATTGCCATGCCTGTCACAGCAGGTATATCCAGCACGTTCATTTAACCTCTCCAACACCCCTGACAGCAGAAAGGTGACGTGGCTGGGTGTGCAGTAATGAAATAATTGCGAGTAGGATGACTGCGGGCACGGTTCTGGCATGCTGATGTACTCCACACTTCTGGAAGGAGCCCCTCAGCTTAGGAAACATCCCATCTTCAGGCTCCCGTGCAGAATAGCCTGGTGGTGAATCTGCCAGGCTGCAGAGGAGCCTGTGGGGTGGGTAAATAATCAGCTGGGTTTTTCCCCAAAAAAAAGGAAAACACTTCCTGGCCATCTTTGGCATATGGCTGGGGCCAGCACTGGTTAGCACAGGGCAGGAGCACAAGAGAAGCTGCAAACACACAGCAGAGAGCCCTGGAAATGGAGAGGGAAAGGGAGTACAGGAGAGAGGGAAAGGAGGGTGAGGAGCAGAGGGAAAATGCACGCTGTGACTCAGTGCTGATGGCTCACGGGCCTTCCCCCGGCAAGGCTGCCTGGAACAGATGGGAAGGGATTCCCTCACATCCCACAGAGGAGGCTGCTGGCAATGGTGCTTCACTGCTGCTCTGCTTGTCTGGGAGCTGGGATTCCAGCTCACACCCCTGGCACCTCGGTGGATGCATTCCCAAGATTGTCCAGGGTTCCTCTGCAGCCCATCAGTTTTGTTGGGCATAAATACTTACCATGACAGGTGAAGAAGGGGAATGATGAATCCAATCTCTCCCAGACTGGCACTGCTTCAAAACCCTGAACCAGTGAGACAAATAATTTTACGCCAAGTGGAACAACTTAGAAGCTGAGACAGAGTCTTCCCTTTCTTCTTCTGGGCTTCCTTGCAGCTAGCCATTTATTTGGAAAAATCCAGCTCAAATTCTTGCTTTGAACCAGGAACAGGAGAAGAACTGGTGGTACTGGTGGGATTTCTCCAGTATTTCCTGGGTGAATCCTAATCCAGATCTGAAAATTCTCAGTAGAGCAACACAAGCACCAAACACAAAGAGAATCACAGAATCACAGAATATCCTGAGTTAGAAGGGACCCATGAGGGTCATTGAGTCCAACTCCTGGCCCTGCACAGGACAACCCCAAAGATCACACTGAGTACCTGAGAGCATTGTCCAAACTCTCCTTGGAACTTTGGCCATGACTACTTAAAAGGCTCTCGCCTCTGAGAACCTCATGGATTTCAATGGGGTATTGTTTCAGGGGTGTCAAGGCATAAGGGCATCAATGCAAGCAAAGTGGGGGAATTTTAAACATCCCCTTGCTTTCTCTGCATTTTGGGGATCAGGGAGCCTCATTCTGATGATCTTGTGGCATGTCAGAGTTGGATCCTCACTGCTGATACGGGCTCAGTGAAAAGTAGCCACGACAGAGCTGGCTCACACCTGGCCAGCCTGGGGTCACCAGCACTACAATTCCAAGAATTTTTGCCTCTCTCTATCCTCTTAGGATCGACAGGCTGGGTAGCCATGGCTGCACTGTGCCAGGATCTGAGCTGGCTCCCTGAAAACTCACAACTGCAGGTTTGCCCTTGGTGTATTGCAGTTTCTCATGCTCCTCTCTGACTCCAGCCCCACATGCTGTTCTCAGTCCCACACCTGGAGAAATACTTTGGAAGTATCCATCTCAGCTGCTAACAGACTCTGGGAATGGCTGTGGCATGGAATTCTGCCCTGTCAGGACTCAAAGGAACTGGATCTGCAAGTCTCCTCCTGGGCTCAGCATGGTTTGTTGGTGTCACAGGTGCTTAAGGCAAGCCAAGAAGTGAAAGAAACAACCCCCAAATCCACCAAGTTACAAATGCTTCCCTCCAATGAGCTGCAGTTCCTTGTGGAGAAATAAAAGTGGGTAAATTGAGATCTCTGAACTCTAAAAGAGGAGCCCACCTTTCCTCTCCAGGTGCCTGTGCTGGTGACCCAGACACTCCTGCACAAGGACATGTTTTAGTAGGATGGAAGCAACCCAGTTACTGAGGGCACACGTGGGCTGGGCAGGGATTTTCCACCCTCACCATAAAACCTTTTCAACTTCTGATGCAGTTGAGTGGAGCACAAACATGAGCATCTGTATTTGTGTGTTTTCTGTCTTCTGACTGAGTTTGGGACTGTGGGGTTGCCTCTAATGAGCAGGACTGGGCTTAACATTTCTTCTCCTTTGCCTCTCCACCATGAAAATAAGAATTAAAAAAAAATCCCTACTCCCTCGGTTTTAATGGGAACCATGTGCATTCTTCAAGTAGGAATTACCCCTAGAAGGGAACTAACAGGCCTTCGGAGGCGAGGCGAAACACACACACACATCTTAAAGATCTAACAATGCGTTTGTATAGGATGAAAGCTCCCCACAAAAGCTGAAGAAGAAATCCATTTAATAGCTCCTTCACTCCTTCCTCCCTCCTGGGGTGCCAGTTGTGTGCTGAGACAACCTTGCTCTGATGAAAGCAATTTTACCTGCTGCTGTGACGCTAATTTTTTTCATCTGTAGAGTGGCTCTTTATGGCAACTCTGATTCAATTAAAGATTACAGGGCCCTATATCTCCCTTTCCTGGCAGTGTGTGCTAAGCAAGTGCAAATGAATTACATCCCAATTATTTTCCCCCCGATCCCTAACAATCCTGGGTGCATCCACGCACCGAGATCTGTGGGAGAACTTAAAGGGAATGAAAAAAAACCACAGCTGGCCTCCGCTTTTGGCATCTGGCTCTGGTTTTTATACATGCACATCGAGTTTCCTGTTCGTGGAACACAACCCAGCAGAACACCATGTCACGGACACAGCACGGAGAAGGACGTCCTCACACCAGAGCTTCTCAGCAATCTGCTCTTCCAGAGGGCACTCCAGGGTACCTGGAAAGCTTCTGCTCCCCTGAGGGTGGTGAGGGATCAGCAGAACACACCAGGGCATCCTCTGAGGGGCTCTCCTGGTGCTGCAGCTTCATCTCCGCCTGTGTAAAGCTCAAGGGGCTGTGCGCTGCCCTCTCCCTTCGTGCTCACATTCCTCCTGTCCCTTCTCTGGTGTCCCCAGCACCGCCTTTGGTGCTGTATCATCACCTCTTACCCACAGGAATTTTGGCACATTCATATGTTTGGCATTTTTTTTCCCCACTTCCTGCCTCTGTCTCTCCTTTACAGGCTCATTTTTTTTTAAAAAAAGTGCAATTTATCTGTTTCAGAGATGCCAGTTCTGGTAAAGCCACCGAGGACAGAGGCTCTTCCTCCTTTACCCCCTGCACTTCGTTATTTATGACACACAAGCATCTCCCAGGCTGTCCTCGAGCAACTTGGGACCATTCCTCGGAGTTACCAACCCCCAAGGGCTTGAGACTGAAGAGTGAAAGGCCTGAGAAGAGGGAGAGCAAAAGTGTTCCTCTGCCTCTTGGCTTGTCCCATCTTGTTCTGGATGCCAGAGGCTTTTCCAGTTGCTCTGTTGGCTCACGTGGAGCAGGTCGTTTCACAGGGATTTGAGGTGGGATCTCTGGTTCCCAGGGATCCTGGTGCCTCAGTTCTGGGTGCTCAGTGCCTGGGGAGACTCTCCCCTGTCACACCAGAGAGAACTCGGCCTGGAAGCCGGAGCAGCGGCGAGTCTTGGGCGAGCACTTGGTCAGCATGGAGATCTGGGTGCTGAAGTTGGTGCCGTTGCTGCCCAGGGAAGGGTGGTGGTACTTCATGTCCGAGCCCAGGAACCGCTCCAGGTGCCACCTCCGCCACTTCCTCTTCAGCTCGGCTTGGACCTGGGCACGGGAAAGGCAGGAAAGGCAGCACAGGGCATCACTTGGTGGTGTTCTGACCCCATGATGTGAGCAGCCATGGGCAACCCACCCACTCACCACGGGGCCAAGAATTACTTTATAAAGGCTGCTAAACTCAGCCTGGCCAGAACTTTTAATGGCATAGAAAAAAGAGGACAGTTTGGGCAGTAAATTATTAAAGCAGAAATCCCTGAGCTTCATCAGAAAGGAATTTCTTATTGATACAGTCGAGGAGCCAGACAACTTCAATGACAATAGTTTGTGAGTATAATTAAGATGATTTTTTTCTTTCAATGTCCTGTTTTTGGTCCAAATAGAAGTGATTTTTTACAGCTTGTTTGCAAAGCTGTCAATACAGCTGTGCTTTTTTTTTTTTTTTTGACAGAAGATATTTGTTCCTGCTGAAAGAGTTTACAGAAATAACCTGGTTTACACAGGTTATTCAAATCCTGAACAAACCTGGCCACTAACCTTGTCCCCTCCTGCAGCTCTCCAGCCCAAATTTCTAGATAACAGCACGAGTTAGATAAAACAGCTGTGTCTGAGGGGCTGTGGGATAAACAAACACAGGAACAGCACAATCCCAGGATGAGAATGCCAGGACTGAAACGTGGGAAAGGCCAGATCAATGCCTGCAGGGCAGGAACACATCCACCTGCACTGCTCTGTGCCTAACAAGTCACACCAACACCTGTGCTGGTTTTGGCCGTGGGTGTGAGCCTGGGGAGGATTCCTGGAGGCACTAAGCATGAACAGGGCTTAGGTGGGATTTATCTGCCCTGCTGAAGGTGGTTCTTTGGGATCAGGATGTGTGTGAGGCCATGCAGGAGTTCTGCTGATGCTGTCTCATGAGGAAAGAATGGGATCAGCAGCAATGCTGCAGTGCACCCACAAGTCCTGATGTGTTTAATAATTGTTTTTATTAATTGTGCTGAAAACGGTCAGGTAAATGGTTGAATTGTTTTCCTGGAGTGAGAGATTTGATTTAGATGCTTCCCCCTCAGTATTGAAACAACAGGATCAGGGATGGGGACAATTCTCAATCCACACACATTAATTTTTTCCTAGCTGCAGACGTGACCCAAACAGCACTGGTGGTCTGGTCTTACCTCTCCATTGAGAAAGCAGTACAGAACAGCCACCACAAATCCCTGGGGAGAGGAGAGAACAGGCTTTTAGCACCACAGACAAGGAGGGAGAATAGATCCATTCAGCTCTCAAAGCAGAGATCACACAATCACAGAATTGTTCAGGTTGGAAAAGACCTCTAAGGTCATCAAGCCCAACCATTCCCCCAGCACAGCCAAGCCCACCACTAACACATGTCCCCAGGTGCCACATCTGCACATTTTTTGAACACTTCCAGATGCCAGATGTGCAGTGATGATGATATAGACAGGGATGTTCATCATTCACCACCGAATGAGACTTGCTGCTCAAAGCCCCATCCACCCTGGCCTTGGACATGTCCATAAGAAATAAACTGAACTGAGGTGCTCATTTTTCTCCCTTAAGTATGAAAAAAACCGCACGGATCAGTGCACAGAGGAACATTTTCTTTTCATTTCCTAAAATTAGGAAAGAGAATCTCCTTCTGGAAGGCAAAATATGAATTTTTCTTCCATCCTGGCCAGGCTGGAGTGAGTGGCTTTTCCACAAATGTACAAGAGCAGCGTGGGGCATGTCCAGGAATAAACAGCTCATTCCCATATTTGCTGACTGCCACATCAAACTCACTGTGCTTCTCCCTCCTGACAGAGCTGGTGACAGAGCTGGTGGCCCAGAGGGTGGCTTACCTGGAAGGACCCAACCACGAGCTCAAAGACCAGCTTCACTTCTGCTTTGAAATTGTCGGGGAAGAAAGCAAACATGATGTAGTGAATGCCAAAGAGAGGGATCAGCAGCAGAGTGGACTTGGCCAGCCTCCTGTAGGAAAGACAAACGTGAGCCACGAGGAGAGAGGGAAGAGGGTAAGATGCTGAGGAATCTTGCAGCTGAGCCCTGTGCAGCCCCAAAAATTTATTATTTCTCCCTGTCCCACAGACTGCAGATAGCTGGTGATTTCAGACGTGGTGGCACCATAAAATGTGACATCTTTATTCCCAGTTGCTCCACTGGAGGTATTTCTCTCTCCCTCATCTCTTCTTCACCTCCCACCAGAGATCTTTTTCTCATCTCCACAAGCTAAATCATCATCTAGCAATGTCTTTGTTTGCCTGGGATTTCTGAAAATTACAGCTTCTGGGAGAGAAATGGTATGTTTAGCTCGGAATAATGACAGGCTACTGCACAATGAATGTCTCCAAAGGAGGGGGATGAACAGTATTAGTGCTTAATGGCATCACGCTGAGTAATCAGGGGTCTAATTAGGAAGAGATGATAATGTATTAAATGTAATCAATATTAAAAAATAGCTGGCAGAAAGAAAATGAAATCAAGGGTCTAAGGATGCTTGTGGGGGTTTTGTCTCCCTTGGTCACTCACATCCTGTGGCATCTCCCCCTCTCTCAGAGGCTTCTGCAGGAAATAAAGCAAAGGCTGGGATGTTGGAAATATTCATTTTTCCTCCTGCAACCCCTTCACCTCCAAAGCCTCATCAGGCTCAGCCCTCTCAGACCATCTTCATTTATTTGTCACCTGCACAAGCCCCCTGGGGTGGCTGGTGGCCAGGTGCCACCCTACAAGGGGACAAACCTCCCACAGGTCCTGTGTCCTCTGTGCCAGCTCTGAGCAAGTACTGGAAGTGTCCTAAAGCACCTCATATGGCTTGGAAACCCAAAATTTAAAGCTGAGGTTGGAAGGAGCTCTGAGCACTCTGGGATAGTGGAAGGTGATTCTGCCCATGGCAGGAGGCTGGCACTGGATGAGCTTTAAGGTCCCTCCCAACCCAAAACATTGTGGGATTCTATGGTTTTGTGAAGTGAGAAACTGATTCATTCCCTCATGGAACTGAGGTGTCTTTCCAGGTGGTGAAGGAAGGGGAGGAGCTGTAGGTGTGAGGATCAGTTGTCCTGCAGCAGAACCACCCCGTTGGGCAGTGAGGGCAACTCTGTGTTTCACCAACTGCTGCGCCAAGTTTGTTTACAAGGCAAAAAGATCTTTCCTGGCAGCTCCCACCTCGCTGGAAAACGTGTCCTGACCCCAAACCCAGCATGACCTCTGAGATAATCTGGTCATAACTCTCCAGATGCACGTTGGCAGCACTTTTGCTGAGGTGAACAGGAGCCAGCAGTGCCAGGACTCTGCTCGGTACTAGAACATATCTGAATATGCTGATTTAATCTGTGCACCTGCTGCAAGCCTGGGGTGCAAAGATGAAATTCCCAATTGGAAATCCAGAAGGGGAGGTGATGGAAAGCACAGGGCCTGGTAATGTTGGTGTGTTGTGATGACAGAAAAATAGGTAATTGGCTTTGGCTGCTGCCAGGAAAATTAAGGTCAAAAACTGGCATTTTTTTTCATAAATCTGAGAATCTATTGAGGCAGATGAAATGAATAATTCACCATCACTACAGAGAAAGGCTCAGTGCCGTGGCTGGGCTGCAGGAAGATGAACTGAGCTCAGATTTTTCAGGATATCCAAAAGTGCAGCTCCGACTGAAGACAAAGATTTATGAGCAGTGACCATGCAGACACTGGACTTTTTGCATTTAATTCTGTTCTAGGAAACATTTAATAATTACCCAGGACAGCTGAAAAGCGGAGCCAGAACAATGGGAAGAGTCAAAAATAATCTGGTCTGGAGTTTTATTTTATTTGCATTGAAGCTAGAATAAATCCTTGCAGATAGAAATTTCTTTCACTCTTAAAATATTGCAACTAAGACCAGCGTTGGCCACTGAGAGAGATGTTGATCACTCTTATATGTTGTTGATTATATAAAACCCCATTAAGGTCAACCTTATATCCCTGGAATAAAAGCATTAAGTCAAGCAAAACTTCTGAGGCACTGATCTTTCTCAACAAGGAGAAGAAATATATTAAATTATTCCAATCTAGTTTAGAGATCTGCTTTAGGATAAGGAAAAGTTGTCATAGATCCTGCTGAATGTGGTCGTTTTCTAGATCTCCTCTTCTTAAAAACCGAGGATCAGGAAAGAAAAAGCCCATACACTGTGGACAGCAACTTTTTGTTTTCAATCAGGGCCCCTCTGCCTTCAGAATCCAATAAATATTAAAAAAAAAAAAGTGTATTTTACTTCATTATGGTTAGTCTCATTTCTTCATCGTTAACCCCAGGAGAAATTCTTCTCACCTGCCACAAACTGCCATAAAACCTGCCCAGCTGTTCTAGCAAATGCTCCATTTCCTGATTTCTAATCTGCTTTAAGCAATTAAAAATAATTGATTCTGATCAGTGCAGACAGATGCAATAATGAACTATCAAGCAGCCAAGCAGGTTTCCCAAAAACCACAGGAGAGGGTTGGAAAAGTCTGGGACTTACGAATATTGGCTGGTTTCATTGTGCCCAACGTCTGGGGAATGCAGCTTCTGGACCAGGATACGGATGATGCAGATGAAGAGGATGAAGTTCACCTGTCAGGGTGGGAAGAGAGGGGTAAACCATCAGGGAAAAGAGCCAGGGAAAAGAGCCCATCACTAGAGGGGAATCCCTTTCCCTGGGGTGTTTTTGCCATGGGTCGAGCTGCGGTATTTACCAAGCCACGAGCAGAGAGCCCCGCTCGGGGTTGGCGGGGAGCAAAACCGACACAGGATGGCATCTTGGGCCTGACATCAGCCTGCTTGGGACTTCGTGTCATACATCCCAAGTATGATGATGTCAAGCCCATCGAGCACAGCTCCGCACGACGTCCTGCGGGGAAAGAGCCTTGGGGCGCGGCCGAGGCAGAGCTGCAGGACCTCCCAGGACATGGGGCCGGCAAACGCTGAGCGCGGCAAGTGCTGAGGTGCTGAGCCAGGGAAACCGAACCCAAACGCCGAGCAGAATCCACTCCAGCTGGCCTCTGCTCAGCCCTACTGGCTGTGTTCTGGCTGAAGACTGTGTGCAGCAAGGGACAGACCTCACCGAGGCAGCGGGAAACGTTCCCTCCTGGGATGTTAGTCTGGCTGATACCCAGATTTTAGGTGGTTCTTTTTACCCAAAAAAATCTCAATGTGCTCCACCAACATACTCAAGCAACATCAATCTTATTCTGACTGGGCCCAGCTAATTTTCTTCTTTTCAAAGTCCCATATCAGAAATGAAGGAGACGAAACTTCTGTTGCAGTTTTCTTGGGTTGTTTATTATTTCTTATCTCAGCTTCCAGAAGTGCAGCCTTAGCACATCTGTTGCTGCTGTTTTCAGGTGTACAATGGCTGCTGCTTTTGGGGGCAGACAGTTTTTAAACCAAATTTTATCACCCAATTATCATTTGCTATGCATTCTATTTTGTCTTTTGTACCAATAACTACTAATTTTATTAACATGTCTCTTCTACACTGAGTTTCCTCCACCAACCACTGGATCACAGGAAATGGAGATGAAGAAGAAGGTAGAAGAAGAAGAAGAGGGAAAACGAAGCCAGAGCCAACGCCCTGAATTCTCCATAGTTGGTCTCCATTAACCTGTATATAGCAAAACTTAAAACTACAAATGCTCACTCTGTGGTAAACTAAACAAAAATCTTTTTCACACCTTCGATGCTTTCAGTTCATCAAGAAGTGAAGGGAGCTTTTTCCAAGGACTCAGGTCGAAAGCTGAGTTACCCTGGGGGGCTCTGGGGGAAAAGTGACCCCTCACAGGAGCAGGAAAAGTTGTCCATCTTTCCTGGACTCCAACATTATTCAATAGCAAAGGTGTGGAGCTAGGGACGGGAATGTCCTGATGGTGTGAATTGAATGCAAATTTACTTCTTTCATGGTCCTATCCATTGAGTCACCCTGTTACTCATGCAACACAGACAACAGAAAAGCAATGACAGATTTCTGGGGACTTAGTTCAGCTTTAGTTTGGCACACAACCCCTTTCTTTATCCTTTCACGGCCTGGGATGTTATACCAGAGCAGTCTGGCTGATACCCGGATTTTAGGTGGTTCTTTTCACCCAATAAAATCTCAAAGTGCTCCACCAACATACTCAAGCAACATGAACCTTATTTAATAGCAAAGGTGTGGAGCTAGGGATGGGAATGTCCCGATGGCATGAATTGAATGGAAATTTACTTCTTTCATGGTCCTATCCATTGAGTCATCCTGTTACTCATGCAACACGGACAACAGAAAAGCGATGACAGATTTCTGGGGACTTAGTTCAGCTTTAGTTTGGCACACAACCCCTTTCTTTATCCTTTCACGGCCTGGGATGTTAGACCAGAGCAGTCTGGCTGATACCCAGATTTTAGGTGGTTCTTTTCACCCAATAAAATCTCAAAGTGCTCCACCAACATACTCAAGCAACATGAACCTTATTTAATAGCAAAGGTGTGGAGCTAGGGATGGGAATGTCCCGATGGCATGAATTGAATGGAAATTTACTTCTTTCATGGTCCTATCCATTGAGTCATCCTGTTACTCATGCAACACGGACAACAGAAAAGCGATGACAGATTTCTGGGGACTTAGTTCAGTTTTAGTTTGGCACATAACTCCTTTCTTTATCCTTTTGTGGTCAGTGAATGCACAAATGATTCTGATTTTTAGAGGCTCAGCAGCTGGAAGGGATTGTGTTAAACCAGCCAATCGGATTCCTTGCAAAAATAAATTTAAGATTTCTTCCAACAATTCCTACATTTATCTCAATAAAAGGTGAGCAAAACAGACTGAAGCTCATCTCTCAAATAGACACTCTTTTTTCAAAGCCTATGAGTGACTGGATATTAATTACATTTCCTGATTGTGATGCATTACTTAATCACTTTTTACCTATCCTGAGCCATTTATCACAGTTTCTGTTTGCATTTCTTTCCTCATAAAAAAGTTTTGCGTGTCTGATTTGGTGGCAAATGAAATTTATTGGTTCAAACCAGTATTATCTAGATCAATTACACTAATGAGCATTGATAACACACAAGCTGCTGCGAGGAAGGCAAGAACGGAGCAATTAAATATTGACTGTGTTGGCTTGGAGTGGTAGAGAGCAAACACGGAGTGGAGTGTGACATATGGGCTTAGTATCACCTTGGCATTCCATGGTGGAAGATACAGCAATCAGGATACTGGAGAAATTGTTTAGATTATTTTTTCAACCTAGAGCATAATCCAAGGTACTCGATGTGTTCCCAGTGCTTAACACCTTGTGTATAAGACATATCTCATGTATCTTAAAGATCTTATACATCTTGTATATATATTTCTTCCTTCCACAGAGATATCAGTTGTATTCCCCTGGATTTGGAGGAAATGTTGGATTAGTCCCTGGAGGAACCTGCTGTTCATCAGCCAGTGCCTATCATGCAGATTTATAGGATATCTGCTGAAGGAAAATCAGGAACTCCTGGGTAAATTCTGTTGGGCAATGAGGAAAAGATTTATTGGCCGAAGGAAAATACAGACTCATTGATCCGAGGAGAATAATAGGGTGTATTTTTTGATTGAAACCTTCTCTCAGGAAAGGGAAAATACTATCTATAGCTTGCTAGGATGATATAAATATTTGGAAATGTGTCATCTAAGTACTGTATTCCTTTTCAATGAGGTAAACAGAGAAAGGTGTCCTTACTGAAACTTCTAGTTTGGAATCCCTGCCTGACAAATGCTACAGAAAAAAAAAGTCTTCTTGTAAAGGTCATAATGTACATGGAAAAAGAAGAATGTCTAGGGAAAGATTTCTGTTTAAAAGAGATTGATTTGATTTGATTTCTGTTGCATTTTTTTTTACTTCCCTTACCACATCCTTTCCTTCATTTAAGAAAACTTAGAGCTAAGTGTAACTCCAGTTCATTTGATTTTAAGATTGGGCTCAATTCCCAAAGAATAATGTTCAATGAGGATGGAAGGACTCAGAGTTCCTCAGAAGTGTCCTGGTTTCTATGGTCAGGATTGATCATATCCAGAAAATTAAAATCAAACACTTCTGTTGGTTTTTCTGGAAATCAGCCAAGCTCCTCAAGAATTTACACTAAAAATACACAGCTGGAATGCAACCCTGAACTGGATGCAAGAGGCAAATCCCTGAGGGAATTCACCCACTCTCTTTTTATCTAAGTGGGAATTGGTGGTGGATTCATCTCATGTTACTTGGTAGTACTGACATCTGCAACTGGACAAGTCATCTTGGCCAGCTCTGAGAAACAAAACCACTCCTAGCACAGGCCATCGGATGGAATTCAGACATCCACTGATTCCTAAGGCAAAATGAGTCTTTCCTGGATGTCCAACTGCATTCCTCAACCTCCTCTGGCTTCCTCAACACACTCCCCCAAGGAGATGGAGGTGATCAAAGCTACATCAAAGGGAGCTCCACCTCGGTGGCCAATGCTGCAGGTGAAGGTGTTTATCTGGAGGAGGAATTTCCTCATCCTAAGGCAAATGTTCAAATGTACAGTGGGATTTTACCTGGCAGTGTGTTTTCCATGGGTATTTACAGGACACTTCTCAACGCCCCTTCACCCCTCCCCACTTAAACATGGCTTTGCAGCCAGCAGAATGTGCTGATACTTTACCAAAATAGACACCAAAATAGGAGTTTTAATGATCCACCAGAATGGGGATTCCACTACTTCCTCCCAGCACCTGAAAAGAAACAAAGCCAGACTTAAAACATCAAGAACAGCAAGCAAGCAGGTCTGTAACCTTCTGAACTTTCCCTAAAAGCTAAGCTTTGCTAGGCTGGGTTGTGTGAAGAGGACTAAATCTCGTGGGTATGGAGTGGGAATGGCCAAAATTTGCTTTGCAGTGGCTGTGAGCACTGGTTGGTACCAGATATCCCAGATATAATGCCAAGATTTTCCCCTTGGCCATGGAATGGGCTGGAGGATGTTAGGCAGGGTGAATGTGGAGGGGGGGGGATGGTGATTTCCTTAATTTCTCCTACACTGAGCTCTGCTACGGGGAAATTCTATCAAAACCATGGAAATCAATCAAAATCTATGAAAAGATTCATCAGTGCTCTCCACTATCCTGGGAGGAGGGGGTTTGATAAGCACAGAGCAATTGGCACCACCAGGAGAAAAAAAAACCCAAAAACCACCATGTCCTTCTGAAAAAAAATCACAGCCAGTGGTGGGGTGAGTCCCACTAAATCCAGCAAGCTTCACCTGAACTACAGATGGAGTGAGAAAAGTCCACAGGGTCCAGGGTGGGATTTATTTCATCCTGGAGCCAGAACTGTCTGCACACACCACCACTCACCTGGGAGTGTGTTTTAAAGCCGACAGGAAAGGAGAGGCAAGGACTGATGTGGGAATGATTGATACTGCTCGGGACACATTTATCTGTGCAGTCAGGTGATGGAAGGTGCATTTTTAGGAAAGCATTCATGGAAATTGGGCTGCTTTCTTGTTAGGAATGGATTAGTGGAGCCTGCTGTAGACAAGTTCGCCGGAATTCAGCTCCTCTAATTCCGAATGTTGGCAGTAGGAGATGAAGAGAGGCACTTTTAGGGCACAGTTCCTGAGAACTATTTTAAGCATCAACCTCAGGATGATAAAAATTGCACTCCATGGACTACACTGACTGAATCTGCACTAACTCTGAGGGGAGATGGAGCAAACTGCTCACATGCAGATGCTTCCAGTCAGGTGTATGCTGCCTTTTCATTTAGAATTAAAGTGGCCCTAATTATGTCTAGTGCTCTTCATTTTTGAAATAAATTGAGACAGTCCGAATGAAGGTCACTTTCATTTGGAGTTAGAATGTTTAAATAGAGGCTTAGTGTTGTTTAACCAATCTTACATAATTAGGGTTTATTTAATCTGGATTAATTTCCTGTTATTTTTTTTTCTCTGCAGGTAATAAAAAAAAAAATCTATGTTAATTATTCATATATTCTGTAAATTCATGCTCTGTTTTACCCAGCACAAAAATGTAGGGCTTTAAAGCTTGCAGAAAATGCAAAGAAGTCTGTATTTTTATTAAGAATTTTTGGAGCTGAGTGGGAATATATAGTGAGAAAAAAGTGGTATCCAGAATGGTTAAATCCTCCTGCCTCTGTCTCATTGTAGAGGCTATTTATTAACAGAGTAAATAAGGTCAGTTTTATGCAGATAGAGTGAAACCATAAAGGAAGTGAGTAGCCCTCAGGAAATGTGCTGGCGTGATTATAAATCAAAAATGCAATGGGAAATCCGAGCTGCTTCTCGTACCGAGCAAAGGGCAACTCAGGACACATTTGGAGGGGAAGAATGCACGGGAGAAAATGGAGTTAACTCCAGGATGCAAATGCAAGAAGTGAGGGAATGCACACTGAGGAGAGAATAAGCACTTGATTCTGCATCTCTCTGGGGTGTTTTCCTATAAAACCCTTTCCAATTACTGCAGTTTGACCGCTTGAATTAAAGCAAGAATGAGGATTTCAGGACCAAATCCTCTTTACTTGCACATATCCTTGGATAACTCTGGTATCTGCCTCATTTTCTTAGCTGCATTCTATCTCTTCTTATACAAAATATCAAAGGCTGCTGCTAGGTTAAAAAGGATGAAGAATACATCCTAAAATCTGCTTGAGATTAAAAAAAAAAACAACAGCAGAGTTTTTAGCCTTTTTCTGTGGGAGAGGATTGGGAGTGTTTATTAATTCCTTGCTGCAGGAGCACATTTAGTGTCAGTTCTGCAAAGCTCTGCTCTGAGCACGGGGCCAAATGCAACCATCAAGGTCTGCTCACAAACTCCCTGCAAATATCCTGACCAAAGCATTGGGAAGAAAAGAGGGAAAGAGACTGGCCTAAAGTGACATTTCAGGGGGAGCCTGGAGGCTTTCCTGGTTCCTGGTGACAGGGGAGAGGTGCTGCTGCTGCTGGGTTGTGGGTTCCCAAGGCTGCAGGGCTTTCCTTGGCCATGAAGGCAAGCAGGATTACAAAAGACAGATAATTGAAGGCACAGGCTTACCCAACATCGAAAAAGTAAATCCTGACAATTGTCCAGGCAGTGATGAACACGGAGGGGGCACCTGAGGAGAGAAGAGAGGGTGTTATTGATGGTGTTACTGCTAGAAATCAGGATCAAGTGGTTATCTGATTTCATTACCAGATTGTTTAAAATCTGCCTCATTTCTTGTTGGAGTCCAGGAAAAGCCTGGGAACTTTTCCTGCTCCTCTGGGTGTTTGTTTTACCCCCAGAACTCCTCAAAATATCTTAGCCTGGGAACTAAGCTGGTGGGAGAGGCTCTCTTCACTTTTGGGAGAACTTGAATGCACCAGAGAAATGAAAAGATCTTTATTTAGTGTACCACAGAGTGTGGAGTTGTAGTTTTTAGGTTTTGCTCTATATTAATATAGAGACGACATGGAGAATTCAGGGTGTCGGCTTCTTCTTCTTCTTTCTTCTTCTTTCTTCTTCTTTCTTCTTTCTTCTTCTTCTTCTTTCTTCTTCTTTCTTCTTCTTTCTTCTTCTTTCTTCTTCTTTCTTCTTCTTTCTTCTTCTTTCTTCTTCTTTCTTCTTCTTTCTTCTTCTTTCTTCTTCTTTCTTCTTCTTTCTTCTTCTTTCTTCTTCTTTCTTCTTCTTTCTTCTTCTTTCTTCTTCTTTCTTCTTCTTTCTTCTTCTTTCTTCTTCTTTCTTCTTCTTTCTTCTTCTTTCTTCTTCTTTCTTCTTCTTTCTTCTTCTTTCTTCTTCTTTCTTCTTCTTTCTTCTTCTTTCTTCTTCTTTCTTCTTCTTTCTTCTTCTTTCTTCTTCTTTCTTCTTCTTTCTTCTTCTTTCTTCTTCTTTCTTCTTCTTTCTTCTTCTTTCTTCTTCTTTCTTCTTCTTTCTTCTTCTTTCTTCTTCTTTCTTCTTCTTTCTTCTTCTTTCTTCTTCTTTCTTCTTCTTTCTTCTTCTTTCTTCTTCTTTCTTCTTCTTTCTTCTTCTTTCTTCTTCTTTCTTCTTCTTTCTTCTTCTTTCTTCTTCTTTCTTCTTCTTTCTTCTTCTTTCTTCTTCTTTCTTCTTCTTTCTTCTTCTTTCTTCTCCTTCTCTTCCTTTTTCTCTCTGACATGAGTTCCTCTGATTGCTAATTGGTAGATAGAATTTAATGTAGAGGAGACATGTCAATGAGGCTGATATTCACTGGTTTTGGGGACAAAATAAGATATAGGTAAAGTTTTCTAACTGGTTGATAATAGATATAAAAGCTACCTGCTTTGGGTAGCCATTGCCATTCTGCCCTCGTGTTCCTGGAGGTCACAGCACAGTCTGTGCCTCTGAAACTTTGATAAGCAAAAATAAACAAGCCTTGAAACAGCAGAAAGAAGCTTCATTTCATCTTTTTGGGACATGGGACATTGAAATAAGGAGCACAGCTGGGCCAGGAGCCAGTGGGGTCCCAGCACCCCTGACATTTCTCAGGGCTGCTCTCCCTCGCTCTCCATCTCTCCTGAGTGACTGAGTGACTGCCTTCCCTCAGGAGTGGGAAAATGCTTCACATTTTCAACCCTCACGTGCCAAACAGGTAACATTGCCTTTCCCTCCCTCTGGCCACGTCAGATCAGCTCTCTGTCACTGCTCCCAGCACCTTGATATTCCTGTGGCACTGCCTAGAAAAAACTTCCAGTGGTAAAAGCAAGGAATTGGGATCACTTGAGATCCTGTGCTGCAGTGTGGACACCTGTACCTGAGGAGGTCACCTCACACAGGCTCTCTTTAGCATCAAGGGGCAGAATTATGTGCTTCTCACACACAGGTCATCCAGCTATGTTAAATGTTTGATGTAGAACAATAAATATGAAATATCCCTGGACTCTTTTGTTCTATAAGGGAGGCTGGAGAACCAAGTTCACACACAGCTGTCTGTAGCTGGCCAGGTGAAGCTGCCTCTGCTCCTCACTCCACGATCTGCCAGACTTGTTCCATCCTTGTGCTGGCTCTTTTCTCTGCCTCTTGTCTTTGACTGGATCTAGGCTGGAAATACTCCAGGAAGGACATGTCTCTCTTCTCTGTGTTCCTCATGGATTGTCTATAGTTTGTTACCAGCCATTTCCAAGTGCAATCACACTAAAGTCAGTAAAAACTGTAATTAGCGCATCCAAATTATTAATTCATGCATAATCCATTCCAGATCCATCCCTGATGCCCTTGCAAATGATGGATGACTGAAAGGCCAAAAGTTCCCTCAAGCACCTGCCTGGTTCTGGAATTGCCCTTCTGCACCCAAGCAACCTCAGGACACATTAGGAGTGCAAGAAATTTCCTTTGATTTAAATCATTACCTTTTTCTATAAAACCTGCCAGCTCTCCAGTGCTGAAATTAGGAATATCTAGAGCACAAGGTGAGTTTAACAAAGATCTGACCTGATTAACTGAAACATGACCTGCTCCCATCACCCCTCCTCCTACCCAGAGCATGAAGAATCATCTCTCCTTTGCAGTGTGAGCCCGAGTGTAGCTCCTGCCACTTTCAATGGAAGCTACTCCATGGATATCTGATCACAACCTGAGTCCAGGTGGATCTCTGGGCATGGCACTATTTTATTTTACCTTTCTATCCTGCTCTAAATATTTCTTAGTTTTGGCTATCGGGAGCAGGCAGTAGAAAGTTATTTGCTTACTTAAATATACATCTTCAGCTAAATGGCATAAAGGGAGAAAAAGATCTCTGTTTCCTTTTTGGAGAAATAAAAGAAGTTGTTCTGGTAGGATTAATTTGCATAAGTCAGCAATTCAGTCGTGAGTTACTTTGTGAAGAGCTTAATTCTCTCTTCCTTGCCATTTTTCTTATTTTACCTTGTTCTGCTCTATTTATTTTATTTTATTTTATTTTACTTTA
>VZRF01007435.1:0-108067 GCA_013396875.1 Vireo altiloquus
CTGCAGCCTCCAAGTGTGGGAAATGCAGCCAAGGAGCGGCTTGGGCTCAGCCTGTGCCATGGGCGGGCTCAGGGCACAGAACCCAGGGCTGTTCTATCTCCACAGCTTCTGATCCTGTCCTGCCTCAAGTTTCCTGAGTGATTCTGCCTAGCTTTGCCACGTGGGGCTGGGCCCGGTGCTGCCTTCCCCAGCTTGGCCATGCAGCGTGGCAGCCAGTGGGGATGGCTTCCAGGGAAAAGGGAAATTGGCTCCTCTGAATTTGAGCTAGCACCGAGCTAAAGCTCTGCTGCCAGCCCTGCCAGAACAGCCTGTGAGCAGGTCAGGCCAGACACATGGGAAACTCCTGAGGATGAGCTGTTCTGGGAGTGTCTGATAGCGAGAATGGGGTGTAGGGAACACATCCCAGGCAGGGAACACATCCCAGGCAGGTAAGGGACAGCTACAGAAAGGCTCTTGTTACCCCTCAGGAGACAGACTGGGAAAACAAACCTGTGAGTGGCACGGAGAGGATCACATCAGGCTGGAACACCAGGAGCTATGACACGAGCTCAGCGCATCAGAGATTCGCAGGAACACTACAGCAATCTGTAGATCTCGCACATAAAATGAAAAGATATTTCAGGAGAAGTCACCAGTTTATGCGAAACAAAAGGGTAGGGAGATGAGAAATTTCTTCTGAAGGAACATTTATTATTCATTTGCCAGGACTGCTCGCAGACAGATTTGATGATGGTGGACACAGAGGGAATGACCTGGCTGCCTGATGAAGTGAAATTGTACTAGCTATGAAAGTGTGCTTGTTAAGAGTAATGACAGCTTCAAGAAAACAGAAATAAAAGATAAGTTTTAATAAAAGGTGTAGGGCGTGAAGTGAATCTGTTGCAAAGGCTTTCAAAAAGGCAGTTTTAACAGTCTCAGCACATGTGAAGAAGGAACTTGCAAGGATACTGTACATGATAACGTGTACCAGAAAGTAAGGAATGATAAACAGAAGAAAGATCAAGAGTGTGCAGAACAGACAGAGTGAGGAATGGCACAGAACAAAAGGTTTAAAGATAAACTCTTATGGAGCAGATGCAGAACACAAAGTGCAAGAATGACACTCAGCTCCACCGTCACAGCTGCACTGGCAGATGGAAAAATACAAATAAGATATAAAACAATGCTCCAAGATCCATAAGGTGTCTGTTCCATGGTTACAATGGTCCTAAATGCACTGGTTTGCTTTTCAAAAAGAATCAGTATTTAATCTCTAAGTATTTAAATACAATATGTTCCGTGAACAAGCAAGTGCTTCTCACACATGAATTTACTCTGTTTAGCCATTTACTTCTGACTTGCCCTCAAGGATTTGGACAGCAGGAGGATCCAAGAGAAAAATCATGTGATAAAAGTTACAGATGATCACACAAACAAGGGATGGCCTGGGCTTTATCTGTAGCAAACTGATCTCTACGTACAGCAGTTGGCTGAGACAAAAAAACCAAGAAAATTGAATTCAAATTTAGGCACATTTAACAACATATGGAGTGTTTTCATTCAACTGGAAGATTAAATTTTTATTATTATTTCATCAAACTTTAACTATCATCTGGAAGAAGTTTTTCATTATTTCCTTAGGATATTTAATTCTTTTACAGTAAAATATTAATGTTCAATCATGTATATTTTCCTTCTGTTCCTCATTCTCTTCAGTTAGTGTCCATTTAAATGTTAAAATAACAAAATTAAATAATTTCTTCCTCAGTGTTCAAAGACCATTTCCATGATGAAATAAAATTTATTTACCACTGCGTCTTTATTATACATGAGTAGACTGAAACAGAAACCTTTCTCAAAGACCTTAAAATTTATTGCAAACACACACACAAAAAAAGGGCAATTTGATAATGGAGAACAGTTTAAGTGACACTGTTTGGGCTATTGATCAGGGGAAGGTAAAAGACTGCTTAAGACTTGCTGCAAAATCCTGAAGTCAATTGAGTGTCTTTACTGATTTCTGTGGACCTGATTTTCTAGGCAGGATTTCTGGCAGAACTTAATAAAAAGAGAGAAGTTACTCAGTAGACAAGAGAGAAAGATCGTTCCAGATATGAACTAATTATCTCAGAGACAGTCAAGATAAGGAAATAAAGGTCATATTGGGAAGAGGGATGAATACATCAAGTGAACAGCACAACAAAAGGTTGTAAGAACGAGAAGACAATTTTCAGTGAACAGCACTGAGGAATCTGTGGAAGGAGCAGGAACAAAAGGACTGAACTGGAGGTAAGACAATGTCTGCACATCTGCAGGGGGAGCAGAGGAGGAGATTGGAGGAGCATAATTAATACAGAGATTCCAGGGTAAGATAAGACAGAGCAAAGGAAAACAAGCCATTCTAAATGTCAGTGTTAACATAATATTTACCAGACAGACAGTGAGGAGTGACTGGATCAACACTGTAGAGATAAAGGTAGAGGAAGCAGACGATAGGATCGGCTCTAAAGATGGCAGCACTCAGATAGTGACAAAATAGCAACCAGGATATCAAAGTGATCCTTCCAGAAGCTGGATGCGAGGCCAGGAAAAGAGATGGTTATTTAGGATTTGTCTGAGTATTGACTGTGTCAGTCATGCATGTCAGAGGAGTCAGAGGACCAGAGGCAGAGTAATTTCACTGTAAACACCAGGAATTATTTGTCTCTCATTACCATCCTAGCACAAGTCTCCCCACAACCCAGCTGTGAGGGTTTACCAATTAAGAGCTGAACAGTCTGCTTAAGAAACAGAAGAAATGCTTTCTTAGGTTATTTTTGGGTTCAATTTGTGTGCTAGAGACAGCCTTAACACCAAGACGTGTATTAACTCACACATAAAGTAACTACTCATAGTGATATAACTGCCCAGCAGTCAATCTAAATTAATATTTTGCAGTTTTTGTGTAATTATGGATGGACAGTGTGGGGAACTCAACCACTGATACAAACAGCTAAAATCAAACAAAGCCACTTCCAGTGTCATCTAGAATGTGCCAATGAACATTTGGATATAAAATCAGTACCTGAAGCTTTGAGCCATCTAAACCATGGAGATACTGGCACATACTCACCCTGGAACCACTCACATGAGGACACAGACACTTCATCCGACTACATTACCATACTCCTAATGTGAATGTTAAAACAATAAAATTATTTGAATGCTGCCTGTGCTGAGTATCACATATTTTATAACTTCATTACAGTTTGGAGCTAAAATCTCTCTCCTTAGTGCTATATATATTAAACCAAAAAAACCCCAATACATTATTTGTTTTCAATCCCTGCTAGTAAAGATAATATTATTGCACTTATTATAATGAAGGTAAGTGCTTCAAAAAGTCCTTCATGTGGCAGCATCATCTGTGTCCTAAGCTGAAGTGTCCATATCTACCACTTCAAAAAGCATTCTCCTTGCTATGGATAACCATTGAAACACACCCTGGGCTAAAGACCCCTTCTCATTTCCTGGGAACTGAGCGTGCTGCTCAGTGAAAAACTGTTCACCACCCATCTAAACTCACAAAAACATATCTAATGTTTGAGTACAAAGGAGAATGACAACTGCGCTAACATGATTTCAGTGCATCTAGTGTTCATAAAGAAATGACAATTTCAAGCTGTCACGCTGCTGAGGAATTCTAAAATTGCTGTTGATGCACCATGCAACCAGAGAACAGGTGCTAGAAATGATTGGAGTGCAGTTCATATTAAATAGAGACCTTTGGAAAAGAAAGGCACATTCTGCCAGGGAAATTTGGAGAGGTTCAGCTGATAACGCTTATTTATGAATACTGGCAAGCAATGGCAAAAGAACAGGAGGTAGAAAGAAAAAAAAAAATTCTTGGATGAACACAGTGATATTGCAGCAGAAGAGCAGACTCGTTCTCCACTGAGACATTATTGCCATACACTGTGCAGGACAGTCAAACCTTTAATAATAACAATGACACAGCATGGAAAAGGCTTCCCTCTCAAAAAGAAAAATCAGCCGCTGTAGTTAATGAAAATCCTATTTTCCTAACATTATCAGTATCTGAAGGACAATCTAGGTGCTTTGGGACACCCCACGGTCATTATCTCACAGAAGGTTAAATGGAGTTACCAATGCTTCAGCAACTTCTCTCTTTTTACTAAACTCAACAGCTGAACGGATTCAGCTACAGATCCAAAACAAAGATAGCCAAAGGTGTGTAGAAAGCTGTTTCAGCCAGCATGTAAAGCAGTGGGGAGCATTTGGTAGGTTTTAATCTGGAACTAAGACAGTCCCTTCCAAAGAACCCAGACAGTTCAATGCTCCTTTTGTACCTCCCAGTCTCTGGAGCTTCTGCTGATTGTTTGCCCAGGCTGCCTTTCCCAGAGCTACTGCAATGCTGGGGCTGGGGGTGCAGAGGGATTCGCAGGGGAGGAAGAGAAAAAGGGAAATAAAAATCAAGTAAGCTCATTGAGCTGTTGCAAGTGGTCCTTAAACAGTTGGATTGAAACTCCTCTCCATCCTATTACCTCCTCCTGCAGAACACCTGCGAGGTGCTCAGCAACCTGGAGTGTTCATCCTGCAGCTGCTGACCTCCCTGAAAATTGTTCAGAGCTCTCAAACACAGCACATGTGGTTTGGGGACCACATTTGTGCCACTTTGATGTATGGGTTTGCATTAGTGGAACAGGACAGAAACACAGCTGCAAGGAAAAACAAAGATCATTTCCCCTGTTCTTCCCCCTCCTCCTGATTCAGCCCTGGAGCCCCTCAGACTCTCGGGCTGCAGGAGCCAGCACATGAGCAGGTGCCACAGGTAGTACCCAGTCACTGATTTTTATGGACACAGGGATCTGAAAAAGGCAAAGCCAGACTCACCAAACACCCATCACACACAGCCAGAGCCAGATAGTGCCCTACAGCTCATGGATGGTTATAAATTCCACCTTGACCACTGGTAAGCTGTAATATTTTACTCCTGTAGTTATCCTAGGCTGGACATAGCTGTAAAAAAGCCTCCTCTCTGAAATCCCCTGACAATGTTTGCCTTCGTGATCATTTGTTTCAGCTAATTCCAGATTTTGACTATTGCATAAACAAGCAATTTTCTAATATAAAATTGCTCACCTTTATTTCAGTGAACAACTCTTTGATTCTGTACTGTGTGATGGAAGAAGGAAGGGAATGATCAGATACTATGGCAGTGGAAATGCTGATAAGATCTTATCAATTTGGTATTTCAGTTAAAGCTTTTATATAAACCGAAATTTGCATAACTTCTATTCTTCTATCCTTTTGTAAATGCAAATAAAACATCAGCATTGGGGAAACAGAAGCAGGTTGACAAATAAACCCTTGGGAAAGCCAGGTACTGCCAGCTTCTCTTCTGTGCCTGAATATTCCCCCTTTCTAACAGCCACAGTGGATAGCATTTTTCCAAGCCTAAGACACACAGGTTTGAATTCAGGAATAGCTGAGGAGAATCTAAAGAAGCTTCCAGTGAGATCTAGTTCACAAAACGTGTTTTCAGAGCTTAACTCATGTAAAGTTCCTCTAAACTCTAAGCTTTTGGGTTTGAACCCATCCTCAATAAGAACAACTCCATCAGGTGTCCCTTGCTACCTTTGAAATTTGGTTCTAGGTTAGCCAAAGAGAAGATGTGGTTGAGGCTTTAGGAGGGTAAAGAATAAAACCACCAAGATCCCACATGAAGTGCCTGACAAGAACTTTACCAGCGACTTGTAGCTGATGTGACAGACAGGGGTGATGAAAGTCTTGCATCCAACAGCCAAATTCTGGTTTTGTTCTGCAGAAAAGGCTTCTGTTAATACCTGGACTGTCAGACCATGCTCTGGTGTGGTGAGGAGCACATTTCTCCCAGCATCCAAAGACCTGCACTGGACATCACAAACTATTGCAACCCAGCAAAGGCAGGAAAACAAGGCTCTGATAAGATCACTAAACACATCAGTGGGATAAAGAGAAAACAGAGCCTGAAGTGGCAAACACCACGGGGGAGCACAGTGACCTTAGCAGAATCACACACGCAGCCCCCACGGACAGAGGCTCTCTGCTAATTACACGGGTATTTTGCTAATGTGCCAAGAGAGAACCCAGTCACTCTGCTGGGCCTGCTTCTCAAATCTTTCAAAGGTCAAAATGAAATTGGAAGTAATCTAAAATGTCCTGCTCTTGCCCCTCTGTCCCCAGCGACATTTTGGAGCCACGTGCTGGACTAAGCAGCTTGACACAGAATGTACTTGGCCATGTCTCCACAGAAGGGAGTACATGGAAAAGCATTTAACATTGACCTATTTGTGCTCCCATTTTAATCAGCTGGAAATCACAGGCTGGCCAGAAAGGGATGCATCTAAAAGTCCTACCTGTGAACACTAATGTTACAAAATTTAAACGTGAATAAGCAATACCAGTGACTTCAGTGGTGTCCTGCAAACGGTCCCATCCTCCCCCAAGGGGTGGAACATGAGGTTCTCGGATTGCCCAGAAGGGTTAGAGGAGGTGCAGTGAGCACAGGGTGTGAGCTGCAGGGCACAGGACGAGAGCTGCCCTCAAACTGAGTCACAGGTGCACTCTGGTGTCTCAGCGTGTACCCTTTGATACAACTGCTTTGAGATTTTTAAGATAAATCCTGACTTGAGTAGCAAAGGCTTGTTTGCTTAAGTCTGAATTTTTCTTTTCAAGTAAGGCTTTAAACTTTCTTTGCCACAAGCTTCCCCTCACTCTCTTTACACTTTATGTGTGGTACAGCATGTAGGTTTCGTTTCCTGCTGAATTCACACTTTTTGTTTGCTTATATATTTCAAGATCTCAATCAATCATGTTGTCAAAACAGTCTTTTTGTATCATCTACCTACCACCACTTGTCATTAGAGATGTTTAAAGCTCCAGTGCTGTAGAGAGTCTGATTTACGCTCTGACATCTCCCACACTGAGCTTATTATAGTCATGTATAAACTGCCCTTTCACAAGCTTTAATTAGGAAATAACAAATGGTTCAGGAGCATGCTGTTAGGCAGTTTATTCTTTCTAAATTCAGTATTTCCACTGTACTCTGCTGATCACAATGTCGTGCTATGCAACAATCATGTTGATTTCTAAATTTTTACTTTAACATTTAAATCTCTTTGTGACCTTTTCCCTTCTCCTCCATCTCCTCCTCCTCAAACACATTTTACAGTTTTCTGAATTGTTCTGGATGCAATATTTCTGAGCTGAAACAGGAATAAGCTAAAAATAAGCACTGCACCATCAGAAAACATTTATTTTATTAAAGGCCCACTGGAGAGGTGGCTTTCTTGGTAACACACCATACTCTCTGCATTCTAATACACCACTATAGCCTTGCAATTTCACTAGGACTTTAATAAAAACTGAGATGAATTATATTGTTCAGTGGCTTGGAGTCACAAATTCCAGAAAGGGTTATATAGTTCAATTAACCAGTCACCACATTGCCAGAGCTTATTTTATACAGTAAAATTAACGCTGGGGAAATGCATCTGCAGCAGTTGCTGCAGACCACGGTGTTATATCAAACACTGTCTGGAGAGACAATCACACAGACCCCAAAATAAAAGGGGGAGGAAGTCCTAGAGGTCGAACATGAAAGCAATATTTTGGATGTGTATCTATGCATCTCTTGCTTGCAAAACTTTGTTTTTCATGTCTATAAGTGCAATAGTTAGAGAAGATGCTGATTTGAACGTCCCTGACACAACCAGCCCTGCAGTACCTGTTTATTTCCCAAAAGAATGTGTTTTAGTATTTATGAGGCAAAGTCCCAGCCGAGTCCGCCTGCAATCAGTCACTGCTGCTTTGCAGCAGAGTAAAGACTTCTGAACAGATTCATCACTACAACTGCCTAAAGATTATTCCATTCCAAAATCATGTTTTCCCTGCACAGCACCAATGGCAACAAAAAAAAGTCCGAAAGGGCTCAAAATGTTTCTCTGCCTTGCTTGGCTGGTGTTTCCCACCTGAGAGTTGCTTATTGCTCAGGTTCGTGGTGCTCCTCCTCTTCAGCACCAGCTCAGGTTACTTCAGGCCACCATTCCAGTTGTTTTGGTACCAGATTTGGTCCAAATGCCTCTTCCTTAGCGTTTCAGAGCCTCCAGTTTCTGTCTGCTGTGCAAGCAGCTCCTGCACAGCTCGGGGTCCAACTGCACGGGCTGGCTGGGCTCTCCAGCTGGCTCTCCAAAGGCACTCTCTGCCACAGGCACTTTTGGAAGGGATGCTGGAGAAAGCATCAGCAGTTGTGATATTTTGAGCTTGGAATCGGCAAAGACCTAAGAATCAGCATGCACACACTCATGGAGACCTCGGCAGCAAGAAGCACAAACATAAATGAGGAATATTTAGGTTTTTCCAGAGATATTCACACCAGGGTCACAAGCAAAGGCACTGCACACTGATAACTCATCCCTGGAAGGGCTCCAGGCCAGGCTGCACGAGGCTCTGAGCAACCTGTTCCAGTGGAAGGTGTCCCTGCCCACGGCAGGGGGTTGGAATGGGATGAATCCCCCCGGGGTGAATTATCCTGTAGCAAAACAAGGTCTCTTTCAGGTCCCTTCCAACCCAAACAATTCCATGGTTTGCTTTACTTGCTGAGATAAGCACACAAACAGTGAGTTGCTTTGTCAATGCCTGGCAGTGTGGAATATTCCCCTGCTTGGGAACTGATCTGTTTTCCTCCATGAAAACAAGTCTTGGGGGCTGCTCAGGAAGCCTGTCTCTGTAACAGGCATTTTGAGAGGGTTTTTTCCTGTGATTTTCATAGAATAAAAATACATATATACAGAAATACTTCATTAAACCCAGCACACAGCACTTGATAATGCACAAATATGGATTTATTTGACACACGAAGATAGATGCATCATTATAAAAGGGGCGCACTGGAGTGCACTGGTGATCAAACTAAGCCCAACCTGTTGAAAATTGTATTTCCATTTTATTAGCTCCAATCATTCATCAACTTGCAGAGAAATTCTTGCTCAAACAACATCTTTCTCAAAGGGTTCTTTGGGGAACAGAATACATAGCTTGTTTTAAAAACTGATATATTTTGTTTTAATAAAATGTTTGGCTTTGAGTACACAGACTGATACACTCTGTCAAAATGTGTTAGATCCCTAGATAACTGCATAACACCAGAGTATTATTTGACACGTTTTTGAAGTCTATTTTTGCTTATTTTTATCTATTATTTTATTTATGTTTGGCGGTAGGCTTTATTTTTATTTATTCGCATTTGTTACTTTCAAAGTTTAGTCCTGGCATTTCATCTGTACGTTCTGTGTGCTTTTGGCAGGCTCAAAGGGAGCCTGCTGGGACTGGGATGAGCAAAATTTGTCCTAGCTCATGCACCCCATAGGATGTAGATCTAAAACGGAATTAGACTGAGGTAGGGCCACATTCAGCTCTGTGCTGAGTGACTTCCCAGGCAGGGGAATTTTCCACTTTCCAGGAATGTGTTTACATTGCAGATATGAAGGACTAATTCCCAATTCTTCTAGATCTGACTCAAACTCTCATTTACTTATAAGGCCTGTTATAAATCCTGGGCCTGCCTACATAATTTTGTGCTACAATGTGCTATTATCCTTCTACATAAAATAAATGTGAGTGAATACCTCAAGGGTGAATTATCCTGTATCAAAACAAGAAAGTGAATTGCTTGTGTCTAAAGTTCCAAGGAATAAAAATGACAGAATTTTAAAATTCTAATAAATAACTGATTAGTTACCACTCTTTATAATCTCTCTGCTCTGCTGAATGTTTTGCCAGATTGAGTTTCCCAAGGCAAAAATACAGTTCCAGTTTATAAATAATTTCCTGAATCCACAGGAACACCTCTACAGAACTTACAGGCAATAAACGATCTCACAGAAGTCTGAGATATCCGTCCTTTTTACCACAGGAGTTTTTTTATTCCAGTCTGTTTGTGCAGACAGACTCTAAACGTGACCATTTCCTGAGTATTTGCTTACCCCTCCTTACAGCACTTATGCTTTTTTAGCAGGGAGATTCATTACACCAGCAACAAAATACCTTTCAAAGTCCAAGAGGCAAAATTTGGTATAGTTTGGAAGGATCCACCTGAATCGATTTAAACAGCCACAATCCTGAGTGTTGAGACTATTATATGAAATCCAAGGCAAACATAACAACCTCAGAGGGAACTCTGAGTCTCCAGAAACACCTTAGTGAGGTACACAATGTAACCCAAAGAGTATCACTTGTAAACTTTTATATTATTCTCTGCAAGGTTATTCCAGTAACTGGCATTGAGAAAATCCCTGTTTTTAATGTATAAACCAGCAGAAGAATTGAAGAAAAGCTTCCCCTTCTATTTCATTCTCATACCCATCTGCTTCTTCCCATGCAGACCCCATCCTCAGTCCCTGAGAATCCCTTTGTCGCAGGTGAACAATGCTGGTGTTTCTGCCGTGTATTACAGGAGCAGCACATCTTCCCTGTGAATGGCTGCGGAGCTGAACAGGTTTAAATTAAGTTTCTCTGAGTTGTGAAGGTGCCTGGATTGCCCTGCACGTCAGCTGCACCTCTGCTCCTCCCCGAGGCACCACAAAGGCTCTGGGTGCACCCTGTACCACAGCTGGCACGGATGGAATGCCTGCACAGAGCACTTCAGGGATTTTATTTGTGCCGATATCCACTACAGGAGATGCAGAGTTTAGTGTGAGATTCATCTGAAAAAGTAGCTTTTCAAAAGCTGTCTGCCTTTCAGTTTATGTGAGGTGGAGAACAGATGCACAAATCCATTCCCTCTGCGGGTGCTTTTAATGTTATCAAAAATTCCTTCCAGGAATTCAATTTTCTGCAAGGCAGTAAGAGCACAGAGAGGTCTAGAATCTGAGATAGCACAAGAGCACCAAAAAATATGGCGAAGTCTCTGAAAACACCGAAAATTTAATGGATTCAAATAAAGTAGGGGAAAGAGGAAGGAATATTATCGTCCTGTGCCCTTTGTTTTCTTCTCCCATTTTCCCATTGGGCTCCGCAGTCTCAAGCAGGAGGGTGTGTAGTCCTAATTAGAGTTGGAAGCCTTTGTGGGGAGGAAGAGCTGTGCCAAGTGATGCCACAAAGCTTTGCATCTGAAAGGCTAAATACCCCCATAAAGTCCCAGCCCGAGATGTGTGCTCTGGTTCTGCTGAGGGATGGCAGCTCACAGGCTGTGAGGGAGGAGCAGCCACGGAGCAGCGACAAGAAGCTCAAGCTAACAAGACCTGCTGGGAGGAATTTGCTGCAAACAAAAATGTAGACAGGTCTGGCTTTCTGGTTCCAACGTGTTCCGTGTTGACTTTATGAGCTTTTCACAAGAAAAAAGCACAGAAACCTGGGTGGGCTGCGTAAGGAACTCATAAAGAAGCTAAATAGCAGCAGAAGGGCTGATGCCTGCAAGGACCACGGCCAAAGTCCCACACGACTGACAAGTAAGCAGTGGGGATCAGAGGAAGGCACTCCAATGTCAGGATGCTGAAAACGGGATGGATTACAGAGCTCATCGCTTTTGATAAGCAGCCCCTGTGAAATAAAGCTCTGATGCCTTATTGGATAAAGCACTGGCTGCTCTTCAGCTGAACAAACAGGTCAAACACGTCCAGGCAAATATCTGCTCTTCAGCGTTAAAGGGGAGCTGTGACTCTGCCTCTCCTCTCTGTCAGGTTGGGTTTGGATCCACTCTGACTCCTGCTGTACCTGTGGGGATGGAAACAGCACAGCTCCAGGCTGGAAGGGCCATTGAGCCCATCAGGAATGTGTGAGCACCTCCTCCCAGAGGGGATTATCGACAGGAGCCACTCCTGATGGGTATTTACACCCTGAACAAGGAGCACGGTCCTGACATCATTAATTAGGCAAATACTCTAGCTCATTAAATAATACAAACCCAGAGAAGGGCTCACCACTTCTGTGAGTTAGGACTTGTAATCTATTTATCCTGCCAAAATGACACATTTCTAAAGCTTTTACACCTAACTGAACTCTGCTGCTTTTCAAGAGGTTTCTGTGATACTCCAGTTGCAGCAGGTAAGATTTATAAAAGCACACAATATTTTATGTCAAACCTTTCATCCTGAGATATTTCAAAATCTTAAATTAAATTATAATTTGGGCAAAAATAATTTATTACACCTCTGCAGTGCAGCCCTGTTCTACGTTGGGATGAACTAACCATTATTTCAAAGACCACAGCACACCAGGTTTGCAAAAAAAAAGAAAAATCCTGAAGTGACTGTTAACCTGAATGCAGATTAATATCAACAGCAAATCACTTGGGTGTTTCTTTCAGAATTGACTAAGGAAGTCTGAAATAATTTCTCACAGGCTGCTAAATGCCAGTTAGCAGGGGGCCTTTTGCTTATTTGTTTGTCTTCTATATGAAGAAAGACTTTTGCCTACCTGAGCTAGACCCAGAACTGTCAGCTGCTCCCCAGCTCCTGCATAAACCACTGAGGTGTCCAGATCCTGAGAAGTATTTGAAATTAATATTTGAAACCATCTGGTCAAGAAAAATATACTGAAGTTGGAAAAAAAGACAACTGGCAGGAGACAGAGGCATAATTAATTCAATTTTAACATCCACACAGAGGCAATGCTAAGGCAGGACCAGGGGAACCAAGAATTTAATTTCTCTGCTCCAAACTTTCTGCCACTCTGGAAGAATAACTGCGATGCTGCTGTCTGAAAATGCTTTCAGCAAAAGCCCTAACGTTCCAAATGGGCCCGCAAATCTCATTCCTGTATGGTTTTTAAGTTGTTTAGTTCTGAATCAGCAGTCTAAAAGTGTGTTTAAACACTGCAGGTAACCATTTCCCATGGAACAAATAGGGAGGAAATCAGGTTATAGCGAGGGCACCCAGCAGGACTCTCCCACTGTCTGCTCAGTGTCAATGTAAACTGATTCCTTTAAGAAAGACACTCGGGGAGAAGGGAACAGATTGTGGGAAACATGTTCTGCATGCAAGAAAGAGCCAGGAGATGGAATGCTGGATACTATGAGATAATTATGCACAGGGAAGAAAAGAAGAATCAGACAGGGTAGCAGCAGAATAACAATATTTCAGGAGATGGGAGCTGTACAAACCAGGCTGACTTGCAGCAGCACGAGGCAGATAATAGATGAGCATCCTCTCTCACTCTGTGCTCACTTACTAATTCATGGAAAATAACTGCCACGCTGCAAGTTTCTGATGGTTTATCATTGTTCAGGTCACTAAAACTACTGGTTTTGCCAACCACTGAGTTATGAACTAAACAAGAAACATACTACAGAGAACTGTACATGTTTATGCAGTAAATAAAAAAAAAATTACTTTCAGACATACTAAAAAAATGGATTATGACAGCTGAAAAATTGAGAAAAGGTTGCTGTAATAAGCACAAAAAAACCCACCTAGAAAGATGCTAAGTAGGCACAAATCTGAGCTGTGGGCAGCCCAAAACTTCTCTGTGTGTGACCTTCACTCCTGGGGGGCTGTAAGAAGAAAAAATCTCCCTGGGTACGACCTCATAACAGCACCTCCCACACACAAAATTCTGAGAGCACTCAAAGGAGATTGGGATGGAAATGGAGCTCGTTTACACAATATCAAGAGATTTAAATAGGTTTCAACTAGTTCTAGCAGGGGTCTAGCAGAACATAACACACCTAGGCTATCAAAAAGGGTTGGATTACTTCACTGATTAATGTAAGATAATGACAGTTAAGATAGAAGTTTTTGTTTTTGTTGTAATATGGAGTCACTGAAGGGGCTACAAAAGTGATGCACAGCCAACAGAAATGACTCATCAGAAAAGAAATTTAGTTCCTTTTTTCAAATCCACTTGATTTTTGTGTAATTTGAAATTTCAACTCTTAATGAATTTCTTTTTTAGTAGAGATAATGTTACTGGAGAAGAGAGCCTGAAAATATCTTTTGGGAAAAATGTGGTAAAAATGGATCAGGGAAACAAAAGTCACTGGCAAACAAAAAAGGAATCTATCTATCTCTATATATATATGTATGTGTATGAGAGATGACTGACCTGGGTCAGCCGAGGACTGATTATCCCTTTTCCTTCCCTGAAAATGTTCAAGAAAAAAGAAAAAGGAAAATATTTTAAACGAACTCATTCTTGAAACAAACATAAGGCTCCCATGAGCAGTAAAAATCTAGTCAAAGAAGTTCTTGAGCCTTAAAACAGATGACCTCTTCCTGCTTTGAATAATCAGTAAGCCTATGGCAAGGTCTAAGCTTTTGTTTGTCTTCTGAATCTGCTGCTTCCATTCTAAAACCTTTATAAAACAGAGCAACAGCATAAAGCCAAGCAGTGGTTTCAGCACTATCTATAATATGTAGCTTATCAAGAAAATAAACCCTAATTTTAGACTATGACAGAGCAACAGCTATGATTTCGCTTGTTTTAAGCTTTTGGTTTAGGAGGAAGGAAAAGGAACATGGCTCAAGTTATCACTAGACAACATTTTGAGATTCTTCCCTCCAGTTCACAAATTCAAATCATCTCAGGAGCATAAAGACAAGGTAACACAAAATCAAAAGAGAACACTGTGGAGGGTCAGCAAGGAATGGCAGCTGCACAAACACCACTTTACCTGCAGGCCCTCATTACATCACCCAAATAACAGACATTTGGTGCTGTGACTACAGCAAGAGCAAGGAACCTTCATGGCATACAAATTATGGAATACAAATCACAGATTTCAAAAATGGAAAGGTCTCAGGACTAATGAAGTGAGAGCAAACAGGAACTCTCTGCATTGCTGAAAAAGTAGTCAACAAAATTAGGGAGCAAATGAAACACTCCGGAATGGTTGGTAATTACCACGGCTCACAAATGAGAAGTGTGATACTCAATCACAGAAAGCAGCAACACAAGAAGCCCAGATATTGTAATTGCAGGAAAAGATAATCATGTGTATAATAAAATAACAAAGAAAATTGTGGTAACCAGGAGATCAGAGAGGATTCTGCAAAGGATAATACAAAAGAAGGAGTAATACAGAATAATTTCAGAGACCAAAATGAGGAAGCTGAGGAGAAAGAATGGTAAGGGAGTAGGAGGGATTTTATAATATGCTGGCTAGAGTTTGGGTTTTTTTATTTTAAAGACCAAGCTAATTAGACACTGAATAGTTATCTAGAACAAAGGTTAAGTATCAGCTGTTAAGACAGAAGAGAGCACTCAAGGTGAACCTGTCACAGATTTCCAAGTTGTAGTAAAAAATAAAAAAGAAGATGATGGAAGACTGGCTTAAAATTTTAGGGACAGAAATAGCACATGAAGTGACAATTTCTCCTGTGGTTTTGTTATTGTTGGGAACAAGTGGTATGCATACAAATCATGAAGTATATTTTTTGATGCACTTTTAAAAAGAATGTATCACGGTGCAGTAGCTTACAGTTAATGGAAATATTCTAATTATTGAATATATGTGAAAATAACATTGGTGCAAGTCAGACAACTTTTATCTTGTAAAATGTAGTTGCTTTGCTTTTCTGCTTGTTATGACATGATTCCTGGAAATGTGATTGCAACCAAATATTCATATTAATGCTGACTAGGACCTGCATGCCTCAGCTCCAAAGCAGAGGAGGAAATGGATCCTACATGAAAAATGATTACTCTGGGTAGCATCTCATCCCATACATCATAATCCTTTAGTCTGAAATCACTGTTCTTCCAAAACTGAAAAATTCAGCATCCTTTGTGCAGTCCTGTTGTAAGCCTGGGTGTGTTGAAGCATCTCGGTGGAAACTCAGTCCTGTACAAACACCAGAGACAAAACCCAGCTCCAACATTTCTCTGCTTTGTGTGATCACCCCAACAACTCACCCCAGTCCCTGCTCGGGCTCTGGGCAGTGCCACTTTGCAAAGGTTGTCTCTGTCAACCTCTACAAACACACTGCTCTGGTTTGGGCTCATCCCTGATATCCAGAGCAGAGCTGCCTCACTGCTTCTTTTATCTCTTCTGCTCAAATACAACGGCAATTTATACTGTATGTATTTATTAGAAACATCTGCACTTCTAAAACCCTATCAAGACTTTCAAAGTATGCTATTAAAATAAGTAAAAGCATCATCAAGCTCATGAGGATTGTCTGTATGTTTTCAATTTTTTTTCAGCATTTTTTCTGAGGGATCATTTTACTAAGCGTAAAAGAATTCTATGTCTAAATAATTCATTTTATCTGAACACATATTGGTCATTGAAATACAACTTATCTTTATTTTGAGAGTCTAAACAGACTTCAGATGTTCTTTCTTTGATATGTTGCAAGGTGATACATTTCTGCTACAAGAATTATGGACTCTGTATTTCTCACTAAATGTATTTGTTTTTGTACCTTTTTTCCCTAGGAATATTTAATGATATTTTTTTGTTTGTTTGTTATCTTGTTGTGTCGTGTTAGGGTTTTTTTAGTGACAGTTACATTTTACGGTACCATAGAAAAATCCAGGTTAGATGAAAACTGGAACAGTGGCTAACCCAAACTCCTGCTCAGAGGAGGGCCAGCCACAGGATCAGTCCAGATTATCCAACACTTCACCCACTCATGTCATGAAAAAGCGCTCAGGATGGAGACTCTCCAACCTTTCTGCACAGCCTGTTTCTATGTTTGACTGTTCCAGGAGTAAAAAAAAAAGGAAAAGAAAAGTAACAAATGTCAAAAAAGACTTTTCTTCCACCCAGCAAGAGCCGCTCTGCCCACTGTCTCTCATCCTCCCACGCTGCAGCACTGGCGGCACCCACAGGCGCTGGCAGGATGCTCGTGGCCCCCTGTGCCTTCCCTGCCTTCCCCAGCCTAAACAAGCTCGCAGCCCCTGCTGACTTCATCTGGCAGAATCAATTTTATTTCTCCTGAGTGTCTGCAGGGATGGGGACCAAGCTGAGCACAGCAACCTGGGCGTGTCCCCTGACGTCCCAGTAAAGGTGGATGATCCCTGTCCTTGCCCTGGCTGTGCTGGGGTCCCTGTGCTCTGGCTGTGCTGGGGTCCCTGTGCCCAGGCCGTGCTGCTCTCGCTGTGCCCAGGCTCTCCAAGGCCATGCTGCTCTCCCTGTGCCCAGGCTCTGCCAGGCCGTGCTGCTCTCCCTGTGCCCAGGCTCTCCAAGGCCATGCTGCTCTCCCTGTGCCCAGGTTCTCCAAGGCCATGCTGCTCTCCCTGTGCCCAGGCTCTGCCAGGCTGTGCTGCTCTCCCTGTGCCCAGGCCGTGCTGCTCTCCCTGTGCCCAGGCCATGCTGCTCTCCCTGTGCCCAGGCTGTGCTGCTCTCCCTGTGCTCAGGCCATGCTGCTCTCCCTGTGCTCAGGCTCTCCAAGGCCATGCTGCTCTCCCTGTGCCCAGCTTTCTGCCCGCTGCTTTTTGGCAGAGCAGGTTTCCAGCAGAGCTGCTCCCCATCCTGCATCACTGCCAGGGGTTTGTCCCTCCCAGAGCCTTCACATCAGTACTTGGTGGGCTCACGAGGTTCCTCCTGCCCACTCTGCCAGCCTGGCCAGGGCCCTCACACTGGCCAGCTCCCAGACACTCCTGTCACCAAAAACCTGCTGAGAGGTGGTTTTCATTAGCTCCAGCAGGTTAAACTGCTCGTTTGACAGGAGAAATAAAGTCACTGCTATCTTAAATAGGTGATTCCACATTCGGAATTTAATTCGAATGGCTGATACCTAATTTCTCCTGCACGCATATAAAAAAATATGAGGATTGAGACTGTTGAGTACAAATCTATACTCAAGCCAAAGTGCTTCCCCTAAAATGAAAGGCAGATCCCGAGTCCAACAGCTCACTCCTCTGCTGAAAGCATTCCAGTTTAATCCAGAGTATTCACATACGCAGAACTGAAGTAACACTGGGGAGGAATCGGTCTCATGATATCTGTAAGTGTGCAAAAACTTTCTAAATGGGGTAAAAGCAAGTGCAAATATAAAGCTAAAAAGACAAGAGTTGATTATTTTCCTGTGTAAGCATTAGAAAACATGTTATGACTGTAAACCACAAAGCAAACACATCTGAGGTGTGATACTCCAAGTGCAGTATTTCTGGAACAACAAATTTGGTGAAACCTGGAAAATGACTAGATACATAAAATATCAAGCTGCAGTGTCAGTTAAGTGACAGGTAAATTAAAGCACAACAGAACAAGGACACTGATTTGGTTCAAAATTCTATGTCTGCAGCAAGAATTACATAAATAAATTGGCAGGCAGGCACAGACATTTCATATAAAAGATGACAACAAAACCAGCAGAGAGTTATGAAATTGTGAGTTGTTATTACAATTCTTGGAGACATTTTTTGACCTTCTTCAAACTATTTATATTGGGGAAAGCTCAGACACAAACACCAGAACACTGGCCATGCATAACTGAACTGTTTGGTTGCTTGTGGAACCTTTGGGGACTGCAGCCTATGAGGACAAGTAGCTGATTTTCAGCCGTGTTACCCAGTTTGTGCCTCCATGGGTCGTGCCCAAGCTGCCAGGACAGCTCAGCTCTCAGACCTGTTGCCATTCACTTTCCCCAAGACTCACAAAGGCAGACAAGTAGGGTGCTGGTGTATCCAATTGACTCTGGCAGCTCAAAGGTTGCTCCCAAGGAGCCTCTTTCGTGCAGACGTGGCCAGGAGAGGCAGTTCTGGCAGGAGCTCGTGTATGCTGACCAGAGGATGAGCCAACCTCCAGGCAGGGAACACAACATCGATTGTACACTGCAGGGAAGGGCTGTGGCAGAAAAGTGGCACTGCACTGTTGCCTTTTCCTGGTTTTAAAATTAAAACCAAAACTGGGTTTATAGGGAAAAGAGGTTTTTACCTTGGTATTTATTTCAGGATCCTTGGGTACAGGTGGAATGCCCCGAAATGCACACACAGCCCCCCACATACTGAAATGCACACAATTATAGGTCTTGCTAATTAGCATAATTATCAAAGANAATCAGCACCAGGACATCCCAGCTGCCTCTGCAAGGAGGACTGGAAGCCCCAGCACTGCTGAAAGGGTTGCCAAGCACTGAACAGGCTGCCCAGGGCAGGGGTGGGTTCACCATCCCTGAAGGGATTTAGAGGAATGCAGTTGTGGCACTTGGAGACCTGGTTTAGCAGAGGGCTTGGCAGTGCTGGGTTAGTGGCTGGACTTGATCTCAGAAGGCTTTTCCAACGAAATGATTCCATGACTCTTTGACAAACAGCTAATTCTGAGGTTGTTAGCCGAGGGAAAAAAAATCCCCAAAGTGTGGGAGGGGAAAAAAGAAGGAAAATGCATGTTGCTCCAGCATCTGCAAGACCAAAACTGCCACAAATGTAATAGTGCTGCTAAAAATGTCTGGAGAAACTTTCTATAGGAATGACCAGACACAAGGAAATGATCAAGTCAGGATGTTTAAAAATGTCCTGTCTGGAAATAGTTCCATCGTCAGCTGAGGCAGAATAATATTGCATTTATTCCCAGTCCAAACTGAGTAAACTGAAAACGTCTTCATTAAAAGGGGTTTAACACACACGGTGTAATCTTATACTGTAATAAACCAGGAATTTACTCACGGTCAATTATCCCATATCAGCTGGGGGCAGGTGGAGGGGGGAAGGATGGAATTCCCAGCTGAGTGCCAATAATTTCTTAAATAGCTGAAACTCATTTGCTTGTTATAGTCCAAACATCATTTAATTATCATAACAGTGCAGAACGTGTGGCAGCTCCTGACCAAAATCTCCACTTTAATTCTCTGCAGTACAAATATGCCAGGTATAAACCAAGGCTGGGTTTGATTCTGAAGGGTGCAGTATCTGCAACTCCTGCCCAGGATCCTGACGATTTTAGAGAGCTTCTGTGAGCAATGACTTGAATAAAAGTATGGAGAATTTGGTACCTTGAAGAAGGAAGCCGACTTTAAAAGGTAAATTCTGTGTGCCTTGCACATGCAGAACTCTCCTAGACAAGTTTCAAATGAGTCCTGCTGTTACTGCATCACACTGCTCTATTCACAGTAAGGAAAAAAGAAATGTAAACATGAAAGATCTTTAGAAAGTGTACTTGCTTAGAGATATTTTTTCCTCTTTATATTTCCATTTCTTTTTCTATTTTCACTAAGCCTATTTTTTTTTGTTGTTGTTTTCTTCTCTGAGAGAAGTTTTAGCCTGATTGCTTTCAAGAATGCCAATAATCACATATCACTATCCACAGCATCTTATAGGAGGCTCTGCTGTACCTAACTGCATTACCTTTCCCAGCACCTTAGATCAGGATAGCATGAAACTGCTGTTTCTCATGTCACAGAGGTGAGTTCTCTTCTTAGATTGTATGAAACAGCTAGTAAAAAGTCACTATTATCTGAATCCAAATACACAAAATAATCCTAAGTGGTTGCCATTTTACTGATAGTCTGTGAGACATGATTGTGTCATTTACTGAATTCAGCCACTAAATGACAACATGAGCTGGAACTGTGTGAACAATTCCTTTCAGAGCCATATGTCTGCAAATTGTCTGAAAATTGCCAGCACAGTAGAGGGGGGGAAAAAACCCCAACAAAACAACAACACTAAAAAAAAAAATCCTCCCAAAACAAACAAGCAGTTGCTTTGAAAATCCAATTTGGAATAATACAACTGAAGTGACTTCCACTCTTCCCTCCAAATGCTTACGTGTGAATGTGGCAGGATACGATTCAGAGAAATTGCACATGTAGCTGCAGATAGAACCAGTAAAAGTCACAGAAAGTGACATTTCTTTGCGTGCTGTACATCAGTGTTAATATGGGAGATCAAGATGACAGGACAAAATGCAGTAAATACAGATACAGCAGCATCCGTGGAGAGACACAATCCTATAATCCCCCCAGAGGCTCCAGAATACAGACATTATTTGCACCGATTTGTGATAGAAAATAGTTTGCTTTTTGCAAGTAGAAGGGATTTTTTTCTCCAGCATAGGCATTTACTCAAAGCTGAATAAAAGTTACTTGACAATTAGTTACTGGCACCTTGTGAGAGCCAGATCAGACATGGAACAATCAGGGGTAACTTACATGAAAGATCATGGTGCAGCTTCACCTCCGTGCCTTGGACCTCCAAGCCATGAAGAAGGTGAGCTAACAAGCACTTCCTGCACAGGGCTTCATTCAGTGCTGCTCCCCTCTGGTTAAATGAATATTTGCCACAAAACTTTAGGTTTAGGCTGGTTTTGTTTGAACTGATGTGAACAGAAACACTGCTGCAAAGACAGGCTGGTCTGACCTTTCACTGAGGTCAAATTCAGAGTGAGAGGCTGCTCAGCCCATCCCTGCCCACTCCTGGGTGCCCAGCTGTGTTCAGACCCTACCAGGATAACCAAGGATCCGGACACAGACTTTAGTCTTGGAATCTTGGCTGCATTTTCCAAGAACTTCACCTGGTCTAACAGAAGGAACAACTTCTTTGGGATTCTGCTTTCCTTACACCCTTAGGCACCAGTCCCACCCAGGTACCTCGCCAGGCAGCAGTCAGAGCACATCCTACATCCCAATTTACCTCCCTTCCCCTCCCCTGCATCCTGGGGAGCAGCTGGCCAGTGGGGCCCATGGAGGGTGCTGTGTTCACCTGAATCATCTCAGCATTTTGCACGGCTACAGCTGCCCCACTGAGAAGGTGGTGGGAGCTGCAAATCAGGTTACAAGAGGTAGCACGATCCTGCCACCTCGTCTTAGCTACACATCATTTACAACTTCATGGCAAACTGAAGCGAGATGTGTGAGTCTCACAAGCCTCTTGCAGCAGGCAGGGAGGCATCAATGCCACCAAGACATCTTCTATGTCCCATTCTTTCTGCCAGATGGGTCTGTACCGCTGTGGTTCTGGTTCTGGAGCAGCTATTCTAAAGAGGGTTCAAGGGTAGGGAGCAGCCATGGTCACCTACACATTTGGCTTGTGACTTGTCACTTCAGCCTGCTCGAGCACACAGAGGGGACACAGAAACAGAGCTGCCTGCTGCTGAGAAACAGGGTCTGTGGGCTCCAGGAACCTCCCCTGGCCTTTCTCTGACATGGGAAACCTATGAGGCTTGGCTTCTACCATCCCTTGGAACCCTTGGCTGAGTGATGTCCTCGTGATGTCCTCACACCCAGCACAGTGAACAGCAGCTTTGTCACCTCTCAGGGCACAGCAGCTCTGTCACCACCTAGGACACAGCAGCTCTGTCACCTCTCAGGACACAGCAGCTCTGTCACCACCCAGGACACAGCAGCTCTGTCACCACTCAGGACACAGAAGCTCTGTCACCTCTCAGAACACAGCAGCTCTGCCACCTCTCAGGGCACAGCAGCTCTCAGGACACAGCAGCTTTGTCACCTCTCAGGGCACAGCAGCTCTGTCACCACCTAGGACACAGCAGCTCTGTCACCTCTCAGGACACAGCAGCTCTGTCACCTCTCAGGGCACAGCAGCTCTCAGGACACAGCAGCTCTGTCACCTCTCAGGGCACAACAGCTCTGTCACCTCTCAGGGCACAGCACCTCTCAGGACACAGCAGCTCCATCCCCACAGCAGCACCGTCACCACTCTGCACCACTCCCATCATGGTCTGAGACCCCAAAGGTTCTTCAGCTCTCGACAAAGTGCCAAGAGCAGCAGCAGAAATGGTTCAGCAGCTGCCTGAAGGACCTCAGCCTCCAGTTTTTCAAGCGAAAGCTGTTCAGAGCCAGAGCTGCCTGTGGATGCTCTCTCTGTGTGCCAGTCCCACTTCCGAGTGAAATCCAGGATACCAACTGTTCTTTGGGACAAAGACTTCCAGTCTTTCATCCTGATCTCAAAGCTTTCCCACAGCGTGGGACAGGGCCTCGGTTTAGCTCGCTCCAGTGGGAAAAGCTGATCACAAAAGTCACCGCTGAGTCAATTACCTGGCTTTTGTTAGTGGGAGATTTCAAATAAAGGATTTAATTTGTGACATTTCTTGGTGGAAAGTTAAAAATGCAAAGTATTGAGCACTATTATTAGTTTCCATTGCATGTACAATTATTTCTCCATATTAGCACAGTCATGACTATTTGAGAAAACAAATTGTTAAGCTTGTATATGTGAGGATGCACAGGAAATATTTTAAATTCAACTTCCATGAGCTCATTTGAATTATTTGAGTTGTTCAAATATTATTCAAGTTAGACTCATCTTATTGGCAACAGAAACAATGCCATGTGACTTATTATTTCAGATTCCTGCATCTAATCAGTGCAGCTGGAAAAGTGAATATTGAATTAACAATTGGTCATTAATTCATGACAAATGGTACTGAATAAATCCAGAGAAAACAACTGAACACTCACTCTTCTGGCAAGTGAGCACTCACTCCTCTCTCCATCAGCTGATAGGGCCAAAATCTGCCTCATAAATTTCACACTGTAATTCAGCTCTAAGTTGCAGATTAATACTGATGAAGTGGCATTTCATTTTGACACTTCATTTTCAGTGGGATGAGATGAAAAGCTGTTTTGTAGGTTCTAGCGCACAGATTTCTAAGACCTTTTTATATTTTTTAAAAATACGGAGTACCTGATGCTTCCCGAAGAAACAAAATTTCTTTTCAGTTCACTTAGTTCCATCAGCCTTGGTGAACATTTCAGGGCGTTGCCCTTTCTTGTTTGTACAGCCAGAGCTCAGTACTGCTCAGTGTGCTCAGCTGTCCTGCTCAAACCCACACCTTCCTGCCCCCAAACACTTAACCCTGCCCCTCCGACAGTCAGAATTTGGCAGGTTTAGATTAAGTTTAAATTACAGTTTAAAATGTGTATGCTGATCAAACTTATCTCAGTAAAATTCATTAGAAAAGAAGGAAGAGAGAGAAATTAGGGGGCAGCTGCCCCCACCTACACAGCAGCACTGGGGAGCTGAGGCTGACAGAGGGTGCTGACTTCTCCAGCTAAAAACCTTACAGCTGGGAGAGAGCACTGGAGTGGATCTTTTATGAGATATCTATAACATTTATTTTGGTATAAGATAGCCTTTTACTAGGTAGGTCACATTCATTCCTGATTAAAAGCATCCACATGGGAAATTATACACAGGACTGCAGCAGTAAAGCAGCACTGATATAGCTCCATTCCTAAACCACTTCATTTAGACAAGCTGTACATTTATTTTCTCCATGTGTAAGTCCTCTAAAATCAATGAATTATCAAATTTACTTTGGGGGAGCGATAACCAGATTGAAGAGAGTGTGCTAAAACACCACAAGCATGGTACATTTTGCCAGAAAAGGAGATGTCTGGGGAACTTTACCTCTAAAATAACTCTGAACCAGCACAATGCCACAACACAGAGAGAGCTTGGGGAAGGAAAAATAGAAGTGAACACAGAGTTGTACACAGGAGCACGAAAAGATCTCTGGAATCCATCACTCTGCTCCTAATTGACAGCAGTTGAAGCCCAGTGTGCTCTGATACAGTTACATTTGTAGGCTTTGGACGTCTGTGCTGGCAGAGCCCTGCAAACAGCAGCCCGTCAGAATTAGAAGCATGAACTGGCTGGAGCTGCCTTTGCCATTAACTCCAGACACTTCCACTCTGCAGCCACAATGGCTCAGTGACTTATCACGGGCAGCACGAGCTGTGGAGCTACAGCCCTTCCTGAAGTGTAGGCATCCTGCACTGATCAGAGATGCAAGTGTCTGGGGTCGGTCTGGCCTCGAGGAACAAGAACAGCCAGGCAAAGACACTGGAACCTGCCCAGAGCTCCCCAGCAGCTGTAAGAGAGTTACAACAGCAGAGGAACAGGGCTGTTGATGAGATCTGGAACACAGGCACCCCATAAACATCAGCTCAGTGGAGACTGGCAACGGTGATGTCAAGCCAGGAGATCACAGGAGAGTAGAGAGGCTGCTGCTTGCCCTGACTTTGGCTGATGGAGAACACGAGGCTCCCTAATGCTGTTCATCATCACAGGAACCTCCACTCCTCCTCTGCAGGAAGGCTGGAGAGGGACATCTGACAGGGATATCGAGGGACAGGACACAGCGAATGGCTTCCCAGTGCCAGAGGGCAGGGCTGGGTGGGATTTTGGGAAGGAATTGTTCCCTGGGAGGGTGGGCAGGCCCTGGCACAGGGTGCCCAGAGCAGCTGTGGCTGCCCCTGGATCCCTGGCAGTGCCCAAGGCCAGGCTGGACATTGGGGCTGGGAGCAGCCTGGGATGGTGGAAGGTGTCCCTGCCATGGCAGGGGTGGAACTGGGTGATCTTTAAGGTCCCTTCCAACCCAGGCCTTTCTCTGAGTGATTAGCTCAGACTGTAGTGAAGTGCAGGATTGCCCTTGAGTGTGTTGTTTGCCTGGTCTGTCACATCTGGGGACAGCAGCTCCTTATCCATCCTCTGGCCCTCCCTGTTCTATGAGAGAGTTTGAAACTTCTGCAACTTGACAAAAACCTGCCTCCTTACTAGAGGACAAAAGGAATAAATCTCCTCTGTACAAGTGCATTTTGCACAAATTATAGCTTCTAACTTCGCTGAGCTTTATTTTATTTTTAATACAAGTTGAGAAAAAAAAATCCTAGCTTAATCCAGTTTTCATTAAAAATAAATCAAAAAATATATTTCAGAGTGAGCTGCCCTTCAAGGCTCCCAGGCATCAGCAGCATCCCATTGCTTTGGCAGCTTCCTCCTTGGCACACCCACACTGTTGACCACAGATTTCAAACATCTGATGCAAAGCTGACCATTGTAGACTCTATCCTTGAGTTTGTACATGAGCTGTTGGGAGCATTTTAATTCAAATAGTCTCAGTTCCTTTCAGAAATAAAAAAGTGGAACATAATACCAGTGCAGCTAAGCTGACTGTGCTCATCAATGCCACCCACCATTTACTCTGTTTAGAAGTCTTCAAATCCTGCTCCCATGCCCATGTTCTGAAAAGGCTCTGCTGAAATGGTAAATGGGGGCATTGGTGCAAATCTCCAAGGGAAGTTAGACACTGATGCTCACTTCGAAGAACTGCACAGGCATATCTGGAAGGAAGAAACCGACCCTTAAAAAGAAGATTACAGTCCCCTATAAAAGACATTACAGAACAGTAGTTGTATTGGAAATCAGTGATCCACTAACTGCTGAAAATCAGGGAATGGCAAGGCCTCTGGACATTGCCGCTGGCACAAGTGCAAACTCACAGGAATACACAACCCTAAAACATGATTTGCTGAGGGCAAAATAAAATAAAATCTTACTTCTTAATCATTTAACAATGCTAATTGTTATGCCCCGGTAACAAATAATTATTATCACTGTATCTTGAAAATGCTGAGGACAAGTCATGGGGATGTAAAAATGGGAATTTCACAATTCTAATACAGCTTAAGGATCCTGAAAAAAACCTGGCACACACATATTCCAGAATATGCCTGAATTTCTCTGCAGTAGGATCACCATCGTGCCCAGTCTTTGGTAAGAGTCTCAGTGCCTTCAGCAGCAGGGGAGCTGCACAAACACTGACTGCTTCTGAGAACTCAGAGCTGTTTATTTACAGAGTTTTCAGCACCGGGTACCGGGGAGATTTGCACATGAAGGGAAGCAGCATCTGCCTGCTTCTCTGCACTACAGCAAAAGGAAACACCCCAGTCCAGTCCTGTTGAAGGGAAATGAAGCCATGTAAGACATAAACCAAAACCACTGGCTTCAAAACTCAGGGACTTGCTGGTCGAGCCCAGGGCTGTTGTGTCACCGTGCAGGTGTCCCTGAGGGCAGAGGGGACAGGCACTGCTGGGACCTGGCAGTCACCCCTCACCTCTGGGGTCTGACCTGAGGGACTGAGCACCCACCTGGAGCCCAAACTCTCCCAGCACCTCTCTGAGCCCTGTTACACGTGCTGGGCTCAGCCCCCCAGGAACACAGAGCGTTTTCTCTCCTGGACTTGTGCCCGTGGCTTGTCTGTCCCCAGGTTCCAGAAAGCCACCTGGAGAAATCAGGGTGGAGTTACCCACAGCAGCTCGTGTTTATATTCACAGAAACACATAAATAACACATAGCTGCTTACAGAGGAACAACTCAAGGGCCACGAAGGAAGAGTGTGACACAAGCACACAATCTTTTCAGCTTTATCCTGGATTGTATGGTGAACATTTACAGATCACAAAGAGGCCAGGTGAGTAAAGCTGCAAGGAACCACACAAGCACCAGCAGCAATGTAAGTTAAGTCACTGATGCCTGACCCCAAGAACTAACCATATTTGCTTGTAGAATGTTGGGATATAATCCTCCACAAACTGCTGGAGAGAGACATCTTTTATATTCCACCTGTCTGATCCACAATAACAGATTACATGTTCTGCTCTCAGTGAGAAATGAGAATATAACATGATAAAAATCAGCTGATCTTACAATTATATTTAGGGAAAAGATGCTTTAAAAAAGTACTGAAGCAACCAAGACAAATCACATGGAGGCATCACCATCTAATGAGCAGGGCCCTGGCATGTTCCTGCAGATCTGAATTCTTTTCTCAATTAAACAGTAGGAGTGGACTGTTTTGCAAATATTTAATTTCCAAGCTTCTAATTACAGTGGCTGAGTTTTTTCTCCTGAGGAAACAGGTGTTGACACAAGATCTGACAGATCCTAGCAACTGGCATTTGCTGGTCCCTTTCTCAGTTTTACAAACACGCATGGAAAAAAAGGAAAATGCACGATCTAGCCTAAGAGACAAATATTTGGGCTGTGCGTCAGGCATTTTTTGATCTGTGCTTGCATGGTGAGCTGTTTGTAATCTGGCTCAGTTCTCCCAGAGATGGAAGTTTCAGCATGCTCCATTTTGAAATGGCATCATCCTGGCTGTGAAAAGCTGCACACATGGGCCAGTTAAGAGGAAGTAATTAAATACATTCACAATGAAATCCTTTCAGTGAGGGGGATTTAATCTTGTCATCTTCCCCAGACACATCAAAAAGGGAAATAAAATGCACAGAAGAAAATATAAAGAGGATAACTGTTGTACTTCAAAAAACCCATGAAAACCTATGATGCTTCCAGTTCAGATTTAAACTACAAATGGAAATAAAGTCAAATTTAGAGTTTAAAGTAAAACCTAATTCATTAGCGTGCTCTAATACTGCTAAAATTTTAATGTATTTGATGGAAGCAAGATAACCAGAAAAAATGCTACCTACTGCACATTGTTTTGCTGCACTGGCTGCATGTAGCTAATTACAGCCTCCCTGCCTTCACTCTAAAATTTCTTGCTTTTGTGGGTTTTATTCATTGTCCTTAATGTTAAAATGCGGGGATTTCTCTGAATTACCATTTTATTGCAGTATTAAACTTGTGTTGAGGCGCATTAATAGCACTCAGGCAGTTCAGTTATGAGTATAAGTAACCCCTATATTTAGTTTGTTTCTGTATTTGGTCCCCACCCTCCCTAACCCCCCCCAAAATGATTATTTACTCATCCCCTGGAATTGTTGCATTCTATCAGCTAAATACATGCATTCTTTGAGCTGAGTACTGTTTTGGAAATGCACAGTACTCACCCATTTTAGTAGCCCATTGTCTCTGTTCCTACTGAGAGGTTTTTGAAAGTGCATTTCTGGCACAGAGCACTGAAAGCTCTATGGGCTGGCTACTGCACACACACCATAAATCCATCCTTTATTCATGGTTCTGCCTCGACAACATAAAATTCAGCTAAGTATCCTTTACACTACTGAAAAGTGGCTGATGAACCTGCCTTGCCTCAGCTTTTTTTCTGGCGTTGAAATATTATTTCATATTGCCACTCCATTGCCCTCCTTAGGTCAAGAGGACTCCAGAGACACATCCCAGCTGCTCTGACATCCTCAGGGGCAGGGTGACAGCATCAGTGTCTCATCAGTGTCCCATCAGTGTCCTATCAGCGTCCTATTAGTGTCCTATCAATATCCTATCAGTATCCTATCAGTGTCCTATCAGTATCCTATCAGTGTCCCTTCAGTGTCCAATCAGTATCCTATCAATGTCCCATCAGTATCCTATCAGTGTCCCATCAGTATCCCATCAGTATCCTATCAATATCCTATCAGTGTTCTATCAGTATCCTATCAATATCCTATCAGGGTCCCATCAGTGTCCCATCAGTATCCTATCAATATCCTATCAGTGTCCCATCAGTGTCCTATCAGTATCCTGTCAATATCCTATCAGTATCTTATCAGTGTCCCATCAGTGTCCCATCGATATCCTATCAATATCCCATCAGTGTCCTATCAATATCCTATCAATATCCTATCAGTGTCCCATCAATGTCCCATCAGTGTCTCATCGATATCCTATCAATATCCTATCAGTGTCCCATCAATGTCCCATCCCACCCTCGAGCAGATGTGCCCATCCCGAGTTCTCTGTGCCCTGGGATCGCCCCCAGCTCATAGGGAGCCCAGCCTGTCCCAGCCCCGCTCCCTGGGGATCTGAGCTCCCATCCCTGCAGAAATTCAGCTATTTCAGGGCTATCTGAAGGAGTTTGCAGTGGCACTGAGCCATGTGGCAGATGCAAAGAAGGGGTTTATTTTATCTTGTTCAAGCCTATTTTATATTGAATTCCTCGCCATGTAAATAAGAAATCAGTTCAAGGTCTGTCAGATTATTTGTTACTTCCACATCGTTCAAAGGCACGCCAAGCTCAGAGACGAATTCAGCCAGAAAGGACTTCTGAGAATGTCTGGTCTGACCTTTCATGTAACACAAAATCCAAAATACAAGAGCATAAAAGTTAATGTCTTTACAACAGGGATGCATCCAGATGATTCAACCTGAACTGCACAAAATGCATCCATTTTTAGTGCTGCCAAGTGATGCAAGTTACACACATTCAGATCCCCATGGTGCATTACCTGGGCTGATCTTTCTGGGTTTTACAGAAGCCAAGCCTTCACAGAACCACATGCTATACTTTGTGTTTTCTTTGCTTTTCAGTGCATTTCAGGTTGTTCAATTCTGTCCAGTCCACTGTCTTCAGAAATGAAGAATATTTCAGTTCTAAATTTACTTAAATAGCACTTGATATGTAAAGGGGAGACCAAGCCTTGAGCCTACAAAGCTGACATGGTCCCAACAGATGGAGTCTACCCATGCTGAAGAAAAAGACAAAAATCCTCTCAAGGTCCAATAATCAGGAAATAGTGGAAGCAAATGTGCTCAGTCTAAATGTGGCAGTCAGTCTGCAGGAACCATATGAATCTGATATAAAGAGAACCTGCTCCAAGCACGCTTGCAATGTCCAGGCATAGGTCCATCTTCTTCCTATCCCACTGCCACCTCCTTTTCTTATCTACTTCCAGCTGACAGCCATGTAAATTCAGCCTCTTCTTAAATTAACTGAATGATAATCTAAACATAAACTTCCCTTCCAATCCCAGGAACATTTCTTACCCATTTAAAAACTCCTCTCGCTACGTCTGGATCCCCTTGAAGCTCTGACACCAGAAGTAGGCACAGAAATTCTGGTGACAATCTTGGTAAGGCTGTACCCAAAAGCAGGATCACTCTCCCACTTACACTTTATAAACTTCCTTCATTTATCTTAAAAGACCTGGTTCCCTTTCATCCACAGCACTGTCCTGAGAGCTCCTTTCAGGGGCTTTCTTCTTTTAGGGGCTTTCTTCTGCCAGCCTCCTGAGTGAATTAACAAACTCCAGAGCCCAGGAATCTGCACTTGCTGTTCCCCCACAAGATACCTTGCAGTGGTTTTATTAAAGAGAGATCAACTGAGTAATAGGCTTGGAGACCTCAATAAAAGCAACTTCTCTTCTCTTCTCTTCTCTTCTCTCTCTGCCGATATTTGCAAAGCCTGCAAGCTCTGAAAAAAAAATTACAATGACAATTAAACTCACCGAAAATTATATTAAATGTTAGACCACAGCTCAGCCCCACACTGGCCCTCCAGGAGTGCTGTTCGCTGATCTCTTTCTCTTCACAACTATATTTTGATATCTACCACTGGCTCAGTTTTTGAAAGACACACAGCTAAACCCAAGCTTCTCGTCCAAATGTCATGCAGTATTAAGTTCTGAAGCCCAAGCACACAATGTCAGTTAATCTGACTTTATCAACCTGCCCATAATCCACTTTAAAAAAAAAAATCAAAAGAGATACTAATTGTCTGTCTGACAAAGTCTGTATTTTTCAAGTAACTGCTACTGTTAATGAAATTTTAAGCTGCCAAGGCTTGCTGATGAACTCCTGAATCAAGTGTTTTGTTATTTTACACAGAATCAATATCAGGCCAATTTGCCTACAGCTTCCTGGTGATTCTTCTTTACCTCTTTAAGGCAAGAAACAGTATACATATTATCTCAGATTCTGTGACATTTCTTTGGTTTTCAACACTGTTTAATTAGTGATTCAGAAAGCCTCTCAACTTTTTTTAATGATTCTTGTGAAATTCAACATATTTTTTCCCCATTCTCCTTTGTTACAAATGACAAACCTATTTCTGCCACAGGAGACCGAAGGGATGCATCCTCCTGCTTCATGCCAAATTCCGAGGAGATATATCAATTGAACACCTCAATTTATTGGTTCTTCATTAGCTATGACATTCTGACAATCACCCTTATTTCAAATATACCCTTAAGGAAGGCCTGGTGAGCTATTTTTTTACTTTCTAGCAGTGCATATTCTCTCACAGCAGAGGAGATGGAGCAAAGCTGGTGCCACAAAATCTATGGTGAGGAAGGTACCACAAGGATGAATTCAGTTTGGGAGCTGCAGTACAGCAACCACAGCAGATCAGAGAATCAGCCCTGCTCCAGGAGGGGAGCAGACAGAGCAGCTGAGACCTGCCAAGATCATCTCAGTTCACCTGTGAAAAGTCAAGCCTGTGGCAGGCAGGAGTGAGCAGGCAATCGATAACAAAGCAGGGCAGGGAGGTTTGCCCTGGGAACAGAATACAGGAGAAGGAAACACAAGTGGTTTCTCTTGACAGGGGAGAGCAAAAGAATTTACACCTTTACTGCTGGGGTAATAATGAGTTTATATAAACTAAGGAATGGCAAACTTGGGAGATGTATGAAGCAACAAAATCTAGGAGTATCTTAAACCATTAACAGGCAGGGAGAATACAACAGGACAGAGAGCTCCCCTTGTGATCAAGTTCTGCACCACTCACAAACGCGCAAACAACTTCAGACTGCAAGGAGGAAATAAAAATGCTCCTGAACTCTCCAGAGAGGTTGTTTGTGGCCCAAAAGGAAACAACGACCCTCACAGTCACCTTGACACAGAATTTCTGTCTCTCAGGTTTACACCAGTCTCCCTTTTTCTGAGCAACCTCCCTGCAGAGCAGGAAAAATATCTGAGCTTTGCAGGTTGGTTTCTCTGGGAGAATAAAGTTAGTGACACAGAGGCTGCCAACACTCTTGTACATAAAAATCCCCCAAACAATCCCATCTTCTGGGATTTGCAGCTCTCAGTCAGCTCTCAGTTCTCAAGGAGCAGCTCCAGACCCAGGACAGAGCTTAATTTGAGCTGGGGCAAAGACTCTTTTGCTTAATTCCTTTTACCCAGAATATTGTATAGCACAAAGTTAATGGATTCTTTCTATCAGGAGTGAAAATTTACCAGTTCATGAAGAAGAAAAAACTAAAAAGTTTGTGCAGCAGCATTGCTTGGCATCTTCTATATTGCAAGTGTGAGACTGTCAGTGCCCACAGCACTCAGCTCTTCATCACACACCCATCTGGAGCAGAGATTTTATCAGACAGGTGTAAGCGACAGCTGATGTTAATGATTTTTAAATAAAACAAAAAAAATAAAGTTTTCACTGTTTTGTGTTTTATATTTTCAATGGCCACTGCTGTCCTGTAAAACTAATAAAATATAAAGCCAACAAAAAATGCCAGGATCAAAACAGCAAAATTAAAAGAAGTCAAAATGAAGCCGTTTTATATCCCAAAAATTAAAATTTCTGAGGAATGTATGAACATGTATTCCGCCACTTGAAAGTGGAAATGCTTCTGAACTATCAAAAACCCCACAATGCACAAATCCTGAATTTCAGCCAGCTTCAGTAAACAGTTTATCAACACTCATTACTCACAGTCAGAGTACCAGAGCACACAGGCTCAGCATATGCTGCCTGACACCCAGGCTCCCAGGGAAAAGAGCGACTGCTCTAAAGATCTGGTTACTTAAGCCTGAGAGCTAAGAGACATAAAGGAGATGAATCTGTAATTATAGCCCAGTTACTATGCAAATACTTCAGCACACTATCTTGCTAAGAAATCTAGGTCTTGCCTTTCAGAAGAGTTTCATTATTAGAAACGATTATTGCCTTTATTCCACCACTGTGGTATTTCATGCATTTTATATAGCACAGATAAGGAGCAAACAAGAACAAACAGCTTTTACCTCTGCAATCCTCACTGGCAGCATCAAAATCACAGCCCTGAAAGGACCAGGGATGAGAAACACCCAGAGATTTTAGATCTGTGGTTAGTAGAAAGCCTCAATAATAACTTGCATCTCGTATCTTAAGATCTCAGCTATTTTTAATGAGTTCATAAGGTTGCACATGCAGCCAAACCTGCAGAGGTCAGATCCACTGTTATTCCTGGTGGCAGGCAGCTGCTGGGTCTGTGATGGGTCATTAACATGTTGTCCTGGCTGTGAACATATTTTTTAAGCCTGTTTTCCTCTGCTGGTGCTCCTGACTGTGCTTGTGTGATAGAACTAAGGCAGGAATTTCACTGAGGAGCACAGATCCGAGAGGGTGGCAGTGGCTGAAGGCTGCTGGCAGTCCCACTGATGCCTTAAATGGCTCCCCAGAAACAGAGAGCAGACAGGAATAAAGGAATAAAGGAGGGATTGATTGGAAAGGCCTTCAGAGGTCACACTCTGGGCTCCAGAGGCTCCTGCCTCAGTGTATCCCAAAATGGACAATGACAGCTCCCGAGTTCTTCCCACTTTGATATCAGCATCAATTGCCCAAGCAGAAGCCAGGCAAGGATGGAATTTGCCCAAGCTTGCCCCCCTCTCCCCAAGATGAAGGTTTGCAGTTGTTGGGCCCAGGAGGGTCTGGGTGTCCTTGGAGAGCGAGCTGGAGAGGCTTTGTTATGTCAGTGTGAGCATGAGAGAACAGCACTGAAAGAGCTCCAGGGACCTGCAGAGTTACACTGGGCACTGCAGGGCTGGGAACAGAGAAAAGTTCAAACCTAAGGCATCAGCAGCCCCAGTGAGCAGGGAGCCAGGGATGCCCCAGAGTTTGCTGCTCCACAGGATTAGTGGTGCCAGGCCCCAGGGACGATGCTGTGCAGACACATCTTGGGGAGAGCACCCTGCCCTGGATAAACACATCAGGCCCAGCTATGCATGGCAGGGCTTTATCTGCTCCGTGGGCAAGCTGCTTTAAAGCAGCTCTGCTGAAATGGAATTCAGAAAGGAGAGAAATCCACGGGCGAAGGCTTGCCATTGAAAATGTCCTGCACCTTAGCCACAGCTTCATTATCTCACATTCACTGGACTACTTCAAACATCCAACATGTTATTCACAGCCACACAGTTTTCACAGAATCAGCAGAGGGGGGAAAAAAAGATGCTTAAAAAGAACTTTCTGCTCAAGGAAGTGAAAAAGCAAGCTGTCCTGCATACTTCATCTAGCGCCTCACATTTATTAAGGGCAAAATAATTTCTCTCTGCTCACGTAAATGGAGCAGATAGAATATCTCTCCCCAGAGCACCGGGAGCCACCAGGGCCAGCTAGATTAGGTTCAGAGCACTGATGCAACCTGTGTGAGGCATTACTTCATGAAGTGGTGAATTGGCAACTTGGGCTTTTTTGCAAAATATTTCGTTTGCATCTTCTGTCAAGCAAACAAAGGCAGTAATTGTGGGGAGATGTGTTTTGATTTTTCTGTGCTGCTGCCTCGTCGTGCACCGTGTCAGGCAATTCACAAACGACACCTCTTCCTGCAAACAAACACCATGGTTGTTCATTAAAGATTGCTGTGATATTTGCAGAAAGGATAATAGGGACCTGGACAAATCAAGAATGGTATCTGATACATGGAAACAGTTGGTTTTATGGAGTGCTGGATAAATTCACTGCAATTTTTCGCATCTCTCTGCTTGCTATATTTTCTCATTTGAAGGACAGATCTGTATTCATTTCCAAACAGACAGCATATTGTTCCACATGTTCTACAGCTCCTGAATCACACTAATTTATATGACTACATTTTTAATTTAATGATTGATATGTTGGCTTTGCAAACTGACTGTCAGAATAATTCATATAGTATTAAAAAACCCAAGCGTGCAGTACTTTTATTAATGCATCCCTTAAAGTATAATGAAACCTTCAGCCTGGCTCTAATCAATGCTGGTGAAGCACCTCTGAACGATGCTTTTCCTGTGTGCCTGTCCCGCAGATGGGGAGGGGCTGAGGGAAGGGAAGCAGCCAGGAACAGGAAAAGCAAAAATTTCTAGTGGTAGAATTCCAGAACAATCTTCATTTATTGAGTGCTGGTGGGAGAAAGGGTAGCTTCAGCTCTCCACTTCTCTGCTCCCCAGGAGCACAGGATTATGAAGGATTGTTTCTTGGATTGCTTCACTGAAAACCCCAGGCACAGCTACTTCAGGCTCTCCAGCAGCACCGAGGCAAGGTCTGTGTACCCTAAGGTCAAGCCCTAAATCAGCTTTTCAATGGTTGCTGTGCTGCAGGGGCAAATCAGCTCTCAGCCCATGCCCAGGGGTGGCCCAGTACACCAAAAGTGATGCCTTAAATGGCTCCCCAGAAACAGAGACCAGACAGGAATAAAGGAATAAAGGAGGGATTGATTGGAAAGGCCTTCAGAGGTCACACTCTGGGCTCCAGAGGCTCCTGCCTCAGTGCATCCCAACATGGACAATGACAGCTCCCGAGTTCTTCCCACTTTGAGATCAGCATCAATTGCCCAAGCAGAAGCCAGGCAAGGATGGAATTTGCCCAAGCTTGCCCCCCTCTCCCCAAGATGAAGGTTTGCAGTTGTTGGGCCCAGGAGGGTCTGGGTGTCCTTGGAGAGCGAGCTGGAGAGGCTTTGTTATGTGAGTGTGAGCATGAGAGAACAGCACTGAACGAGCTCCAGGGAACTGCAGAGTTACACTGGGCACTGCAGGGCTGGGAACATAGAAAAGTTCAAACCTGAGGCATCAAGAGCAGATGGATGTGAGCACAGGGAGGTCGAGAGGCACACAGAGCACCAGTGGGGTTGGTCTGGCACCCATGGGCTCTCAGCTCTCTGTGCCAAGAGAGGGGAGCAGTGAGAAGAGCTACCAGCCAAGGGAAATGAAAAGCTGCCTGCATCCCTTAGTGACAAGGAAAGTGTTGTTTTCACTCTGCCACACCTAAATACCACGGTAACACCACATTTGCATTTGCAAATAGTGGCAAATTGCTGCTGATTCCAGGACTTGGGCTTAAAAAGGAAAAATGTTTTCAAAACAATCAGGGGAAAGCTGGATAGACACTGGGTGCACATTTTACCAGCAACAGGTTTCACTGCAATCGAATGAAGACCAGCAAAGTTTTTTCAATTTCTACAACATTTCAGCTGTGGATGAGGAATAAAAAAAAACATCTCAGAAAAAGCAACTTGGAGCTTTACTCATTTTTATGTGCCAGGATGGGTCCTCACCCAGTTTTGTCTGCTTTCTTCCAGCTGGTAGCACTGCTCGGGGTCTCCTTCAAAGGAGGATCCTCTACAATGCAAAGGCTCACTCTGCAGAAACTGTAAGTGGGGTTCTTCAGAGTTGGTGTTTTCCTGTGCCATAGCATAAAATTTTGCCAGGAAAAACATATTTCTCTGCTTTTAAGAGTACATAAGTACACAACACAGAAACAGATCATGAATGCTGTTATAAAGGTATGGCAGCCAAGGCTAAAGACCTGAAGTGGGAACCATATCCTGCAAAGTGCTGAGTTTCTCCCAGTAGTAAAGGTATATTAGGGCACACTATTTTTTTTTTTTTGCAAAATGTGCAGAAAAATCCCAGCAGCTACAAAAAAAGACCCCTTGCTGCCTTTTTGGGGTGGGGGAGCAGAGGGGCTGCAGGAACAACAAGAAGTGGCTCAGGTTTCTCTGTTACTGCCCTGACACACTCCATCAACATGAAACCACTCGGGTCCTGTGTGACACTGCTGCCAGATGCGAGACGTGTTTACTGGCCCTCACGAAATTTTTGTGACATTACTGGTAGGAATTAATCAAGACTGTAATCCTGATCTGGAAGACAAAGCCCAGAACAGTCAAAACAAACCAGCAAACACAGCCCCTGTGCAGGGAAGCTGCTGGGACGGCAGAGCCAGGCTCAGGATGCCGTGATGGGAAGGGGATGACACAGAAAGAGCAAGGAGGGACCAGCTCCTGGCCCTGCCTGGGAAGCTTCTTATAAACCACATGAAACCAACAGCTGAAAAGTCTTTTTCCTCATCCTTGTGTTTCTCCTCTGCCTGCTGTGAAATGGGTTCTGTTTTGGAGGAGTAAAGCAAGGAGCTGTACCCAGTCAGCTCCGTGCAGTGCAGCCGTGGCACGGCACTGAGAGGTTGTTTTCAGGCCTTGCCAACACATCTGATGCATTCTGCCTGCTCTACAGAAAATCAGATGCCACTTGCTTTTCTCAGTCTTTCAAAGAGGATCTGCATCATACCACAGAATTCCCAGTGGAAAAGAATTCCAAGGCACTAGAAAGAATCCGGTCTATGTTGAAAAAAACATTAGCAGATATTGTAAGAAATGAAGTAAACAGTCCTGCTTTTATCTCTTGTCCATATTTATTAGTCCAGGAACCAGAAAAAGATGCTGAAATGGATTGTGGAATCATGGAATATCCAGAGTTGGAAAGGAGCAGCATATTGGCTCATCTATCAGTGGCCCCATACATCCACTCAACCCTGCTGAAGAGCAGTAAATGTATTAATTTTCTGTTTGTAAGAAAAGATGAAGGAGATTCAGACAGGTTTGGCAGAACAGAACTTCTGGGTTATAAAAAAACAGCCCCCACCCCTCAGCCTTTCAGGGGGTTCCCAGTTTGAACCCATTAAATAATCCAGACCAGTTACTGCCCTATCAGAACTCTGTTCATTAAAGGGATTTTCAGCAGATGCCTTTTGGTACACCAGCAGTACCATACAAAAAAGTTATTATCATTTTTAAAAACTCCCCAATCTGAAAGAGAACAAAAGAATATTTCCAGAAATTTTGATTCCAACTTCATTTCTTTATTCACTGAGAAAGTGACAAGTGTCATCACATCACAATATCTACAATGCTTGTACTGTATCTTTACACAACAATTCTTCTCTTTACCCAGGAAAAAGAACAAAGGAAGAAAAAGATAAATGTAATATTAGCACTGGATTTATGTGCTGCAGTAGAAATGAGATGAATACACAACTCTCAGGCTTGTCAAAGACATATTTGGGTACTGGCAAACACTCATTTCAGAAAATGGGCTACAGCCTCTTGTCTGTCAGATGAAGTGCAGATACAAGTTCAACATTAAAACAAAAAAAGAAAAATCCAAGATGAAAGTAAAAATGTGAAAAAAAAAAATCCAAAAACTCCAAACACTTTCAGGGAAATTCATTGCTTTCTGAAGAGAACAATCAGCTCCAAGTGCCAGTGTCTGGTTTGCAGCACATTCAGACAGATCTAGTCTAGCAATAACAGGCTGCAAATACTTCCAGAGCTTCACTGCCCTATGCTGCTGCTCTGGTTCGAGGAGTTTTTTTTGGGGTTTTTTTTTGAACATGCAAGTTAAACGTTGATTCAGTTCTCCCCTGCAAAACCCTTTCCTTCCAAAGGTTGTATATTTGGATTTACTGTGGCTGGTTATTGCAACGAGGAGAGGGAGGAGGGTGTAATCCTACAAGCCTTGGAAAATTGGAAAAATAAATCATGACGGAGACTTTTCCTTCTATTACATTTACTTTTAGAAGAACAGTATAAATAAAAGACTGCAAACGAGAATGAAACAGAAACCAGGAAACACGAATCATCCCTGCTTCTATTCCTTTCTTACTCCTGCTAGGGCTTTTTCTGTCTTTACTCTAGAAACACAACACTCTCAAAATCTATTAATATTCCTCGTTTTCCCTAGCTAACTGTCATTATTACGGGAAGTGAGAAATGGCTGTCAAGCTCAAAAGCAAACCCAGGCACATTCCAAATCCCCTCCAGCCACGCTTGTTCCATATAAGGACTTTGCTGCTATTATGGTAGTGAGCAGAGTAAATAATTTAAAAAAATAATTAAAAATGTTAATAATTAACAATCCCAAAGAGCCCTGTTTTTTCCCAAGTTTGCTCTCCAAGCAGAAACAGGGATCTTGCAGCCCACACAGGGCTCATCAGTGCCCAGGACACAGGAGACAAGGAAATTGAGATCACATAGCAGGGATTGTACTAGTGGGAGATCACAGTTAAAGAAGACACAAATCTGTGCCTGAATGGAAAAATCATCAAAATAGGAGGTGGTAATCTGAGAGACAGCTTTGTACTTCCATCCTCAGCACAATCTGTCCCTGTTCAAGGACTTCACCCTTCCCTCCTCCAGAGAGCAATGAGGACAGGAGAAATATGAATAACTTGTCATGAGAAGCTGGCTTAAATAAAGTCTGGAATTAGTTCATTAGTTCATATTCCAGCTGTAGGGTCAGGTTTTAATGACGAGGCCACACAAGGCAGTAACTTCCAGTCACAATCACACATCCAGCACCACGCAGACACGGCCAGCAATAAAACAAGATATAGCATGACTCCCATCTTTCTGGGAAATGTCCTTTTCATCTGGCCAGCTGCGAGTCATTTCGAGTCATTCAGGGCTGCTGATTCCTGGTGTAGCTCAGGTTTGGTCAGACACTGGTTCCAGGGCTGTTGATTCCTGGTGTAGCTCAGGTTTGGTCAGACACTGGTTCCTGGTGTAGCTCAGGTTTGGTCAGACACTGGTTCCTGGTGTAGCTCAGGTTAGTCAGTCACTGGTTCCAGGGCTGTTGGTTCCTGGTGTAGCTCAGGTTAGTCAGTCCCTAGTTCCAGGGCTGTTGATTCCTGGTGTAGCTCAGGTTTGGTCAGACACTGGTTCCTGGTGTAGCTCAGGTTTAGTCAGACACTGGTTCCTGGTGTAGCTCAGGTTAGTCAGTCCCTAGTTCCAGGGCTGTTGGTTCCTGGTGTAGCTCAGGTTAGTCAGTCCCTAGTTCCAGGGCTGTTGGTTCCTGGTGTAGCTCAGGTTAGTTAGTCCCTAGTTCCAGGGCTGTTGATTCCTGGTGTAGCTCAGGTTTAGTCAGACACTGGTTCCAGGGCTGTTGACTCCTGGTGTAGCTCAGGTTTGGTCAGACACTGGTCCGGTATGGAAGTGCTCTGAACACAACCAAGGCTGGACCCTCAGCAATATTGTGTCACTTCCCTGACTGCTCCAAACGGGCTGGCCCCAAAATGCAGAACATTTCTGCAAGCCTGGTCCTTCTCTGCCCTCCAGGCTGAAGTCAAACCTCCCACCCAAAGACCCTGTAGCTGCCCCTCTGCTCTGCACCACCCCTCTGTCCCCACTCAGGCAGGACCTCCCCTGCCTTTGCTGGGAAATGCCTTTTCCAAACATCACAGCTTGGGCCAGACTGTTGAGTCATTCTGCTACAATTTTTTTATAATGACAATTAAAGAGCCTTCTTTCTGATCATTTAAAAGTACATTAAAATACAGCCCTAAGGCGATGAACAACTGGCAGAAGAGAAGCAGTCCCAGTGAAATCTAGGATTTCCTTGTGATTTCTGTTTTTTTTCCCAAGCAACCTCGGAGAAGCAGCATTTTGGAGGAGAGGTAATGTACCTCATTAAACCAAATAATGCAGCCAGGAGAAGCAGACAACCTTTCAGACACACAGTTCCTTCAGGTCAAACATCACAATGAAATAATTCTGAAATTATTGCCGAAGTGTACTTATCTCCAGTGATAACAAATGTGCATTTGAGCTTTACCACTGCTTATTAAAGCCTTCACATTTTGGTTTGGGAATGTACACAAGCTCTGTTCAGCACTGGAGCAGAAAACTTTTCCATTTGAGCTGTACCAGAAAGAGCATTAAAAAAGAAAATATCCCCAGTGTGTGAAGAAATGCCCAATGATGTACAGCCCAGTGCAAATATTTTCCCCTTCCGTATTTCAAAATATTATCTCCTCCCACTCTGGCTCAGTGACCAGCCCAAAGCAAGCACTGCACTGGCAGTGCCTCTGGCTGGCACCAGCCTGCCTGTCCTCATTTGGGGAGCTGGGGGGATTCTTCTCCTCCTCACTGCAGAGTTCTTTTATTCCTCTTTGAGCATATGAGTCAGTATTTTTGTACAAGTGAGTTGTACTTTATTGCCCTACATCTCAAAGTCATAAAAATTATTTCCATGCAGCACTCTTTATTGACTATGCCACCTAAACTTCTGTAAATGGCAAATTTCATTAGCACACTCTTGATTTTTCATAAAGTTCCCCAGTGGAAACATTAAATTTGATCAGGCCTAAATCCGAGCCAGTTGAATTTCAGATGCATCTTCCCCTATTGTTTTGAACGTGAGACCTGAGACTAAACCAAAGCTGATGCACTAACCCAGAGGAAATTCATTTAAATAACCTGTGCAAGGCACTGTCCACCTGGAGCACCAAAATTTGAGACAGAAAATGGCAAACACATTTCAGTGTTTGGGTTTGCTCCATGTGCAGGTTTGCAGTTGCTGCTGTGGGGTTTTCTCCCCTCCCAAGGATAAGAATAGGCTCCAACAAGTTGAGAGGCCTTTTCTCATATTTGGAGCATTCATCTAGAGCCTGACAGTAGGGATTTGTCTATCAATCCTTCACACTTGGCGCTGCCCTGAACTGATCACCCCTTTAATTAACCATGTTAAACTAGCTCCCTGAAGCTTATGATGCTTCTGTCACTTGCCTGTGGGTTTCCTCTTCACTACAAGCCTGAGTGCTTCCATTAAGTTTACAGTGGGGAGAAACCAATAGAGGAAATGATGAAGGATATCCCTGGGCTCCATTTGAAAGAGTGTTAAAGAAAGGCTGCACAGCAAAAGAGAATTTAACAAAATCACACTTTTTTTTTTTTTTTTATGCCTACGGAAAAGAAAACAGAGATAATATATTTATTTGGCTGTACTTAAAATATCTTTTGTAATAGCAAAAAAAACCTCACCCCAATAGCCCAGCAATGGCACCTCACCACAGGGGACACAGTGCATGCACCACTGTCACACCCTGACCTGGAAATGGGAATATTCATATCATGTGTGTGGGGAGGAGGTGGAAACAAAGAAGAGTTTGCTTAGGCTGTGAGTGGATGGACGATATCCACAGAGAGTCTTCTCAAAAGCCTTGTCTGTGTGTTCAGAATGCAGTGGCCACCTTGGAGATCTGCAAAATTTTGTCAGGTCACTATTTGTAGCATCACCATTATCTCCTTTAATGAGCATTGTAAATGATGAAGTGTCAAACAATTAACACATTTCTCCTAGTCTTGCACTTAGGGTAACACATATTTCCCAAGAGTGGGAAAGAATTTATTTGGCTTACTTTCAATTTGTGCAATGAGGGTACAAATGTAGCCTCAAGAGCAGCGAGTCTGGTACATCATTACCACTTTCTGCAGGTACACATTTAAAAAGTTAGGAAACTTCTGCCTGAGTTCACAAAACTGATAATGATGAAGCAAATATGACTGTTGGCAAATACGGATTTTGCAAAATGAGCTGAGTATTTTAGCACCTTGAAAAAGTAATGGAGATATGAAGACAATCTTCCTCCTTGGCTTCCTCTGAACAAAGGCAAAACCCATAAACTTTCAAAGCTCTAGATGAATTTTTACTTTTTTCAGTGGTTAATTCTTCATTCAGCCATCATCTTATTAGGCAAATATTTATCTTTTTTAACGAGATGTGATACAGGACAGAAAACATGTAGGTTATTTAGAAACAACGACCTCTGAAAATTAATTGGAACCAGTTTACAAGAACCAGGTTTCCATTTCTGTGTGTGCAACTCCTCTGGATGAACGAGAAAGTAATTCAGCTCCCTCTAATAAAGTCCTTTGTGCAACAAACACAACTTGAACCAAACTGCAACATTCCTGTTTCTCTCCTCAAATAAGGAGAGCTCGGCCTGCCAGCAAATGCAAGCTGGAATGCAAGGTGCCAGCTCTGAACAGCTGTATGTATCCCACTTCTCCTGAGGCTCCATCACATGCCACATGCCAGTCACCATAATTAGTGAGAGTTAGAAGGAAAACTCGTGGTGCAGTCAGGAAATGTACAGCATTATACATAAATAAAAGATTACTGCTCCGCAGTGCTCTTGTCTCTTCCAATTCCTGTTTTTCCTCCCCACAGACCAATAGCAGTGTTGAATTCTGATGAAGCAAAGTGTGGTTCAACCTCAGGCATTTTTTGAGGCAGAGAGCAATTAATTGGCATTAAAGCAGTACACAGCAACATACACTTCTCTGTCAGGGGAATGGCCAACTAAAGGGTTAAGTTTAGCATTACCAGCAAACTTTAACCACAAGTTTAAATGCTTGCTTTACTTATCCATCCCCAATGCAAAGTAAGTGCTGCCCATTTCATCCAAGCATTTAAGAATGATTTAATTCCAACCTGCCCATGCAGTCCATGGAAGCCAAAAGACAAATCATGTGCCTCCTGTTAAACACATGCTTAAATGTCTGCTGAGCAGAGCCTGGATGAATTAAGGGCTGGGTGGGTGATAAGCCTTGGGAGGAGAAAATACAGCAAAATTTGCATCTGTTGGCTCTCCAGGCCACAGAACAGAGAGGAGCAATTACACTGTGCCCTGTAAAATATAAATGATCTGTGACACCATGGCTACTGGTCTTTTGTCTCCTGGAAACACAGACCAGAAAAGGGAAGTGGTAAAGGGGAGATACAGATCCAAAACTTTACCCTTGCTCCCATTCTTGAGCCACCACTTAGGACTCTTCTGTTTCACCTTTGAAAAATCAGAATTAACTCTGTGCCCCTCTCTGCAGAGGGCTGGGATGGGCACCTCTCGCAAAGAATGGAGAATGTTCAGCTTTTTCCTGGTTTTATTTTCAAAAAGCTGCATGGTTGACAGAACATATGAGACACAGCAAGATGGACAGTGTGCCTAGATCCTTCAAGTTTACAACTGTCAAAATTGTTAAACTATGCTATTTTTAGTGAAATTACAATTTGGAACTGGCGTGTTGATTCCACACAGTTGGAGCCTGCCTCAATGCCAGTGAACATACTTTGATTTATTGCTCTTTTATTCAGGTCAGGAACCATAACCTCCAGAGCAGGGAATTCATTGGTTTTAGTGCTCTAGACAAGAGGTGAACGTGGCCTTCAGAATTAAAGCTGTTTATGTTATGAAGGAGAGGACAATTTTCAAAGTGATGAAACTGGCTTTCCCTAATTAGCTAGAACTAAATTTGATGGCAACCTACTGAAACAGACAACAGGGTAGGAAAATAGAATTGTTCAACATGTTTAAGAGAAATGAAATCTGGAAATCAGAAATTAGCCTGAGTGTAAAAAAAAACAGCCTCCAAGAGAAACATTAAAGAAAAAAAAATTAAAGGCTGAGAGATAATTAATTTTAAGCATAAATTGTTCCTTAGATAGATGGGGACTGGCAGCATTTTAAGATGGTGCCGGGGGAAGCATCCTAAATGTCTTGAAATTAAAATAGAAACCAGTCAGCTTCTGACAAGAGTTAATTTCTCTCCTCCATAGAACCTCAGTTCAAATGTTATTTGTGCATTCTCTATGCTTTGATCAATAATGTACCAGTACCTAAAGTACAAGCAGCAGCATCTGTACTCAGAGAAAAGAGGAGAAAGGAAAACAAACCACGCCGTGGAGTGAGGGAGGTGCTGAGGGGTCCACCCAGGAAAGGATTCTCTCAATGCTCTGTCCCAAAATCCCAGTGAGGAAGTTGGCAGTGCCAGGAGTTGGGAGCACAAGTATCCCAACAAAACCCACCCAGGACTCCCTGGAGACCTGGCAATAACAGGAGGAATTGACTGCAGTGGGATGAGGGTGAGAATTGTCTCGATTAGTGCTGCTGGGAGAGAGTGAAGAGAAACCTGGTCTTTGTGGCAACCTGACAATTCACTAACATTTCCTCTCAGACTGGTGGTGGCCAAGTTTGAAGTGTCTCATGTTATGACAGGTGTCAAGGAGAAGTATATAAAAAGACCTGCAGTCTTAAAACAAACCCCATGAAAATATAATAAACCTTTAAACCTGGCACCATTCCTTTAAAGTGAAAACAATTAAGCGCCGTTTTAAGCAAAGTAGCCAAGGGGAATGACAGAAATCAAACATTTTTATTTCCAGATTAAGTAACATTACGAGAGAAAAACACAAAACACAAAGAATAAAAAGGATTGGTTCTGCATTGCTAAACCATCAGGGACAAAAACCAGTGTTGGCATAACATTTTTCATTAAGTACAGCAAAAGCAAAATGTACATATCAGTGTTACACATCCTTTTCTTGCCTAAGGCTCTGATTAAGTTCCCCAAACTTCCTTTGCTCTATAGCTTTTAATGCACCACCACATATTTTTCTGCTATCATTGAACATGTCAGAGAAATATCTCTGCAGCATGCTAAATCTAGGTTAAGACTCATGGAGACAAAGAGTGTTCTCTTTTTCTGCTTGGGGTATTGAAATGGCCATGGTGAGGGATTTTTTCTACTCAGCCACATCCATTTTTGTGAAATAACCATCTCACTTTTGCTACAGCACTCAGGTGACTCAAAGAAATTATTATTTGATTGATAAAGGCCACTGGAGAATTCCTCTTGCATAAGAAGCTGTCCTGATATGAATCTGACAAAAGTAGCATGGTCTCCTCCTGTGTAAATTCCTTTCAGTTTCTGCCGTGTACAGGGAGCGGAGCAGAGGAAAATGTGGTCTGTGGGATTTTACAGAAGCACATAAGAAAGAAGAGTTCCTCTATTTTTCATCTCACCGCATCTCCAAACTGCAAAATGTTTCCCTGACAGAATTCCCTTTCCTTTACAAAAGGCCACAACGCTTGCAATCCATAATAACTGATGTATTTTAACATCAGTCTTTGCAAAGGCTGCTCCTGACAGGCCCCGGTGCTGGTGTGGGTGACAGCAGACACATATTTGGGGGCTGACAGCTTCTCCAGAGCCGTGCTAACAGCACCCTCCCCTCCTCCTACCCAGGCAGGAGAAGGGGAATGTGTACAGCAGCATCCAGTGCTCACAGAAATAAGAGTGGCTCTAGATATCACTCATTAGGTGTTACAAGTGACCAGAAATTATCACCAAACTTTCCTGCATGAGTGTGATTTCCATTGTGCAAGGCGCAATTCAAATTGTGTCTACTTCAGCTCTCCCCAGCCTCGGGAATTTTCGGAAACTGGGGTAATATTTCAATATCAATAAAACAAGACCAGCTGTTGAACTGATATAGAAAACTTCTTTGGCCTTCGCTAGCGAGTGAAATTTTCCCTGCAGCAGGAGGAATTTTGATCAGCCTCAGATGCGTTTGTATGGCACACACAGGCTCCCTTCCCAGAGCAGAGGAGAGAGCTGCACCCCAGGGCTGGAGCAGGAGAGAGCTGCACCCCAGTCTGGAACACAGGAGAGAGCTGCACCCCAATCTGGAAAAGAGGAGAGCTGCACCCCAGGGCTGGAACAGAGGAGAGCTGCACCCCAATCTGTAACTGCATCCCAATCTGCACCCCAGCTCATCCTAGCCCTGGAGAGGACCGAGCTGCAGGTCTGGGATGCTTGGCACTGCTGCACAGGCCAGGTCCTCATGGGGGCTGCAGGCAGGTGCTTGGGACAAAGAGAGCTCCTGCTCCAGGACAAGGAGAGCTCCTGATCCAGGACAAGGAGAGCTCCAGCTGCGGGACAAGGACAGCTCCTGCTCCCTCCACCCTCCCGTGCTCCCCTGGTCTGCGCTCGGTGAAGGATTTGTACCTCAGGTGAAACTCAGGGGAAATGGGCACGATTGGCATTTCGCACCAAACAAATGGTGAGAGAAAAAAGGAGGCACACGTGGGCCTCTGACTGCTCAAATCTGCCAAAGGCAATGCTGGTTGTACCTTTCGCTTGCAAACACCTCTGTGAGGCAGTGCATGAGGCAGGTGAGAAAACTCGGTGTTATTTTGGGCTTTTGTAGTTCTGAAAGCACTGGGTTTGCACTGGTTTGGAGATCAATATGAGACTACTGAGCTATCCACATAATTCTATATTTCAAACCTTGACTGATTTTTTCAGGCACCATTAAAATCTCATTTATGCACTGAGCTTAGCATGAAGCAGATGTACAAGTTGTGTACATGTCAAGCTTAGTGCCACCAAGACAATTTCTTAAGAGAGAGGCACAGAGTCAAGTGGTCTTGTCACAGCTACAGGAAAAAAATAAAGATGTTTATTCCAGTAAGGCTCCTCCACTGTGCCCTTCCCAGCAGAATCAAAGGATTAAGTATGACGGCGATTATGATGATCAAAATGAAATACAGATATTTCATCGCTATTCAGGAGTGACAAGGTGAATTTTATGCTATTAAATATACCACCCCTGAAAGAATGGCTGGAGGTTTAGGCAACTCAATTAGTAATTGAGTGTGTGCCCAAGTGGTTGGTGTTTAGTCCAAGTAAACACATGGTCCAAGAAACTCACAGTCCAATATAACTCATTTGACATCTGGGCCAGAACCCCAGGACTAAATATTTGCATTTCAGTTCTCATTTCAGGTCCCCACCAGGCCTCCTGGAGGCTGTAAAGTATGATGTTGTTTTCTTTTTCCCTGATTTTATTTTTCCACACAACTCTGCAGTGCCAAAATCTGCCTGGAAACTGAACACAGGAAATGAATGTAACAAGGAAAGTCAGCATTTCAGAAGAATTCAGAAATGAGAAATGTCACTAATAGGGTTTTGAGGAAGTCAGAATTAGTAGACTTTCAACAAACTTCTGAATACTAAGGATGTTTGGGCTGGTTTAGAAGAAGTCAAAGCGAAATACCAGAACTTTTTTTGTGCCATATATCAACATTACTGTTAACACACAGCATTTGATTTAATCCCAGTTTCACATTTCCACTGACAGTCTCCATAAAATCAGTGAAAATTTAGTTACTGGATTTCTCATGCCATTCTCCCAAGTGCCGAGAAAGTTTTCGACTATGTCCATAAAAGATCATTTAATATTGCCAGTAAAACATCTGATGCAGAAGCTAGTAAATAAAAGAGTTTCTCCTGTCTTAATTCTAATGCACTCTGTAATGTGTGAAATCTCTCCTTGGCAGGGGATCCAGAGGAAACAGGACACTGCTTTCTATCTTCCTTGCTCTGTCTGCTTCCTTCCTCAATTTCTTCATTCTGTATGGACCCAGAAACAATGAAAAACCACCCAACTCCCTTACCTGACCAAAAAAAACCACCACAAAAAAACCCCAAAACTAAAAAAAAACCTCTTTAGCTCCTACAACAATACATTAAATTTTTTCTTTTCTTTAAACATCACTTAAAGGATCCTCTAGCTTGAATTATTACACTTCACACACTTCAGCCATCTCCTGTCAGTAGAAATAGTTCATTGTTATCAGTATGGCTCCAAGTTTTGTGACACCACATCAGCAGCTGGACACTGCTGGGGAGGGGGAGCCAGCAAACACCACCTGCAGCAGAGGTGCTGCCTTGCAGGAACAGGAGCTCCCAGGAAGATGAATTTGCCGTGGAACAGGAGCAGCCCTGCTGGGATGGAGGGAGCAACAGGGAGTCTCTCAGAGCCTGATTTGTTCAGCTTTCCAAAATGAAAGCTGCAAACTGCTATGATTGCTGTCCATAAATGCACCCAGAGAACACACATATTCAAGCTGGAAAATAACAGTGACAGAGGAGCTAGGAGTCCAGCAAGTGGTCGTGATTGAGCTGCAGCTGAAAAGTCACATGAAGAATTATTGCCTTTGGGGTAATGGGACTCCAAAACTCTCTCCTCTCGTTAAGAACTGGACAAAATGTTTGGCTTGTTTGGAGAGGAAACTTGATCCATTTATATCATGATCTGGACAATCCAGAAGTCTGGATTTTGTGACTTTAGGCTAATGATGATGTGACTTTGGGACGGCATCTTCTGTCAGGTATGAGACAAATGTTTGTGCAGGTCTACCCTGATGCCAGACCAACCATTTCATGTTCTCAGCTTCACAACAATTTTTGTTTACAAAGCTCGGGTACTTTCCTTTTTAACCGAGTTAAGGTGCTACAGGGACACACAGGTTTAGTATTACAGGGAACAACATCCAGTGAATTCCTCCTCAGGCTGGAAATCCAGAACTGCTGGGAGAAAAAGATCCTCTTCAGACTCAACCCTTCCCAGATTTCCAAAGCTTTGCTCCCTTCATTTCCAGAAGTCTCCCCTCCGTCTCAATTCCCTTTTAACTATCTCTAACATCACAATCACAGACAGTCCGTGTGTCTACACCACACTGGCAGACATTATATTCTCAATATTTTATTACAGCTATTAAAAGCCATCACAGGATTGGTTTGTTTCTAAGCTGAACAAAGCCATATTAAATGAAAAGCACAGTGCAGGAGTAGAGGAAGAACTTTACAATCATAGTTGACAGCTTAGCTATTTATGCTGTAAATGCATCATAAATAATTTCCGAGGTCTTCATACATTTCTGCACTTGGTCTGTAGCAGGCTCATAAATAGATTGATAGACCTTTATTAAGCAGTGATATCCAAGCCTTGAAGTGAGGCAGTGCCTCAGAGGTGCCCCAGTGCAGTGCCAGGGTGACCCCACAGACCATGGGCACACAGGGCTGGGGTGGGGAACCTCTCACAGCCAGACACCTCAGATTGATTTTCCTACCTGGGCACCTCAAACCTCTCTTTTGAGAAGAATCAAATTCCTAGAGACTCTCAAAACAGGCAAAAGCACACACAACTCAGCTTTCTAGGAGTGTCTCCTCTCGTTATTCCACCTTCCCATTACCCACCTTTTCCACTCAGCCCCTGACCTCCTGCCCATCCCCTCCTTGCTGCCTTCTCTACTCCTTTTCCTTCCTTTGTTATCAGCTTTTGCTAATGGGCTGTCTTTTGCTTTCCTTGTGCTGACCCCAGCCCTTAGAAGTCCCTTAGCTTTTCTCCAGGTCCTCACCTCTTACTCTGAGCCCTTGCTTTGCCTCTCCTCCAACCTGCACCTGCATCCATTCCTCCTTCTATTTGTTGCCACGATCCTTTTTCATCAGATGCTGCTCCTGTGCCTTCTGACCTCAGCCCCTTTTGCTCTGCTAATTACTGTCCCACCTCCAGCACAGCTCCACGGCAGCTCCCTCCTCCAGCACTTGGGTTTGGTTTCCTTCTGGTGACTGACAACTTCCAAGGACCTGCAGCACCAGAACTGCTCGAGCCCTTGGTGTGTGCAAAGGGACAGAATTAATTCCTCTGCAGAGATGCCATTCACTGAAATATGCTTCCCCAAAGGGGCAAGGCTTGCTTTTTCATTAAAAAGTAAAAGATTATACTTGTTTGCTGAGAAAAAATTTTCTAGAGTTTTTTTTTTTTTTTAGCAGAAGAAAAGAAGCTAAAAAGATGACAAAAATTTGCCAAGATTTTGCAACATTGGAATTTACAAGCGATGGTATTTATATAAAAATAAAGTTATTTACCAACATGAAACAACCTACAAGGCTTAAAAGTGACAGAAATTTATGTAAGAAAAAAAAAATCCATCAAGATTTATTTAATAAAAACATACTACCTGCCAACAGAAACATTAAAAAAAGAAAAATAATTTTGAAAAATCACAGATACACAAAATGCAAAGTATTTGCACACCAAATTCTCCCGCAGGTGTCTGGTGTTTGCCAGCTGCTGGGTGCTGAGCAATGACAACCTCTGGCCCTGCAGGGCTGTCCCTGCCCAGCTCTGTCCCTGCACCCACTTTGCCTTGCCCCCTGCCCCTCTCCTGTCCCCAGCAGCCTCTGCCGCGCCCCTGAGCCCTCCCAGGGCACACACCTGCACTGGGGGATCAGATGGCTCAGGACCCTTAGTGCCCACCTCCAGTTTTTAATTACTCTGGGCATTCAGCCCACCCTGGAGAGGCACCTGGGCAGCTCTGCTGCGCACAAAAGGCAAAAACAGGTTGTTATTTAAAGCCTTAAAATATTCGACACTTTCCAGGCCAACTTATTATTCAATTGCTCAGAAATGATAATTTAAGGCTGCTGCTGAATCCTCACTGCCCCCCTCTGTACGCAGCATGCCTAACTGTGCTGCTCAGCAGCACACACCAGCCCAGCACAGCTCTGGGAGCCCCAGCTCAGCCTCTCCAGCACAGAAGGGATGAGAGCTTCCTGCGGAGATTTCTCAGCTCAGAGATTTCCTCTCTGGACAGACTGGCTGAGGAACTCAGGAGTGCTCCCCTAGAATCACAGAGTCGGAGCAGGGGAGGTTACCAGTGATGCAGCAATGCTCCTGAGCAGAGGATGCACATTCCCCAAGGCAGCAGCCCCCTGAGTCTCCCAGCCACATCCCCTCGCTGCTCCCTGGCACAGCCTCTGAAAGGTGAGGCATGCCAGAGGGCTGCATCCTGGCACACACAGCTCCTCATTTCGTTCTGGCCACCAAGGAGTTAAGTACTTGCAAAAACACTTTTGCTTCTATCTAGCAAAAGTCATGCGAGACGAAAATGTGGCCTCGACTTGACAGTGGGTTTTTGAGAGATTTCAGAGAAAGGCTGGAGAAAGCAATTCCTTTCTAACCTGTCTTCAATTCTAAATAGCTAACTCCATTTCTAAAAGGAGCTCTCTGTAGTTCCCAGGAGAAAAGAATGTTTATGGTAAGGTGTTTGCCTGACCAATGGAAGATGTCCTCTCTGTTCTTGTTGTGCATTCCATTCTGGTGCTGGACAGACAGACAGACACAGACAGAGACACAGAGATGATCACAGCTCCTAAACCTGCTGGAGGAAGCTGCTTGATCTCTCTCTCTCAATCATCTTTTTAATAATATCTCTCTATATATCTATCTATAAATAAAGCCTTCTGGTCAATCCATGAACTCTGAGTCTTTTATGGAAGGACCAGGCCCTAGCTAGGGCCAACAACAACATCATCTTTCTACATGAAACAAGCAGCCTTTGCACACCTTTGTTCATAAAGTGCTTTGCAAGTATTAATCCACTGCCACACTGGAAGTTAAATTGTGTAGGATGCCAAAATGTGGCGGTCAGGAAACAGTAAAAATGGGTCCTGCTTTGGACCTGCTCTTTGAAGGTTAAAGAGTGTGGAAGGGCTGGGCAAGTAAAGGAACAGTGGAGGAGGCACAAAGGAATTCAGAGATAATAAAGGTGATCTGGTCCAGTGTAGTGAAGAACCTCACAGGTGAAAACCAGAAAAGGGAAGACACCAAGGAATCTGGGCACCCAAATGGGGACATCTTCAGAGGGAATGTGAGTCAGAGAAAATCATGTCGTGACAGAATAGACATTTCTAGGTGTATTGCCAGGATTAGAGAAACAAAATGGTGCAGAGTCACTTTATGTAATGATAGCGTGAAGAAGTAGGTAAAGAACAGCAAGATCACTCTTTGCAATCAAAATCCCTGTAGAGACACACAGGAAAGAACAGCAAGGTCCATAAAGACCTCCACGATCAAACTCGAATGTAGATGAAATCTTAATGTTACCAGAAAAATAAATTCTGTCAAAAATGTTCCCATAAACTTAACAAAAAGGAAAATAGTAGGCAAATATCAGCTGGAGGTGATAGCTGTGTTTCAGTGCCTTGGCTCATCTCCCACTTCAGCCATCCTCCCTGTACAATCTCATCACAAACAGCTCTGTGAGATATTTTCTTTGACACCCATAATATTGACATAATGCTACAAGAGACTTACAACAACATTCATTGTTTGAAAGAAAAAGTTTGGCTCTACTGTCCAATTGCCAAAGGATCCCGAGCCTGTAATTTAATAAGGATGTGAGAGGTTACATCAGGAGGGTGTTTGAACAGTACCACTGAGGCCTCCTCTGGAATGGTGTGTGCAGTCCCACCCAAGGAAAACAAATTCGATCTGCATTAGTAGGAGTATGACTGAGGGAATTCAAACTTATTTTAAAGAGGAGACTTTTGGTTTGTATAACCTCACGAAATGAAAGCTGAGAAGGATGTTGTCTATTTTTAACTCTTCCTCATCACAGAACTACCCAGCAAGAAGGAAAAAGAGCATTTTAACTAGAAGTTGGAGCTGGCACAAGGACGAATGACATAAATCGGCCACAAACACAGCCTAGATTAGAAATGACAGCATAGCTATCCTATAAGCAAGGAGAAAAAAGGGAATAGAAAGAACAGATGCAAGAAACCACAACTGTTTAGGTTAATGAATATAAAAAATGGGTTACACAGACCTGGCTGCATGAGCCTGGCTTTGGTGACTGACAAGGCTGTGGCTTGCCTGCTGTGCATCAGTCAGGCTTTAGTTCAGGTCCAGGCTGCCATGGGTTAGACCAGGCGAGAAGTGCCTGCTCTGCTGAGGAAGCTGAGGAGCCACACGCCTGTCCTGCCACAGTCTGACTTATCCACACTGTCAGGAGGATCCATCGTGAATTACTGACTCATGTGAATTAGGGAGTGAAAAACCAGGCTTGCCAGATGTGCTTTTTTCACATATTTTGACAATTATAGTTCAGCTTAATCATTTATGATAATACTTCATAATGTTCTAGCAAATGCTCTGGAGGATACTTTGCAAAAAATAATGAAGTCTTAAGTAACATGGCAACTCACTCAGCTTTTAAATCTTTGCTGAGAAGCAGGGGGAAACAGCCAGTGTTTTGTGCAGATTATGGAGGGTTATTGTAGTGAAATTAGGAACAATTCCATTATTGCTTCCTCATCAGTTTCCTCAGCATTAACTACTATAAAAATACTGTGGTTATACAGCAACAAGACACTCTGAAATGAGATCAAACCAGACCAGAGGTGCACAGCTCTGAAGGAAGCAATGCTATTAAAGAGTACCATGGGGTTACACAATAGAAACCATGGGAAAGGACTAACAATTTCTGTGTCTACATCCAATTCTGTTCTCTTAATTCTCATTGAAAGTCACCTGTCAAAGCCCTACATAACAACCTTGTAATCACAACTTTGCTCAGAAAAAGCTGCAAGCTATCATTAAAGTGCTTCTTTCACTTAAAAAAAAAAAAACCAACCTTAAAAAATTCATTCTAATTGAAATTTTCCATCTGACTCCTTTATCACAACTTCTGGCCAGGGTTGGAGGAGTACCAGAAAACGAATCATGTGATCTGGCAGAGCTCATCTACACAAGTTGATATAAGCCCTTAAACATCTTGTGTCAGTAACACAGACACTGCCTCAGCTGTGAAGAAATGTCAACAGTTGAACAGTGCCTGTACTTAATTTCAAGGAAATTAAGGAAGCCAGTGGCACTCACAGAAATTCCCATTCCCCAACTTCCTTGTTTTGCTGGTTGGCAGCAGTTGCCATTATAACATAAGGTGGAAAACAGGAGCAACTCGCACAGATCTATCATATGCTTCACATTCTGTGAGTGTTTAGGTGGAAGGAGTTATTGTTCCAAGGCTCAGAGAGAGGTAACAGAGCATTCGCTGCAGATGCAAGTCTGAGGCACTCTCCATTTCATAACATCAGAATCCCTCCAAATGTTGTGCCAATGGAGACAGTAAACTGACAAGAAATGTAGATCAATGTTCTTTAAACATTTCAGCTTTTCTGATAAGCAAACATTTCAGTCTGTGTAATATTGTCAAACTACAGCTGCAGAGAATTTTGAAGAGGCTCCTATGCCGCGCTTTAAATATTCCTATTTCTTTCTACCAGGAAATGTTCTCAGGAGAGCAGAACGCCAACACAATCCTGCTCTCAGAGCATCACTTCCCTGCACTGAGCGTGGCAGGGGAGCAGGCAGAGCTGCCACTGCCTCCACGAGGCACTTCAGAGCTGCACCAACACAAACACCCAGGTAATTTGCCCCTGGATTCGTGCACGACAAACTTCAATGACGTTGCAGAGCGAGAGGGAGGACTTGGCAAAGCAGGCAGAAGGCTACAGGCATTGCACTGCCATTAAATTAGCATTTAATCTTTCCTTCACAAGATGCAACATTCTCCTGAGAAATGTGATCTTTGCAAGATACCAGACTCAGGGATCTGTCAAATAATCAAAAAGCTGATTTCCTACCGCAGAAAAGTCTTTCCATGAAATGAGACTTTTTGAATGACACACAGAGAAATTACTGGAAGGTGCTGAATGCTTCTTGTCTGATGGGAAGAAAAATTCTAAAGAGCTCACACTAAAAAGGAAAATATTAAAATTAAGAAGATTTTCTGTACATGTGAAGGAATCTATATAAAATTGAGACTCCATCATTAAAATTGAGCCCAAAAGGTGGAAGGAGATAAACAGAGTAATGCACCTCAGGCCTGATGGCCTTGGGAAACTTTGTCCCATGCAATGACAGAGGAAAAGTGATTTGTACAATTAGGCCTAAGTTCTGCACGTGCACAGCAAATTTGGTGGCCAGGAAACAATTTTGCAAGTGAGAGGTGTTTCTGTAGCATTCTTTCCATATCAACCAGTAAAGCTCTTAAACTGCTCACAGCTAGGAAAACAAGAAAATATTCTCTAAAAATAAATGATATTTCCACTACATTATTTTTCTTTGTAGCTTTTTTCTTTCCTTTTTACTTTTGCTATCAAATCCAGGAATGAAGGACAAAAAGTTTGTGTTTGGCAGTTTCTGGATGAGGCAGCAATGGCTATTGGGCTTCCAACATACACCATTTAATAGTTCTGTTTGATGAGAAAAATTAATCTGTGTTCTTGTGAGACACCAAGGAGGGGCATTCTCCAGATGGCAGAAACTTCCTCTGCTTAGGAGATAAAATAAAAGAAAACAAATAAAAAGAACTTTATTAAACTTTCCAAAAGGTAGAAAATAGTGCCACGGCTTGCTAATCAGTTTGCAATGCCTGTCAATATTTTGGCTATGGCTTTGCCAAGTAAAAACCTTCACCCAGATGACTCACTCTTCACAAGATTCATCATCTGATTTAAAGGCAAGAATAACGGTAAGAACTAGAAAAGTGAATTTTCGAGTCATATTTCAAAGAGATTGAGCTCTGCAGGTTTTACAAAAACTTCAAGGGAATTTGAGTTACAGTGTTTGAGCTCATTACAAGGGCTCAAAATCGAAGAAGATCAGAAATGCCAAGAAAAAACAAAAGATACGTCTAGCATCTTCCAGAAAATCCACTCATCTCTATGATTTTACATCAACATATAAAATGATAGCAACAAAAGAGTCAAACACCTTTGCATCAGGTTGGTGCTAAAAGTGACATTAAAACACTGTGTGTTTGTGTGAGTTTGTGACAGGCCAAGCCTCTGTATCGATACAAAAGCTGAGCTGTTCAGCCTTGCAGCCTCGTGGAAGGAATCCAACAGCTCTGCTTGGAGGGGACTTGTCCCCTCTGCCTGTTGGAGGCTTTGGGGTGTCACTATTTCAGTGCCACCCCCCTGCTCACAGTGTCCCTTCTGATCTCTGCTCGGCTGCTTCACATCCCCCTGATTTCAGTTTTCTCCTGACTCTTCCTGATGCCCTAGGGTTTAACTTTTCTCTGTTCCCAGCCCTGCAGTGCCCAGTGTAACTCTGCAGTTCCCTGGAGCTCGTTCAGTGCTGTTCTCTCATGCTCACACTGACATAACAAAGCCTCTCCAGCTCGCTCTCCAAGGACACCCAGACCCTCCTGAGCCCAACAACTGCAAACCTTCATCTTGGGGAGAGGGGGGCAAGCTTGGGCAAATTCCATCCTTGCCTGGCTTCTGCTTGGGCAATTGATGCTGCTATCAAAGTGGGAAGAACTCGGGAGCTGTCATTGTCCATGTTGGGATGCACTGAGGCAGGAGCCTCTGGAGCCCAGAGTGTGACCTCTGAAGGCCTTTCCAATCAATCCCTCATTTATTCCTTTATTCCTGTCTGCTCTCTGTTTCTAGGGAGCCATTTAAGGCATCACTCTTGCCCTGTAGCTGCCCTGGGCTGTGGGAATGGGAGCTGCTCAGGGTGGGGACTGCTCCTGGCAACCTCCAGCCTCAGCTGTAAGCTGAGATGGTACCCACAGGGAAGCTGTGAGGAAGGTGCAGCCCAACACATCCACACTGGTTTTACATCATTCCTGCCTGAACAGTGAAGTTTCAGAGGTACAGTGAGCACAGGCACGTGGCTGAACCAACACCAAGTGTTAATGAAAATGAACATTTCCTGAGCTCCCTGCTGTGCTCTGTGCACCCCCTGGCACGTCACAGGGTTCCTGGAATGGCTCCATACCCTGGGACAGCCACAGGTTGCCATGGAAAGCAGGGGAGGAAGACACCTCCTTCTACACCAAGGTAGAAAGTGATTCTGGGCTTATCCAATAGTTCAACAAGAGGAAAAAAGGCCTCTGAGGTCTCATCTTGTATTGATTCAGCTCCTCATACAAGTGTTAAAGCAAAAATCTCTCTCCCTCTCTGGACGAAAAATAAAATAAATAAAAATCAAGCAATCTTACAGCGTGGAGATAAATAAAAATCAAGCAATCTTACAGCATAGAGATGTTTTGTTCAAGACAGTATTTACTTCTTTACAGGATTAAGCAGGCATCTATTCTCAAGGAGCACAGAGGATAACCTGGATTAAATTTGTTGCTTCTCCTAGTGAAAAATAACTTGTTTGCCAAATATTTTTGAAGTGACTGTGACATCCAGAAAGTCTGCTCGAATCTGGGAAGCAGAGAATATTGGTAGTAAAGGAAAAAGCTTAGAAAACAAACATGCCATCAAGAAAAATAATGTACTGAATAGCTATATGGCAAATACTTATTGGTATATATCTATCTGACTTCCTCTGGAAAAATACACCAGGGGCCCATAGCTGGGGAGGAGGAAAAACAACATCCAGCAGAACAATAAGAGATACTGAAGGAAGCATATATAATAAAAAGAGCTATAAACACTTAGCAAGATAGTAACAATTGTTTCCTTGAAACTTAGCACCTCATTTGGTAACAAAGAGGATTTCCATCAAAGTGAAATCCATGCATTTTATCGCTCTAATTCAGAGTATCCATTCTATTACAATCCTTACATCCATCCAAGGGTGTTCTCCTGTAGTTTTGAATGTTTAACATTCACCTACAGACCCCACAGCAGCTCCTCAGTGGCAGCAGAAGGCTTTTACCCCAGCTGGGGAAGGAGGAACAAAGCCAGGTCTGTACTCTGACCTTAGGGTGGCAACACAGAGATTGCACAAACCTTTCTGCAGTCCTGAATGGCCACACTACGAGAGGAAGGAGCTTCTGTGTGTGCAAGAAACCCCACGGATGTGATGGCATGTGGGGAATGGATGCAGCCCTTGGGAAATGATGTGAGATGCTGCAGGCAGGAGGGAGCCTGCAGGGCTCTGCAGGTGTCACCCAGAGCTCTGCTGGTGTCCCCCAGGGCCCTGCAGGTGTCACCCAGGGCTCTGCTGGTGTCACCCAGGGCCCTGCAGGTATCACCCAGGGCCCTGGAGGTGTCACCCAGGGATCTGCAGGTGTCACCCAGGGCCCTGCAGGTGTCACCCAGGGCTCTGCAGGTGTCACCCAGAGCCCTGCAGGTGTCACCCAGGGCCCTGCAGGTGTCACCCAGAGCTCTGTGGGTGTCACCCAGGGCCCTGCAGGTGTCACCCAGGGCTCTGCAGGTGTCACCCAGGGCCCTGCAGGTGTCACCCAGGGCTCTGCAGGTGTCACCCGGGGCTCTGCAGGTGTCACCCAGGGCCCTGCAGGTGTCACCCAGGGGCTCTGCAGGTGTCCCCCAGGGCCCTGCAGGTGTCACCCAGGGCTCTGCAGGTGTCACCCAGAGCTCTGCAGGTGTCACCCAGAGCTCTGCAGGTGTCACCTAGGGCCCTGCAGGTGTCACCCAGTGCTCTGCAGGTGTCACCCAGAGCTTTGCAGGTGTCACCTAGGGCCCTGCAGGTGTCACCCAGGGCTCCCCAGGAGCCACCACCCATCCCTTGCTCACTTCACGTCCTGCCTGCTCTGAGGACCTGCTTCAAACAGGCCAGCTCCAGGTGTTCAGAAAGCTGACTGCTCGCCAAAAGAGACAGATTCCAAGGTCTGCCTCAACAAGAAGGCTCCTGTCTTACGAGAATATTCTGGCAAGGCACAGGTGGAGAGATCTCTGAGATCCAGACAGGATGAAATGGCCACAAATGTGTGACATGCTCCAGGAGGGCAGTTCATGCTCACAAATGCCTGCAAACATCTAGCAACACGTCCATGGCAGTGAGTCACAGGAGGAATTGAAGTACTGAGAAATTATCTTGTTATTCTTGTTTGATGCTAAGATGAAAATAACAACTATTAAACCTACACATTTGTTCTTCTATTGCTGTAAGGGTCTGAAAGGGGACAACTTTCTTGGAATTGTGACAGCACTTAGGAAATGGAAAGTACACGATGATAACAGCGACTGACCCCCTCCCTCACTGACAGATGGACAAATCTGTCTTAGCTGAGATGTTTTGTTCTTCCCGTGCAAAGCCAAAGCAGACCCAGCTGCAGACGTGGCAGCAATAGCGTGAGCAGCACTCCCACTTCACTGCTGAGCATCCTTGAGAAACTATTAATTAGTTACAAAGTTTAAATAGGCACCTTCCACTGGTCTCTTTATGAAGCCATGTTATTCATCTCAATTAAGTGGAACCCCACAGAATGGCTGTGGGGAGTTCAGAATAACACCAACTTTTTCAGAAGCCTCTTTTTTTATTTCACTGCTTTCACTTCTTTTGTTAATTGCCTAATTTCACCTTTTCCTGACTGCACTCCCCTTGGGAGGTAAAGACCACTTAGCTATTTATTCACACAAGCAATGGGGCTTTGAAAAAAAAAAAAAAAGCATTCACATTTTCAGACATCTGACAAATGAGACAAATTAGTAATTAAAAAGCATAGCATTTTAAATGCTCATCTCATTGGCACACTGGAAGGTGGAGGGAGGAAAACAGAACAGCTTTGGAGAATGGGGTTGGCAAAGGTGCCAACGTTTGCTCACATGAGAAAGGTGAAATTCTCACAGGTTCCTCCCAAAGCACTCTCATCTCATGGCTGATCATAGGCAGAGAGATATTCAGGCTGGAAATCAGCGTAGCTGGGAATTTATCATCTGAACATCACACTTGGGCCTGGACAGAAGGATCCAGGTGCAGGGAACGTGGCTGGGATCAGCTTCCCAAGAGGAAGCTACAACTCAGCAGCTCCAATGCAGTAATTGCATTCGAATTTTGATTGTAAAGAGCTGTCTCAAAACTACACCCAGACAAGGAAAACCTTCTCTTGCAGGATACTCTGCCCTCCTGACTTCCATCACAAACTTCTCTTACTGCCCAAGAAATAACAGCAACGCTTTTGGAGCCTCAGATTCTGGAGGTGTTTTAGGAATTTTTGTTAAGTAATAACTTATTTCACAGATCTAAAACAAAGCTAGGAAAGTTTTAACTCTACAGCAAGTAATAGGCTTAAAAATTTGAAACAGATCTCTGTAAAAAATGAACACTTGAGTCCTTTCTGCACCCTCAAACTCAACTGGAGCCTCTCTAATGAGCTTTGTCTGGAGCTCCCCCTCCACCCATGACACAAATAGAACACCCTTCGATTATGGTGTTAAGTTCATTATTAACCATGCAAATCTAAACTCAACAAAACCCCCGTTTTTTTAAATTATTAATTAGCAAATGACAGCGTAAGTGGTTTTGTATTGCGTATAAACCTCTGAAATCAATGAAGCTGTTTTACATGAAAGAAATGTATTATTTTAAACACCTTAATAGTGTCAGGAGACTTGCATCAACATTAATCTCAGGCAGATAACATATTCAAAAATACAGCTCTCATTGGGTACAAGGCTCATTAATAGTTTGCAATAAATATTATGTGCTGAGACAAGCATCCAAGCTCACCAGTTTTTGGTCTTTGCTGAATTCTTCTCAGCTACAATTAACCCAGCAGCAGATTTGGGCACCTCTAGGGCAGAGGTCTGTGAACTCTGTGCTTCGACCTTGAGTGCAATTATTGTCTGGGCAAAGAGGATATTATAACAGCAAGTTTGAAAACATCAGTTTTTAGGGCTTGATCCTGAAATTGGCTTAATATTTTAAGGAGATGAGCAGGATGGTGTCAGCTGATGCTGCTTATTGTGTGTGACATCCTCACACAGTATTGGAGAATTGTCTCCACTGTGTGAAGACAAAATGACAACACAGCACTGATCGATTCTGCAATAAACTCTGGTTCTGCTGGGCTGGGAGGCTTGAACATTTCGGGGATGAAACATTGAGCAGGAATCCCATTCCCCACGAGACCTTGGTTTCAAACACTGAGCACAGAGGCATGGAAAGGGCTGTGCTGTGCTGGGTGGGTTTGCTTCTCTGGGTCAGGCGTGATCTCTGTGTCCAGAATTTGTAAAATCGCTTCCTCCGGTAACGTCTGAACATCTTAAAAGCAAATCATGTTTTGCCTCAGCATCCAAGGCATTTCCTAAAAATCCACCTCCAGCTGTGCCTGGCACTGCTCTGTGGCCATGTGCTCCCTGCTTTGCCTATGCCCCAGAACCAAAAGCACATCAATGCCACGGGGACTGCCTGGCACAGGTGCAGAACAGAGAGGTGACAGTGAAACAGCCATCAGGCTCACATCATGGGGCAACCCTGGGGAGAATAAAGCACCTCCAAAAGACACTGCAAGACAAGCTATGGAGCCTCGCAGCAGAATCAGAGGCCCCATTTCCCCCAGACTCCAAACTCAATTTCAGAGAACCAAAGTCTACCCCAAAATTACTCAAAATGCCTGGAACTGTAAACAAAACCCAGCTGACAACAACACAGGTTTTTACCCTTCCTATTATGGACTCCATCAAAGGAAATTAAAAGCTTCCAAATGCTTTTTCCAGATTCCAATGGAATATTTCATTGTTGATAGGAGGAAACAGTTTTGCATTGCAATAATAGCTGGCATAAAATAATTCAAGTCAGAAATGGAAACAGGATGTTCCTGGGGACAAGTCTGTACCTTTGGAGTATACTTCCCTTCAGCACAACAAAAGCCCAGATGTGGGACCTTCAAATGCAGTGCATTATTATCTCGGGGCAAGTGACAAATTTATGCATAGTTTCTCTGGGTTTTTGTTAACAGGATTAAAAGACCTTTTCCATTTTGACCTCAAAGTTCTCGTGCTTGCTGCGTATTCTTCTGGCTCTTGTTTTGAATATTTTTATTATTCTGAGTAATTGCATGCTGGCAGTTTTCATAATCACTAATTGCACTAGATGACTCTTGTGATCACAAATAAAACATTCGGGAGGGAATAAATGAATGGAACCATCCTCACAATCAATAACTGCTGAAGTCTTCCTACATACAGATAAATCTCTTTTTTGTGCACAGAATAAGTTATCTAATATTTTTATCTTCATTGGTGATGCAGGAGCAAACTTTTTTGCTCATTCTTGAATTTAACACTGTCAGATTTCTTGCTGTCTCTCATGTACAACACTTTGAACTGGCAGAGAAAATAATCCATTAGTGTTGGATCCAGCCCTGTCTCTGGATACTAGGAACTTATAAAATGAATTAAAGGGATTGAAATGAAAACAGTACACGGAAAAATAATAAAAAAAAGGACAACAGTACCACATTTCTTTGTTGGTGTTGGTTTTGAAATGATTCATAATTCAATTAGTATAGATCACCAGTGTGTTGATTTGCTAAAGAGAGCTCTCCAGGGCATAAAAATATTTATGTAATGACTGGAACAACAAATAAAATTCATAAACAAAAATAATTGAAATTATAACTGAAAATTTATTATCCCTATAGAAACATTTACAGTCTAAACAAAACCTACAACCCCAACCAACCTGAGCCTTCTGTGACCAAAACACCCAAATTACAACCAATTATTCTCCATTATTTTTGCTGTGCATCACACAGAGCCAACGACTTGCTTTACAGCTCTGCCTCCTGATGTCCCCAGTCCAGTTCCTTGGCTCAGCTGGACATTCCACAGGCAGCTGCTGGAATTGGCTCTTCAGTTTCCCCCAGTGTCTGACAGAGGGGTCCAGGATTACCCACAAAGGTCACTGCTGCAGCCCCTCCCTGGCAGTGCAGCATCAGACTCAGGGTGCAGGCATGGAAATGGCTCTGGCCTCTTCACTGCCACAATTTCACACTGTAAATGAAGGAACAATTGGAAATCCTAACTATTGATTGCATATTTAATGTTCCTTCTGATCTAAGTGACTGCAGCCTGATGGACTCTTAGTCATTTCTAAAGTGGCCAAGTGATGCCTTAGGTTTGAACTTTTCTCTGTTCCCAGCCCTGCAGTGCCCAGTGTAACTCTGCAGCTCCCTGGAGCTCGTTCAGTGCTGTTCTCTCATGCTCACACTGACATAACAAAGCCTCTCCAGCTCGCTCTCCAAGCACACCCAGACCCTCCTGGGCCCAACAACTGCAAACCTTCATCTTGGGGAGAGAAAGGGGGGCAAGCTTGGGCAAATTCCATCCTTGCCTGGCTTCTGCTTGGGCAATTGATGCTGATATCAAAGTGGGAAGAACTCGGGAGCTGTCATTGTCCATTTTGGGATGCACTGAGGCAGGAGCCTCTGGAGCCCAGAGTGTGACCTCTGAAGGCCTTTCCAATCAATCCCTCCTTGATTCCTTTATTCCTGTCTGGTCTCTGTTTCCAGGTAGCAATTTAAGGCATCACAATGGTAATTAATGACAGGAAAGTGTGAAGGTCTTTGTTTTGTCTCCTTCCCTGCTCCCCTGCAGCCTCCTGTTCTCAGTTCTCCTGGAATGCATCTCCTCACCCACAGGTAACCCAGGGGCAGCTCCAGGATTGCTCCCGAAAGCTCCATCACCTGCAGGCAATCAGGACGTTTACTTCAAACACACACTCCTGATCCAAATCAAAATGCAAATGTAAACTCTCTCATCTGCCACACGGAGCCATAAACATCCTCACAATTCGCTGTCTGTAGCAGCCACGATCTGCAATTAACAAATGAGAGCAAACTCCAGAATGGTTTTCTCCCAGGTATTTATGTGTGAGTTTGGCACAACCATCCTCATCTCAAAACAAAGATCTAAATGCTTCATCATGGCATATTTAGTGACACGTGGACAAAATGCAAATGTGAGATTTAAAGTTATATAAATTAAATGGTAATCACCTCCTCCTCCTCAGCAGTCTGATCTGAATCTGGGAGAAGATGAAGCTCTGGTTCACTACAAAAATGAGTGATCTGTTTCAAGGTGTGTTCAGCAGCTGCAGCTTCCATTTGGATAACAAAACACCTACTACAAATAAATAAGTGTACAATTTCCAGAGAGTCCCAAACGTACTGAGCTCTTCTAGAAATCTGACTGTGACTGCAATTAATGTTCTTTGGGCATGTTTAGCTGAGCCACCCAAAATAACTCTGACTTCTGCAGAGGTCTTGGAATTACACCAGTTATCCAGTGGATAATGAAAATAAAAATTAACTAAAAATTTCCACAGAGTTGGCTTGAGACAGACTTTATACAGGAATTTACAAGCAAATGATTAGAAATGATTAAACAATGGAGCTTAGCTTTAAATGGTGTGAAATTACTTCAGGACCAGCAGAACTTCATTACTTTCTCTGTTTGTGCATAATGGATTTTTTGGAGTATAATTTCTCTCTTGAAAAGCTCCATAATATTAAAATGTTTTTGATTAACTAGTCAAGAAGCAAAGCAAACAACAGACATTTTTATACACTGGTATCCAAATAACTCAGGAGAATAACTGGGAGCACAATGAAAACTAAACTAAGCCAGAAATGCCTTGTAAATATTACAGTAGATGCTTCTGCCAAAACATTCAACTAGTACAGATTGCACAGTGCCATAATTACAGTAGATGACATAAAATTATTATAAATTAACAGTTTATTGTACAAAGTCATGCATTATGTATTTTTATTAAGTAGCTACACAAGTGCATGAAATGAAGAACTATGAAATAGTGTAAAAAGTGATTAAACTGATCTAAACTTTGCCTACAACACAAATTACAGGCTCGTTTTTTCCACAAGGGTTAAACTCAATGCATCTTATTAGGCAAGAATTGTTGGAACTGGGGAGAAAGGTGTTAAAGCCTAAAATTCCATTTCTATATCAAGATGATATAAAATGAAAATTAAAAAAATTAAATAAAATTTTTGAAATAAAAGCTATGTACATAGATTTTTATCCCAAGCCAAAGGATTTGAATCTAAAGGTTGAATCCCAACACAAGTACAACCTCAACAAATTTTCACAGCAGTAATTATTTATTGTTGCAGTTGTATAGGATAACTTCACTGTTCCCCAGGTGTGAGGACCTGACATTTAATTTGGGCTATTGATCTTTAGGTGTAAGTGTAAATACCTGGTTAGATTTTCTGTCAATGCAATGAGATGTATCTTATCTGTGTCTGTGAGAGTGAATATTTATTTTTAGACTGTCTCTAACATAATACCGTTTAACACATTTAGCAAATATCTTTCATTAACTTTATAGAGAGATTTAATCACCGCCATTAAATTCCTAGTAAACAGTAATTGCCCCTCTGGATTTTATTTATTTAGAGAGACCTGCCAATATCCCACTGCTTGTGGAGCAGTGACCATCAGGCACAGCCCTGCCTCCCATTTTGATCTTGGTCACAGAAATCCATCTTGAACTCAGCTTTCCTAAATTTGTTGTCACTTCTGCAAACCAGGCAGGACCAGAATGGTGCTTTAGAGATGCATTAAGTGTTCCTGATTTTCCAGAACTGAAGCTTAGTCCAGCAGAGGCACTCCCAGGAATTAACTGGGCTGTGTTTCTCTCTGTCTCAGCTGACAGGCTCTTGCAAGAAAGGTTTTACATCAAGACAGACACTGCTTTTCTTTAGAGTATCTCTATATTTTGGCAGTGCTTGGTAACATATTTTGGATCAAGCCAAGACACAAAAATCCAGTTTATTTTACAGTTTAAGATGGCCTTAATCTATTTTCTACTTGCAAACATTCACCATTTCTGGTCAACCCCACTTCTAAAAATAACTTTGCTTTAACTGAATTCCATTGCAGTGAATTCAGTCCCTGATTAATCTATTAGAGATATCATTAATATAACTTTGATTTATTGGATATAAATACATCTGTTGTATATCAGTCAGTGAATTTATCTAACAGAAGTTATCTTGCAGAGGAAATGTGCCTTTCCCCAAGGAGCACTCGTGCACAGTCACAGTAGTTGTTGAATTCAGGAAACAAATCTGTCTGTGACTTGCCACTTCCTTCCTGCATCAATCTGGTTTATTAAGGATTAGAAATGGTCTCGTGTGTCCTGGTACAGGTGTATGGCAAAAACCCATCCTGCACAGAGCCCACAATATTCCACATCTGTCAAAGGAGGCACCTGTGAAATCCAGCAGTGGGAGATCTCCCTGGGAACCACCAGAGTCTCACCAAAAACCCCAACTCCTCAGCATGAAGAGTTAAATGCAAATCATTCAGAGATTTTGGAGGTGTTGCAATCACCTGTTTCCATTTTTGTCACCAGGCTCAAGGAGGTTTTGCTTCACCTTGGCCAAACACCAAGTTATTATTGCAAAGAGCAGATAAATGAACAATAACAGCGGGTGATGAACAGCAAAGCCAGAGTTAACAGAGCAGCTACACCTGGGCTCCTGTCACAGGACATAATTCCAGTTTACAGAACATTTTGCCATCATCCCATTCCATTTATCAGCAGCAGTAGTCACTACATGGAAAAAATACAGATTTCCTACCTATAAGAAATGCAGGTTGTTTGCTCATTTTCATGGAACATGACATTGCATTGAGGAATTAGTGGCACAAAGCACTTTGGAGAAGTGAAAATCCTACTACACAAAACACAGCTCCTATTACACAAAAACATTCATGCAAATAAGTCCCTGAAGATCTGTGTCCACCTACAATCATAATTTATAGAACATGAGTACAGGAAAAAACCTCAGAAAACCTCTTTCTACTTCATCTCAAACTCTTATTTTTTAAGCTGCATGCACGTCTCCATCACAACCAGTCAAACAGGAACTTAAAAATCACATAACTCAAAGAAATAGCTAAAACTCTTTCGTTTCACACCTCTATTTTACCAAATAGTCCTACAAAAGACCTTAGGCAGAGCACACACAGAAGTGTGCTCCTGCTAACTGAGGGTGGCCAGTTAAACACGCCCTGGAGCTCCATGCCAGCTCCTCCCTGCTCTTGGGAACAGCAGAGAGATGTTTTTCCTTGGCATGGAGGCTTCTACAAGCAGGTTTTAGGGAGCAAATCCAACCTCCAGGCCCTGTGATTTACACTGCCCGTGGTGGTCCCTGCTCCTGGAACTGCAGCCTTTCCCACTCGCCAGCCAATTCCCCTGAGGCAGGTAGGAGAATTTACACCTGGAAAGAAGCAAGAGGGGAACCCAACACCGAAACAAAGCATGGCTCCCGAGGCAGCTCGAATTTTGGCAGGTGAAGCACAGCCAGCAATCTGTGCTCTGGTTGTCACAAACAAAAACGTGAGGAGGTGAAATGGAAGGAGTACCAAGAAGCTCTCTGGTTTGCATTAAAACTTAGCTACCATTTTCTTTTCATGGTATTTTCTTAGTGTTTGATTTCTTTTCTAATGACAGTGTAATGCACACTGACACCTTTTCATTCCCACATCATCAAAAGTTCTCTAAAGGCTCACAGTGAAATCTCTCTGCAATAATCACAGAGGAATCAAATTAGCATCCTAATGAATTCTCCATGGACTTGTGCCCTTATGTGTTTTCCCCATTCTAATCTCCTGTCATAATGGCACCTTAACTGGGTCCCTACAGATTCCTGCCAAAATTATTATGAAACAGTTCACGTGATAGCTACACCACATTAATGTGAGCAGAGTAAGAGGCATTGTAAAAGAACAGATTCTGAAAAGCAACTACTAGATACAGTTATAATATCTGGTTTGCCCTTCTGGATTGGCTTTTTTCCACACTATTCCCAAAGAAGTCAGGATGAAAAAAGCTACCTGGAAGCTCCCTCCAAAATTAATATTTAAAATATTCCTCAGGAAAACTTTCAAGCCCTGCAGCACAAAAGCAGGTTAGCTGTTAACTAAACCAGTGTTTAATGGTCAGGGGAATGAGTGCCAGGAACCCAGAGGACAACTTTTTGAACCAGTTCACTCCAGTAAAGGGTGAAATGTGAACAAGCAGCACACAGTGGGTGCAAGGCTGGAACCAGAATCAGTTGTGAGCATATGCTCACAGTAACCATATTTATTGTATCACAGATGTTTGGACACAGAATCACAGAAGGAAAAAATGAAATATTAATTTCTCCTTTTATATAGCTGCTGACTGATAAGAGGCACCAAAATATTCTGCATCTGTATCAGAGGCACTGAGCCTCTTCTTGCAGACTTCAGTCGTGATTCCTGTGTGAAATAACTGCCAGCATTTTCCCTCCCACAGAGGAATGTCACAGGGAGCACTGAAAAGAAGCTGTACATCTTTCCTGTAGTGAAGTAAAAGATGGAGAGAAATCCAAGGGGAACTGCTAAAGTAATTTTCATGGCTAAGTAGAAACACCAATAAGATGGAGTCCCATAAATTGTTAGGAAAGTCCTACCTCTCCATCTCACTTCTATCTGAATTGGTGGATTAATTACTTAGGCCTATCATATTTTAACAGTCTGAAAGAAAAAGAAAATGACAAAACTTTGATGGTACTTATATTAAGAACAGAACAGAGCATAATAATTAAAAATAAATGACAAACTTGGTCATGACAGAGTGTTACTCAAGGAAAGGTTGAGTCACTAAAAAAAAACGAGCTTATTAAACTTCTGAAGCAGCACATGAGTTACAGTGGTAATGGACAGCCTTAGTGACAGCTTGCCATGAGCCAGAGCACTGTGATAGTCCTTGTGCCACAAAGACTCTCGCACAAATGGATTCTGCAAATCCTTTTCTAACAAAAATCTGCTGAGGGCTTCGGCAGGGAGGTGAGAATAGCTGGAGATGGAAGTGGTACCCAGCTCAGAGCACGTGGAGGATGCAGCCCCACAGATGCTGGCCCTGGGAGGGTGAGGATGAGGGACAGAGCCAGGGGACAGTGCCCACCCAGCCTTCTCTTCACAGGTACCAGGGGCAGCACTCAGGCCCTGCTGAGGAATCCCTCCCCACACGCTCGGGGAGCAGCACAGCTCTCCCAGGTGTAAATGAAGGAGGTGTGAGAGCAATAATGCAAAATCCAGGCTGTTTTCTGAACTGCCTGGACACATCTCCAGGCATCCTGAACAAAAGACTGACCTTCCTCCACCTCTTGCTGCTTTCATGTGGTTGGCCCATGGTTGACCTAAAGCAATTTCACTCACTCTGCTTTTGTTTATTGGAACTTGCAATGCCTTAGAAAATGCCCAGCATAATTAAAGACATTGAGGCATTGAGCATTTATGGTATTTTTCTTTGTTAAAAGTACACTGTAAAAATAGTCTCCTTTCAGCTTCCAAACTATAGAAGACAAAAGGGTGATCTCCTAAGCTCTTGCATCATCTTTCAAGCACCTGTGACTGTGCACAGAATTGAACCCCATCTATTTCTTTCCATTTTGCCATGACATATGAAAATTCTCCATAAAGAAGTGGCATTTTTATATGAGAAACCTTGAAGCTAAATGATTTCAAGTGCAATAAAGTCTTTGGTGATATGCTGACTTTCTCCTCTAAGAGAGCTCCATCTAACTGACAGGGAAAAAAATTGTTTTGCTACATAAGCTGTAAAGTTATACATTGAAAGCAATCTTGGTAAACAGGTTAATGGCTTCATTTCTGTAAAAAAGAAATTTCCAAAATGTGATGGAATGATCATTTGTAATTATTTTCCTGATATTTTTCTTACCATGCTGGGGACTCAATTTGCCCAGTCTTACAGTAGTGATTTTAATCTTTGCCTTATTATGGCAAGAGCAACAAATCATCAAAGGAAACATCCTCATAATGACAGAGGAGGAGCATACATATGAGCCACTGAAGCCTACTTCGAGCCCAATTGACAACCCATTTGTCAGTGGCCTGGCAATAAATTGACCAAATTCGTTTTGCTGTTCTTCTTATACAAAGAAAACAAACCTAATTGATGGAGGAAAAAAAAATCCCTTTTGGAAAATGCTAGGGCCATTGACAAGCTGAAGTGTTATTAGCAGCCCAGCAAATGCATGCAAAAGAAAAAAACAAATATCTGCCAGTGTCTTGCCAGTGTTCCCTTGTAGGCAGAAATTACCATCATGTTCTGGCATTACTCAGTGCAAGCTCTCCCTCTGGAAGTCTGCAGTGAGTATTTGTAACTCCAGGGCCCTGCTGCTGCAGCTCTGATTCCCTGTGTGGCTTGCAGAGCTCCATGCCCTCAGTGCTCACATAGGTGACACTACACAGCAAAAGCAAACTTGAACCCGGGGATGGAAAGGAATGTGGTGTGAAGTTCAGATGAAATGAGCCATTTATTAAGAAAAATCTTGCCCTTTTTATATTCAGTATCACTAGAGCAGGATGCAATCATTGGTTCTTGGGTGAACACTCTTAGCATCATTGGCAAGTTACAGAACAACAAGTCAGGAATAACAAAAAGTACAAAACATCACCTGTGAGATATATTTTACAAAACACTCAAGATGGTTTACACAAACTTCTCCAGGTTCTCAGCTCCGCTCGCGAGAAAGCAACTTCTGCTCACAAACAGGGCTGAGAGCTGGAAAATTTCTCTGTGACCAGACTTGTCAGTGAGCACAAACCTGTCAGGTTTGGCTGCCCCAGAGCCCCGCAGGGAGCTGCAGTGAGCTGGGCACAGAGGCAGCACCAAGCTGCTGGCACAGCCCCTGCCCAGGGCACAGCTCAGGAGGGGAAGGGGATTTTTGGGGCTCTCCTCACACACCCCAGTGTGTGACACTGCCAGGGTCAGCAGCAGGGAACACTCCTGGCATCCCTGAACCCAACCTGCACTGCCTTGGCATCCCTCCTGCCACGCTGCTCAGATACAAACTCAACTTTTCACTAGTGTGAAAAACGAAGTTCACTCCTGGTAAATTTTTAAAAAGGTTTAATAAGGGATTTAATAAAAGGGACAATAGGAGACAGAAATAAAGCAAAGGGTTAATAGGGCCTGGTGCTTGGCACGGTGCCAGGGGCACACCTTAGCTAACAAACCTCTTCTGTTCAATGCCCGAGTCTCAGACATATTCATAGATTTTTATGCATCATTCAAGTATTCCTTTTTTGATATCTCTTTGGGTTCCAAGTCTTCCCCTATCCGGTTATCCTGCGTTCCACTTCTGATCAATAGATTCTTCATTCCAGGGTCTGAGGCCTGTCGATGTTATCTTCAACCAGATAGTCCAGGAATTTGGGGAATTTCCTTGCTCGTCTTTGCTATCCTTAGTTTACTACATAAAGAAACATTCTACATATGATATAATCCTAAGAAATCACACTACTTATTAAAATGAAATATTTTCATTCCACTTCATTTTCTTACATTACACATATGACATTCATTTGAATATTTGCGAAAAGCCAACAATACAATATGTATTTATAACACTAGTTCAATGGAGATTTTTAGGGATTGCTCCAAAACCCAGGATCGAGATGCTGCTCCATCTTCTCTGGAAGCAGAGCCTCATCCCTGCACAGCCCAGCGACAGCTGATGGGCAGCAGAGATGTTTGAAAACAACACATGCTGCAGCTACAAGGAGAGCCTGCTTCAACACTAGCAGAAAAAAACCAGTTTGCAAATGTTTCTTACAATTTAAACATTTACATGTAGCTCCTGCTATTGCCTTTTAAATGTTCCTCTTAAATTCTACCACGCAAAAAATTATGAACCTGGGCATATACCTAAAGAAAATATAGCAGCGTGTACCTAAGCGGGTGAAGAAAAAAAACCATATCATCAAGCCATTTGTGAATAAAAAGAGTTATTGGATGGAATTTTATGTCCTGAAACATGAAGACCTGTTAGCATTTTACACTTCCAGAATGTGGTGATATTTTATATGCTGTTTAGATGTGCATCAGCAATAGCACCTCTTCTACTTTGATAAGCATTTCTCCACAAAAAAAGCTCACAAACACTTCCCTCGTATCTATCCAGGAATTGCTATTTAAAAAAAAAAAAAAAGAAAAAAAAATCTCAAAATATTTCTTAAGAGGGAAAAAAAAGGCTAAAGCAGTGTCTTTTGCAGACCACAGCAGTTCTACTGAATGGCAAAGGTTCATTATTATTCACTGATATGCAGAAGACATTACTGACAATTCCCAGAGTGTTCCCTGTCTCATAAACAGACTCTTGATGGCTGATGCATAATCCATCTGGGCAGGGCAATAAAGGAAAAACACCACAAACTGCACACAGGGCAGTGCAAAAACTATGTGCCAAAACTGCTGCAGAGAGCAGACAGTGCCTTTTCCTGCCTGCACACAGTTCTCAAAGTCAGTGGCATTGTTTGTGAAGAAATGCAAACTCTTACACCTCACCAGGTGATTTCTGCCTTCAGAGACTTCTCAAGCACCACTGGACTGCAAAGAGCATTTCACTCCAAGTACTCAAAGTTTTAAAAAACTATGCTGATATGATGCTGTCAAAAGTCTGATTTTAATTCCTTGTGGTGCATGAGATATCACCTGAAAATCCACTTCTTTATGGGATAAATCCATGGGACTCTCCTGCCCGGGCAGTCCTAAGTCACAACACACCAAATCCTAGGGAACACGAGTGCAAGAGCAAATCACCAAATGTGATGATGCTTTTGGCCCTAAATATTATTTGTAGAGACATCCTTCATATAAATATTTCATTTTCCTGTCTCTACAAACAGCTTTTGGCATACTGATTGTCTTAATGTCAGCTTAGGCCTCTAGGTGCTTTTGCAATGCCAGCCACAGATGCAATTAAAGTTGGAAAAATATTTATTATGAATAATTTGTGGCAAGTTTTACGATCTGTTTTGGAACCAACTGTTCACAAAGACTCACAATCCAGAACTGTTTGACAAACAGTGAAGTAATGCCAGTGAATAAGTCCCTGCACACTACTCCAGTGTAGGCTGAGACCATCACCAGTGTGGAGAGTGGCTGGGGCAGAGGACAAGAGGTAAGGAAAAGAATTCTTCCTGCTTTTGGTGCAAGAGATTTTTCAAAGTGACCTTCCCTTTCTCTCCTTTGTTTCCTTGGAAAAAAGAGAAAACAAATCCTTTCTTCTCTCTTCCACCATTTCTGTTTAATATAAAAGCAAGCCAAATCCAGGGCAGGAGTTAAAAGGAGTTAAGGTTTCATTCACCTTTAACTTCGTGAGTGAAGATGCTGAAGCATTACAGGTAATGTGACTCTTGGCCTAATCTCATTTCTGCTTCCTGTTACCATCTTTTAGTAGAAATCCTTTATGACAACATTAAAAATACCTTGGTGCCTCTCGCTCCTCAAACACAAAATCCAATCTCTGTTCTCTTTTTGTGCAGCTGTAATTATACAGCTGGAATGGCACCAATGGCACAGGATTTTATCAGTTCAGTACAAGGGTACACAAAGGAAAGCATAGAACACAGAAAGGAAGGCTCTGCTGTGATTTGAGTATTTTACCTTTCTTTCGTTATATATTTGTTATTTCTTTTGGGTTACAAATTTAAGAGAAGTGTGAGAACAGCACTGTCCACAGGCTTGCTGGGGTATGGAACTTGCCTCTGTGAGATTTGTTGCTGTGTTGCAGGAGCTGAGCTCTGCTGAAATGTCAGCAGCCTGTTGTCATTATTAATAAAATGTCTGAATTGAGTCAGATTTGCAACTGGAAAAGGCAGAACTCCTGTTCCCAGCCTTGGAACATTCACTGTGCTATCCCTGCTGCTAACGCTGCTGAGTCCCATCTATAACACAAAATTTGTTTGTTTCTTTAATGAACATATGGGAATTTAATGATAACAAAGCTGATACACACAAAAAATTTGCAAGAAGCATTGAATATACAGTAAGAAGTACACACAGTTTCAGCTTCCCCAGTTCTGCATACAGTGACATCAGATAAATTTGTATTCCATTTCAAAACTCAGACATATGCATCACAATTTCTTGTAATCAAGATATATAAAGGTTACAACCATCTGCTTCTCAGACTGCCTTGCTAAGTTATAAGACAAACCCAAGTTTTGAATTTTCGTTGCATTTAAAGGGCTGATTTGTTGATATTTGGGGAAAAAAAAAAACCCATCCCAAAAAACAACAAAGGTCAAATCAATAGCTAAGCACAGTTATAATGGTGTTTGTGGTAAAGTGAAAACATGACTGATAAGGTTGTAAAGTTCAGTACTTGAATATTCTTGTTACACCTGTATTCCTGGGAAGCCTATGCCCTTTTCCTCCTGTGGAATTGGCTTAGCACTGCTCTTCACCTCACTAAGACCCAATTCAGGAAAACAAAGCAAAGAAAAGAAAGTTTTCAGCAAAAGTGAAAACCCAGAGCTATTAAAACAAGAACCCTTCTCTGAAGCAGCAGTTAAAAGGAGAACAAACTGATGTAAATCATTAACTGGGGTCATGCAGCATCATCTTTCTTGTTAAAAAGTCGCAATTAAGAAAGCAGAAAATGCCTCATGAAAGGCTACCTGCGTTCTTCCCTTTGCAAAGTGATATATTTTTTAAAGAATAATTACATAATTGGCCCATATGCTGTATGGAATACAATCGGATCTCGTTTTTGCCTCAGACTCCTGATTGCTGCCGTAGTTAACATTGGCAGCTCGGTGATTGAAATGTTCTTCAGACAGACATAACACAAATGTGTACTTTTCTGAGCAACACATTTCGTCTCTAATTATTTGCCTTATGTCAGTTGATAATTTAGGATATACAGAGGACACATTTCCCAATTAATCTCTTGGAACCCTGAAGCGTGAAGTTCTTTTGTATGTAACAGCTGGCATTTCCCCACACAGAAACCTAAGGCAGGACTGCAAAATCCCTCCAAGATACCTTGAAAAGAGTTCTTTGAAATATTGAAACTCCTGCTACTAAAAACAAATCATTTCCAGCCCAAATAATGCAATTTTAAATTAATGAAAGAGATGGACCAGTGGAGAATGAGCTCTCCCTTCTCCAGAGCAGTGGAATATGAGCTTTTAGAGAATCACAGCACAGAGGCTGAAGTGCTTTACAAGCCAGAAAGGTTCCTAGAACAGGCACAGTGTCCACCATGGGCAGTGCCAAGATGTTTAAAGCCCTAAGCAGTCACACCTCTACAGCACACCTGCTGCTTTTGGTATTTGCTGCTACAACTGATGGAAGAGGGATGACAGAAACTGTGGGGGGAGAACTATGGGAGGATTTATGCAGCTTTCTCTGAATGAAACTCAGCCAATTTCCTTGTCTGTAAATAGCCTTTTTGGTTAGATCTAGCCAGGTTTTACCTGTAAGTGTCAGTTTGATGAAGCCAATCTGAAAACAGTGTTTATCAGCTTCTTCATGGAATGTGTAGTCAGGGACAGAAAGGTGCACACACACTTTGTACAGAGGAGTCTGAAATGCTGAATTTCAGGTTTTCTCTCCCTCCACTTCAGGCCAACACCATGATTCTCAATGTTCTCTGTCTCCCTCGAGGCTATCAGACTCCCAGCTGGTTTGGAGGTGTCTCAACCTTTCCTGCTGTGATGCCAAGATGATTTTTTACCTTTTCTTTTATACCCCTCCTATACATACCCTTTTATATGATTTTTATGTATTCTTAATACTTTTAGCCTACATACCTGTAATTTTCCAAGCCTGATAACTTAGCTGTAACCCATTGCACCATTAAACCAAAACCCCAAACATCCTAGAAGCCCCAGACAGCAAAGTCCTCTCCAAAACACATTTTTATAAACTAAACAAGACCCTTCCAAAAAGAAAATTCCTCAAAATGAAAAATTCACTCAAGCCTCTCATTAAAAAACCTTTAACAAATATACTTCTTTACAAAACCTATAACTGTGTGCATTTCGGTGTGTGATGGGCGGTGTGTGCATTTCCAGGCATTCCACCTGGACAAAGTGCTGCCCCCAAAAATCCTTAAATAAATACCGAAATAAAAACCATCTTTTCCCCATAAACCGTGTTTTGGTTTTAATTTTAAGACCAAGAAAAGGCAACAGCTGGAGCTTGACCACTTCCCCTGAGTAACCCACAGCGTATGGAGCACACATGGGGACAACCCAGGGGAGTTGTGCTCATCATGGGTTGGAGTCCAGGAAAAGCCTGGGAACATTTCCTGCTCCTCTGGGTGTTTATTTTATTCACAAAACTCCTCAAAATAGCTTAGCCTGTGACCTAAGCTTGTGGGAGAAGCTCCCTTCACTTTTGGGAGAACTTGAATGCACCAGAGAAATGAAAAGATTTTTGTTTAGTGCACCACATAGTGTGGCGTTGTGGTTTTTAGGTTTTGCTCTATATATTCATATGGGGACAACATGGAGATTCTAGGGTGTCAGCTTCTCCTTCTTCTCCTTCTCCTTCTTCTTCTTCTCCTTCTTCTTCTTCTTCTCCTTCTCCATCTTCTCCTCCTTCTCCTTCTCCTTCTCCTTCTCCTTCTCCTTCTCCTTCTCCTTCTCCTTCTCCTTCTCCTTCTCCTTCTCCTTCTCCTTCTCCTTCTCCTTCTCCTTCTCCTTCTCCTTCTCCTTCTCCTTCTCCTTCTCCTTCTCCTTCTCCTTCTCCTTCTCCTTCTCCTTCTCCTTCTCCTTCTCCTTCTCCTTCTCCTTCTCCTTCTCCTTCTCCTTCTCCTTCTCCTTCTCCTTCTCCTTCTCCTTCTCCTTCTCCTTCTCCTTCTCCTTCTCCTTCTCCTTCTCCTTCTCCTTCTCCTTCTCCTTCTCCTTCTCCTTCTCCTTCTCCTTCTCCTTCTCCTTCTCCTTCTCCTTCTCCTTCTCCTTCTCCTTCTCCTTCTCCTTCTCCTTCTCCTTCTCCTTCTCCTTCTCCTTCTCCTTCTCCTTCTCCTTCTCCTTCTCCTTNAGCAGAAAGAAGCTTCATTTCATCTTTTTGGGACATGGGACATTAAAATAAGGAACACAGCTGGGCCAGGAGCCAGAGGGGTCCAAGCACCCTGACAATCACGGGGTCTGGGAAAGAGCAAATCCAGGGTGCACTGAGAGCATCCTCACTCCCTGCATCTGTGTGCTGAGGAACTTTGGCTCTTGCCACTGCAATGCTGATACTCCTCCCCCTTTCACATGTTATTGTTGTAGTTTGGCTTCAGGTTTGGGCCATATAACAAAGGAAACTCTATTTTTAGAAAGTAAAGACTCTTTTATTTAAGCAAAGGCAAAGAGATTTCTTTTTAAAGAATGCAGTCTGTATATACAGTATTGTGAGAAGCAGTGCAAAAGAATAGTCACCATTGGTTAAAAGAACAACTCTTCTTTCAAGACATTTTGTCAAAACATTAGTAACAAACAGTAGGTGCAAGTTATTTTTTAAGTTTGTTAATCTTTCTTTCTGCTCAGGAAAATTATCTTTCTCACAGGCTCTCTCTGACTTTGGTAGGAGTCTCTCACAGACACAGAGATGTCTGAAAAATCCTTCATGAACAGAAAGTCAGTATCCACAACACGTAGAAAAAGAGTGGTGAAAAGACAATTTCCATGGCCCTGATTTCACAAGAAAACATTTATCTGCCTCTATTTACACCTTGGAATCTAAATTTGATGCTCAAATACACAACACGTACCTCAACGTCTTCAGAAGCAGATCCATCCCATCAGGGGTGCTACCAATGCATAAATTTCAGGAGACAGAAAGTTTAGTTTTATCTCAGACTCGTTGTTTGTTTCCCATCTCCTGTTTTAAAGTCTGGAAATCTGACCTTTTTTTCTTTTTTTAATTAATTTATTCTGTTGCTATGGTGACAGCTCATCTTGTCAATCAGCTGCAGGAGAGGAAGGCACACCTTCCTGGGAGCCACTGCAGAAAGGCAACGTTCTGTAGGCACAACAATTAAGAAATTGGATTAGTTTTGAGGAAATTAATACATACCCTCACAGTAAGAAGTCCAAATGATGTTTCACTGCCTACACCACTTGTTTTTGTCATTAGAGTGCACATGGGTAAGGAAATGCAATCATCTGAACCAAGCATTGGGATGTAGGTTCTCCCTGAGCCCTGGGGAGAGGAGACTGCCGTGGGGAAGATGGGACAAAAGAGATGAAATTTTAAATTGCTTCTGCTCAACTTCTACCCCATTTTAGTAGGTGGAATGTCTGGAGCTTCATAAAATAGTGGGATGGGTGCTAAACTGAGCAAGCTGTGAGCGCCAATGAGAAGAATTTCCGTGCCATAAATTAAATGGCTCCATTCATAAAGGAGCTCCAGAGCAAGGCTGAACTGAAATCCTCATTTCCCCCAGAAATGTGCCAGGCCCACCGAGGGCAGAGCTCTGGTTTGGAGATGATATTGCCACGGTGCAGGCTGAAATCTCTCCCTCCTGCCTGACACTTCATTCCACTGCTATCCACTTTTACACTTCATTGTTTTAGATCAGGAGAAGACACAAAACCATTTAACTCAGCCAACAGCTTTCAACACTTCAGCAGATTTCCTCCACTGGATCACTTACTTTTAGTGTTCACCATTAAATGAAATCTAGCAAAATATTGAATAAAAAGGGAATAGTTCTTTTTTTCCTTTATTTCAAGACTCTTCAGAGCTTTGCACTTCTCTCGTGACCTTAAGTTTCATGTATTTTTCCTTGTAATTAAATATTTTACCCTGCTTATTCTTGCAGATATTGTGAAGAAATAATCTTACTATTGTTTGCACTATTCTTTATGCTCACCAGTTAATCATTTTCTTTTGCTTTATTAATTCAATTTAATTAAACTCAGTTACATTATCATTACTAATAACAGTTTCTTAAACATTTCAAATTTCTCTATTAAATCATTCCCTACACATTACATGGATACTTAAAATCTCAGTACATTTTAATATTTCCTCAACATCAGCTGCTTCACAATCAAACTTTTGTTTCTTTATTTATTCTTGAAGTGTCTGTTTAGATAATATTGTTATCACTAGTTCCTACATGCTCCTTTATTTGTGAGACTTGTCTTTTCCATAGGATTAGCTCTAAAATAGCCATGGATTGTTCCACCAATTCTCTCACTAGGCAATGCAGTATTGTCATCAAAAAAAAATATTTTAAATAATATAGTTATCACAATCAAAATCTCCAGAATAAAATTCCTCCATGATCAAAGTTCTGGATCTCTTGCAGACTTTTTTCTCCTAAATCAGCAATACATTTTGCTATCTGCTTTTCCTAACTGCCCTCCAGGGTTATAATAACTGGATTTCTTTATTGTTCTTATCTATTAAAGCCTTCTGATGTATCAGCCAAAATACATTTTTATTTCAGTGTAACTGCCCAGCACCATCCCACACCGGCATCAAAACTTTGCTTTGCTTAGTCTTCATCCCACAACAAATTTTACGGTTTTCAGTGTTAAAATTTTTGCAATTTTTCTTTCTGGAGAAGCTCTGATTTCTGTTTAGCAGACTGCATTCAGTCCTGGTATTTCCTCTAGACAAAAAGATGTGATTTTCCCCTTCACATTTTCATTAATTCTAATAGGTAAAGCACAGAGGGGCCTAGGCTGGACTGTATCTTTATTTTTTCTTTGTATTTCACCTAGCAGCATGTGCTGCATAACCCACACCAGGCAGCTGTGCCCCCTGGGCACCCCTGGGTGGCTCTGACCAGCAGTGTCACCAATGTCCCTTCCCATGGGAATGCAGAATCCCTCAAACCCTGCCTGGACCCTGGAGCCAGCAGGGTCCCTTCCTCCTGTGCCACCAGGAGCAGAGCAGGATGATGCTGAGAGGTGCTGATGCCAGGATGATCTTTTGATTTTTCTTTCACACCCCTCTCACACACTCTTTTATAGTTTGATGTATTCTCAGTGCTTTTAGCCCACACACTGTAACTTCCCAAGGCTGATAACTCAGCTCAGCCCCACGGCACCGTTAAACCAGGAGAGCAAACATCCTGGGAGCCCCAGACACCAAGGGCCTCTCCAGAACACATTTTGGAACCTCAGACAGGCCCAGCCAGGGGGAAGGTTCCTCACAACGAGGGCTTCACTCCAGCCTCTCCTTGGGGAATCTTTGATAAATATGTTAATTTTGCAAAGTCTATAATTGTGTGTATTTTGGTGTGAGAAGAGGTCCATTCATTTTTCAGGACACACCACCTGGACCAAGTGCTGCACCCAAGGATCCTGAAATAGATACTGAGGTAAAAACCCCTTTTCCCCATAAACTGTGTTTTGATTTAATTTTAAGACCAAAAAAAGGCAACAGTGGGAAGGCACTCTGTGAGCAGCTGTAGGTACTGGAGCAGAGGAGGGACAGGAAAAGGCCTCAGCTGCTCTGGGATGCACATCCAGGGACAGCAGCACTTCCACTGCACTGCATGGGGACCAAAGGAATTCCTGTGCTGGGAGCTGATGGAAGCACAGCACAAATGGTGAGGTTTCCAACATGCACAAAAGAAATGCTCTTAGGGCAGTCATTACTTAGCTCCAGATGTTGGAGGTCTGTGTTGCTGGTTTTTAATCACCATTCAGGCTTTTTGAGGGGTAAGGAAAACCCCTGGGGGTTGTAGAGATCACCTCTCTTGCCAGCAAATGGTGACTGTGGGACTCCCAAAACACAGATACAGGTACCAGCCACTCGTTTGAGCCTTGTCCCCATGAAATCCTGCTCATGGTTCATTTTCATCATCACCATTAACGAGCCCAGCAGAGACAAATGCCATGCAAATATCATCCGATGGACTTTGTTTCGCTCCTGCAATATGCTTCAGCTGTAGGGAGATGAGAACTTGTGTACCCAAAGTTCATTAATTTTTAAAGGGATGTCTGAGGGATGGCAGAATTTGGGCTTGGCTTGTTTTGAAAAGCAGCTCTGCTGGAAAATCCAAGACCAAAATCTTGAAGATGAATATCCAGAGAGCACAAAACTGTAGGACAGGGGAAGAAGCCAAGCAAGGACAGATGAGAGAACTTTTCCATTGACTCTCAGTATGAAGAATCAACTTTTTAACCTTATCTGCTGTGAAATTAATCAGATTTTCACATTATGGTAGTACAAAGAGCTACCACCTGTGTAATTTCCTGTGCTCACTGGATTTTCTTTTGTCTGGCACCTTCTGTGCTGGCCAGTGTCATTCCTGTTTTGTTCATAGGCTCTGACAGTGTGAGTACATTTTCTCTCCAGAGCAGACAGCCCCCAGCTGTAGCTTTCCACATTGTGAAGCTGACACCACACAAATCAAGATGTGCCTTAAACTTGTCCTTGAAGTGCTTCACTTCTCTCCTGACCCCTTGGCTATTTACTACAATTTTATACCAAACAAAAAGAGGGGAATTTCTAGCACCTTTCCAGTATGTACAACCCATAAATAAATAAAAACAAATGAATCTACAGGAGAACCACTACAATAATATTTAATCACTCCCTCAGAATTCAGCTGTCAAAATCTTTTCCCACTGATATTCAGGTATATAAGGAGAGTAAACACAGAAATACCTGAGATCTTGGAGAAATAACTATATATTCTTCAAAATTTTGCAACTGCATAGAGAAGCAGTAACTAAAGAGGACTTTGTAGAAATTTACTGCTGTTTGAAGTTCATTGATTCTCATTCTAGACACTTTTATTTCACCAGGCAGTAGTTTCGGAGTAGTTTTACTATTGATCATCATCTGACACAGCAGGCTGCTGAGGAAAAAGTTAAACTAACTAGAACTAATGAGCAGTTAAACTCCCCAGCACAGGCCCAACAGTGGGCAATGTCTAAATGTTGTGGTTCAATGTTTAGAAAGATCCTATCAGATTCATTATCCACACCATATCACATCAAATTGCTAAAAAGAGAGAATTTAACCCGATGTTGAAATGCATACCTACTACGTGAAGTCATTCTGGAGAGAAGAAAATATGCAATAAAAATTGTGCAAAGGATCCTCATTTTAACCTGATATTCTTCTTTCCACCCAGAGCAAAGGTAATACCTCCCTGCTTTAAACAAAATTAGCCATGTCCTGCAATAAATGAACTACTTAAGAGCAGTGGAAGGCACTCCTGACTGTTTCCACGTACTTTCAATCTATTTGGAACTGTTTCTAAATTGAAGGTTTTTTCCCCTTTTTTGGTACTTTCCCCCCCTAGTTCTTCAGCATGTCATTTGTTTGTCAAAAAGGAAAGGTTCAGAAAACCCTGTTTATTGGGAAAATCTTAACAGTTTATAATCTTTTACATGTTTATCGTTCATGTTGCTCATCCATTGGTTACTTAACTACTACATTGGCTATCCATAATCCATTGGCTATCATTTAACTATAACATATAGTTATAACATTATTGGCTACCTACAGCATAAGCATCCTAAGTATTTCAAGCATTCAGAAAAAACTCCAGGTGCAACTTTGCTGATGTTTCCTCTCTCTGCTGTTTAAGTTTCTTGCTTCTGTTCCCACTAAGTTTCTCACAGGTTGTCCTGGTTTGAGACAAATTCACAGAGAAATATCCTCTGAGAGAAAGCAGGTTGTAGTCACCCCTCTGCCACCAGGTTTGGGAAAAAGAAATATTTCCTCAGAGGAAAGCAAAGAGGGGAAAAAACTATTTATTTAACAAACACACAGAAAAAGAATTAATGCTAAATAATCAAATCTATCGCTGTGGAGAGAAAACCTGGAAGAGTTGAGAGTCCTTCTGGGTGTGGTGTCTCTCCTCCCCAGAGCTGGGTCGGTGTGGGGACCCCACTCCAGGCTGGTGGAAACCCTCCCAGTGAGGTTTGATGTTCTGGTGCTCTGAACAAGTCCAGAAGAGAAGAAGAAGAGACCAAAGTCCCAGGAAAACTCTGTCTCTCTTCTTTTGAGGAAACAGAGCCGAGAGCTGACTGGAAAGCAAGGAAGGAGCTTCCTCCCATCTCTGCCCCCAGCAGCTCTCTCCCCACAGCAGAAGAATGCAGAGAGGAGCAGTGACCTTGAAGCACAGAACTGTCTGAAAAAGTTCCTCTGGCTGCTTTTTCCTTTTCTCCCCTCTGGGGCTGAGTTTAAAGGCACAGAAAGGCACAAAATTCATTTTCTGGGCACAGAGCAGGCGATGTGGGACACATCCTAAAGTCACCCCAAGACGTGGGTGCAAACGGATTGTGCTGGGATCAGTGTCAGCAGCAGGCAGGCTTGCTGACCTGCTGTTAATTAATGATCTCTCCCAGTGCCTCTGGGCTGCTTGGGGAGCTCAGTGCTGCCACGGGGGTGCCTGGTGAGCTCTGAGGGAGAGGGAAGTGCCCTGGGGTGACCGAATTTGCCTGGGTGACTCTCAGCATCAGCCCGGCGAGGGCTGGGCTTGGCTCTCTCCCTTCTCCCTTCCCAGCCCTCCTGGGTGCTCTGACACGGCAGGGTGGCGAGGCACAGATTTCCTCTGTGGGTGTCTGGTACCAACCTGACACATTTCCATCCCTAGGAGTGTTGGAGTCCAGGAGAGTTGGGAAGTTTCTTCTGTTGTTCTGAGGGGTCTGAGACCCCCCCGAGCACCCCAGGGGGACACACAGCCTTTGATCTGAGCCCCTGGGAAAACTTCCAACACTCCTGGAGGAATTGAAAGTGCCAGAAGTGTGACACAGACTGTAGTTTGGTTTATCACAGGGTGAAAACTTATAGTATAAGGCTTTGTAGTACCTAGGTGCATAGAGGCAAGATGGAGACTTTGGGGTGTTGTCCCTATGGTCTTGTTTCTCCTTCTTCCCTCTCCGTGTTCCACTCTGAAGTAGGCACAGATTGATTGGTAGAATAGGTTTGAGGTAGAAGAAATCTGTTAGAATGATTTGGTAGTTATTGGTACAAAAGAAAAAATTAAATAGGTTGTGATTAATTATTGGATGATAAGGTTTTAAAAACTTGCTGCACACAAGAACCAGCAGCCATTGTAGCTCTGAAACTACAGCAACAAGCCAGGCACAGGCTGCACTGAGAACTTGATAAGAAAACTAATAAACAACCCAAGAAACTGAGCAAAGAGCTTCGACTCCTTTCTTTATCTGGTACTGGACTTCGATAACAGAAGGAAAACCTCACGTGCAGAGGTCTGGGGCTTTTTCAAGGAGAACACCAGAACCTCCTTTTGCAGCAGCATCCTCTGGAATTTCCCCCCTGTTTAGGCAGCTTCCTGTTTTATTTTTTCATAGATGAGGTAATTTTAAAGATATTTACCCAGAAACACCAGAAGGTTCCTGACATCAAGCCAGAGAGCACCACATTTGTTAATTTGTGACTTCTCCGTGTTGCATGGTAATGAAATTTACAGAAATCTGTCAAAATACAAGTAAATACTAAGCAAATATGACTTTAAATATTAAAACAATTAATATTACACAGTTGTACATTTTGAGACTTTCTTGCATCACGATATTGGAAGAGACAACCACCATCTTCTGAGAACCAGATAATTAGCAACAAAGAGCATGGTTAAAAGTGTTCCTAAGAAAATTTTTTCCCTGTAGATTTTAAGGAAAATAATGGTGTCAAAGAGAACTTGGTCTTCTCAAGAGCTTGAGAAGTGTCAAATAAGGGGAATATCAGATGGAAAGACAAAAAAATGGAACTTTTTGAAAGCTGAGGAAAAGCCTGAATAGACAAGTCTAATGAAAGGAGATAAAATCTTACAGACCAGTGTAGAAATAGTTGAGAACTAGATCCAAGATGAAATCCTCAGGCTACATGGGCTCCCATATGATCTGGGTAAGAAAGAGCTGGTTAATTTTCTTGAAAATTGGATTGCAAAAGCTTAACAGCTTGCAGTTGAAGATGACCCACTTTGCGTTGCAAAGGCAGACAAAAACCTTTAAAATGATAAAAGAAGGGGAAAAAAAGAGAAAAAGAAAGAAATCCTGAGTAGGAGGCAGGAGGATGCTTGGCCTTTCAGATCAGAGATAGGGGGGAAGGATCCTCCTCAAGGCGGCCTGTAAGGACAGTTACCTTATTTAATAAACTTCATATTTCTTCTTATTACTCTTTATTTCTCGTTCTTTATGTCTCCCAACAGCAAAGATTCAAACCAGCCCTGCCAAAGAAGAGAAGTGAGGAGCCATTTCCACTTCTGTTTCACAGGAAATGAGGTTTCAGGTCTGTTTCCCAAACAAGATTGGGAAGTGCAGGGTACACAAACCCGTGACAGAAAATGCACACCTGCCCCAGCATTTGCTGTGCTTTCAAAGACATTCAGAGACATTCTACAGCTCTGGAAAATTCCCAACAAAAGACATAACCTAGTAGATCATGCTATTAATGAGACTTCATTATTGAGTTTTAAATCTCTTAGAAAAATACCTCATCGACAAAAAAATTTCCAATCAGCTCCAGGTTTTGGTCTTCACCCCTGAATATCAAGTGGTACCAAATAACAAGCAATAAACATTACATTTGAAACTGGTAATGACCACAAATGTCCCAATTTTCACAAGCTTGCACCTGTTCAGCAGCTCTGAAGACAAGAGCTGAGATATTTAGTGACCCCTATGAAAACTCTGAACAAACCACTCCGACCTTACTTCCATCAGTGTTCAGCAGCCAACTTCCTTCTTTTTTTCCCTTTCAAATGCCACTACAGTCCTCTCAAATCACACAAACTTCCCAAACCTACAACCTTTCAACAGCTTTCTCAAAGAAGTTCTGCGTTCAACACCTGCTGCAGTGATGCAAAGAAACCTTTGAGACATGCAGGATTCAAGTGCCATACAGATCTGGCATCATTACCTGACTTTCTATGCTGTTAGGAGAGACAGAAAGACAGAACTGTAACTTTTTATAGATAACTGTGGGAATTTCACACTTCAAGGGTTTTCCTCATATCAGTTTTCGTATTAATTTCCACTTAGATAAATGAACATGGGATTATGCAACATCTCATAGTTGAACAGCTGCCTCAAAATTTTAATTAAAAGCATTCCAAACGTTATTAGTTTTCAAACTTTCCAAACCAATATTTTTTGCAGTTGTACCTGTAGTTTGTTGATCTGCTCTAGGTGCCATTCTCAATTATTATTTGTAGATAGTTTTTCTCCCATGTACCATGTTTTTACATTCCTTCAGAGATGGATTGACATTGTCAATTTAAATCCTTATGTATCCCATATATTCAGTTTTAAGATACATAACTGACCTACAGTTGAAACAGTCAATGCCCAGATTTCTTTGACAGTCCTGTATAAATATACAGTCTGATTCACCACACTGAGATTTTTATTTAAATGAAACATGTTGTTTCTCACTGTGAATGCAATGAAGGGAAAAAGAGAAGATAGTTCAGCTTGAATACATAATTAGAAAGCTACTTCAATGAATTTTGCAAAGATTCTCAGACTTCTTTTGGGGTTCTTGTTTGTTTCTTTTCAAAAAAATACTTTAAAAGATTTTTTAAATGCTTAGTTGGAGAAGATTGGCCCACATTAAAAAATATAAAGTGGAGCACATAATCTAAGGAACACCTCATTTGTGATAACTATTTGAATTTTTGTTTTTAGAATGTCAAATCAAGTGTGTTTTAAAGTAGTCTCTTGTGAGTGTACGTAATGAAAAAAAATTCTATTTCAGCAGATAATTTTTCAGGTGATTTGCTTGCAGCAAAACAAAATGCTCAGCTAAAAGGATAATAGAAAATCTAATGTGTTATTTCCATTTTTTAAGAAATGAGTATTCTTATGGTTAGAAACGAGTGATTTCTTTATTGGTGACTGTAAAAACAAGGTAGTGCCACACTTTTCAGGTACTGCTGCATCAGGAAGCTCTTGCAGTATCACTGAGCTGTGTGACTATCAGGGTTAGCATCCCAGGCTTTGGCCTAATTCTTTTCTTTACCTCCCAGACTGATATTCCTGCTCTGCAGCATCCAGGAACCCCAGCTCTATACACAATGTGATACAAAGAATTCAGAAACTTTTAAAACTCTGTAAAACTTCTCAGATGCCTCAGTGCCTGGAAGTGCCACAAACTCTTGGGGACAAATTTTTAATCCAGTTCACCAAGAGCTCACTGCTCTTCACATCTACTTTTCATGCCATGACATTTTCTTTTCTAAATGTTTGACAAAGTTATTTTCTGGATAAAGTTTGAGTCAGAACGACAGGATGACACACCATTTTGTCCCTACCTCAATTTCTGCTTGGGTGTATTCGTATTCTGCAGTTCCAACCCCTTTGGAGCTCTTCCTGAGCTCCCTGGGCACAGTTTACAGAAACCCTTCCTAAACCCCTGCATGAAATGTGCTTTCAGTTCACTCACTTAAGGCAGGTTCCTTTGGTTCAAATTCAGCCAGCTCAGTCTCTCTTCCTGATGCCACAATGATTTTTTGCTTTTTCTTTTGTACCCCTCTTACATACTCTTTTATATAATTTTATGTATTCTCAGTGCTTTTAGCCCACGCACTGTGACTTCCCAAGGCTGATAACTCAGCTCAGCCCCACGGCACTGTTAAACCAGGAGAGCAAACATCCTGGACAAAAATGTCACCTGCAGTTGCCTTTTCCTGGTCTTAAAATTAAAACCAAAACACGATTTTTGGGGAAAAGGGGTTTTTACCTCGATATTTTCTTCAGGATACTTGGGTGCAGCACTTGGTCCAGGTGGAATGCCCTGAAAAATGAATGTACCTCTTCTCACACCAAAATACAAACAATTATAGACTTTGCAAAATTAACATATTTATCAAAGATTCCCCAGTGAGAGGCTGGAGTGAAGCCCTCGTTGTGAGGAACCTTCCCCCTGGCTGGGCCTGTCTGAGGTTCCAAAATGTGTTCTGGAGAGGCCCTTGGTGTCTGGGGCTCCCAGGATGTTTGCTCTCCTGGTTTAACGGTGCCGTGGGGCTGAGCTGAGTTATCAGCCTTGGGAAGCTACAGTGTGTGGGCTAAAAGCACTGAGAATACATCAAACTATATAGAAGAGTGTGTAGAAGGGATATGAAAGAAAAATCAAAAAATCATTCTGGCATCATCACTCTGGGTTTGCTTCTAGCTAACCCTGGAGCACCTCAGACATTCCTGAAGTGCACAATCAGGGCATTAAAAACAACAACAGTGACAACAATGCAGCACAAAAAACCTGCCACTGAATCTAAAAAGCAGCAAAACCCCAAAGAAAAAGGCCTGGGGCTCTGAGCACCCACCAGCAGCAGAGCTGAGCAGAGATCCTGGCACTCTGAGCTCTCGCACACAGCCCTGGGTGGTTGTATTTCCTTTCTGAGGCTGCTGTAAGGACTCTAAGCCATGGTATTTGGACACAAAATACAGGCAGAAATTAGTACACTTGAGCATCACAAATTACCCAAAACTAAATTTTTGAAAAATGCAAAGGTTTTTGGCTTTTTCTTTAATGAATTTCTGCTTAAACTCTAAGACTAGTGTGACAAATGTCAGCAAGTCAGAGTCATCCACTGTCCCACAGCACACAGGACAAACAGAAAAACTGTGAAAACTGTGACTTCTGCTGTGCTGTATGTCACTGTCATAAAGGGAAACATTTTGCAGAGAATTTAAACCATCCTTTTCTCATGACAATAAAATCACAGGAAGAATACAAAGCCTTCCAAGCCACGGAACATTCAGCAAAATTTGAATCCAAACCAGCAAAATAAGATCATCAACATCAATTTATATCCTTCAAGCCTTACCTTGTCTTCCTGGATCTTGATTATGAAGCTGCATCAGTGGCCTTTATACCTGGATGGGAAGAGAAGGGAGAGCAATGCTTAGTGCACAAAAACTATTGCAAGTGATAAATAAGAGCTGTCAGCAGGAGTTTAATTTCAATTTAGCAGTAAACATTTCAGTTCTCTATCAGCAACACAACTAAAATTTAACTCTAATGGGAAAATTATTTTTCTCCCTTTATAGCACAGAAGAGAAAGGTGTTAAAACTCATTCTGGTGTCATAAAATTTCTGTTGCTATAACAATTTTGGATTTCATACATTTCCAAGATTTCAAAGTTGTGCTTTCCCAAACAGAAAAGGGTGACTCGTGTGTCTACTGGCAGCAAAATAGTTGAGGTTTTACTTCAAATAAGAAAATGGTGCTTGTAAGGACAAGGCAGAAAAGGTCAGGATGGAATTACCCAACACACTTTGTGTCTTGTGCAGCCATTTGTGTCCATGCCAAAGGAACATACATTCCTATTGTGACACAAGGATCCAACTTCCAGCAAATTTCATTGTTAGGCACAATTTGCACTCACTTTGCAAACTGAAGAATCCAAACTGAAGAATACACCACATTACGATACAACATTAAGCACAATGAATAATTATCTTATTAGAAAACATGATTAAACCAATCAGCACCATCAAAATGTAACAATTTCCAGGTCTCAGGAAGGGTTTCTCCTTTGTCTAAAAACCATTCCACTGCTGCATCAACAATAAACACAAACTCCTTGTGCAATTTCTATTCATACTATTCAATTAGAATCCATTTGAAGGCATCTATCTATCAATTCAGCAGATTATTCAAGCAAAAACATTAAAAAAAAAAAAAGAAGTAGGAGCAGAAGTGAAACCCCGAGTTCAATAATTACAGATACAGCTCACTTTATTTTGGCCAATCAGCCCTCAATCGTTTAGCCTGGTAAGACGAAAGTCAATTAGTACTTCTTTAATAGACTAATCCTTCTGCTTTTAATTGTCATATCAATAATACTGGCATATCCCTAAAGAAAAGTCAATAGTTATTACATCAACTAATTAAAATCTGACTTAAAAGGTAACTCACTGAGGGTTCTGTTCAGAAACTGCAAGTTCTTAGAACTGAAACAACTCTTCGTGGGAGGGGGCAGAGGAGGCTCACATTTTTCTGTGAATCAACCAAAATTTTGTGGCTCTTCTTCCTATCAGAAGTGACTTTTTGATTGGCATAACGAGAAGAACAGTAAAACAGATGGGTCTCCTGTGAAGTTGCACAAGATTCCCACTGGATAATATAAAATGCTGACAGATAACAAAAGAATTCCACACTTGTTATTCACTGCAGATTAAAATTTAAACATCGTCTGAGCAAGCCAAGGGCTTAAACCGAATTTCTTAGCACGGAATTGTAAAATGAAATAACCTGAAATGGGAAACGACTGTTTGAGGATACAGGTCTGCTAATGACTCCAGAAAAAAATAAAAAAAAAAATCGTTCTTTACCATAATGAGAGCAGGAACACTACAAGGATGTTTCTCATTCTTCTGCTGCTCCTGAATTTGAGGAGCTTTTGCAGGAGCATTGCTCTTAAGGCAGTCTGGGGAGTCGTGTGCAGCAGCACATTTGTCACTTGCTGAAGAGAGCAGCCAAAGCAGACACAAAGAAAGATCAAATGTGGTGCCCTGTCGAACTTTTTTTAGAATGATGCTATTGAACAAGTTGCTTTATGTATTAAAAAAAGCCCAAAATAGAGGATAGGATGGAGTTTGATATCTGAGCCTTAGCCAAAATTGCTGCTCTTTTTTCTGTTTTACTAGTGGATAATGAAAATAAAAAAAAATTAAAAGAAAATGTAGGATATCTGGAACTGTAGGATTTATGGTTGGTTTACAGTGAAACTAAAAAGCAATAAGAAACTAAGCTAAAATCTTACTTCCAGAGAAGTAAGATTTCCCTCCAAAGGGAGGGGAGACAAACTAATCAGAGAATAAGTATATCTAATTGAATGTACAATAAAGAAAAAGTGGGAAGGGAAAAGAGCAACAGTCATTAACAGGAGGAACAATTTTAGAGATGGATGATCAATGATGCTTTTGGAAACACAGTAGTTCATGGAGATTAAAGGAAATTCTGGTGTGTCTGAGCTAAATAACCCTGTATTTCAAGCTGAATATCATGAAAAGCTGAGATTCTTCTCCAACTGCAAGTACACTCCAAAAATATATAATACTTTCGCAGGTCAATTTATAAATAAATTATATGAATAATTGTACCATGAGCTCATATACAGATTTATTCATGGTGCATTCATAGCATATAGACCTCAAGTTACAATTCCAGCCTGATCAGTATCTAAGGAAACTTCTGCCTAGCAGTTGCAACACAAAATTGACCCTGATGAACTTCATAAAGGAGGTTTTAAATATGCAGGAGGAAAAAGAAATGCCATTAGCACACACCTTTAAGTATGTATGTTCTATATTAAATTACTTTAAATACAGTTTAACACAGGTATTTAACAGTAAATACAATTCTATTATATTTACACAATATAGTTGTGGCCTGATAAAACCAACCAGATGAAAGTAAAGCAAAACCATTGAAAAGTTGACGTGAAAGGAGAAGTAGAAGGACAAAACACATCACAAGTGCCAGATTCTTAATGTTCTACAGCAGCACAAAGTGTTAGATCATCTCTAAAGGTGAAGACAAGAGATGTACAAACGAATGAGCTCAAATTTTGGCAAAGAGAATTGCTAGGAATAGAGTCTCTATATCCCTAGTCCTTCAGCTTCAGGGATATAAATCTCTAAAAATTTTAACAGGTTTTTTTTTTCTAAATATTGTCGATGGTATTATGGTTTTCAGTGTGTATATATATATATATGTTTACAAGCATTCACACACATGCACACACACTAAATTACTGGTAAGCCTGGTTGGATGTTTTACCATAACAATAAATGGGAAGAGAAGCAACATTTGTGCTGTCTAGGAAAAAATAACTTCAATGATTCCCCGTGCAAAATCCACCCATTTCCTTCCTGCACTGTACCACATTGTTTTCATGGTTAGAGGAGCTAAAAAGCCTAAAAAAATTACATTATTGCAGCCCTGGAACAGATTGCTTTGGGAAGGTGCGAAGTTACTATCATTAGAGATTTTTTAGAAGAGTTTTGCCAGCGTCTATTTGTGCTTTGGTTCCATCTTGCATAAGGAGAGGCACCAGAGAGTCTCCTGAGGTTCCTCCCTCTCCGCAGCTCCACTTCTTCACCTCGTGCTGTGGAACTCACCAGAGAAGTCAGAGCAAGTGCAATGGGATTTTTATTCATAGCAAATAATACTTATGAAAATAGAACGTGGGAGGCCTATCTATCACCTCAGTGATTTGACTGCTAAACCAGAGCACTCCAAAGCACATAATCTCTCCCCTCGTGACCCAGTAACGCGCTCAGGAAAAGCCACGAGAGCCTGAGATTTATTCCCCTTCCGAGCCGTGCAGTTTGTTGTACGAACCAGCTAAAGCACAACATACATTAGAATTAAACCCTGTCCACCTCTTCAGAAACTACTTGAGGAAATTGGCATCCAATCTGTCTGCTGCAGTTAGTTTTTGTGACAGGACCATTACGGAGGAGCAGAGTGTCACTGGTGAGAGGAATGTCAAGCTGCTTTGAATTGGCTGAGCAGCATCCGATGTCCTCGAGGATTAGAGCTCGTTCTGACCCTGCCCTGCCAATCTGTTTAGCTCCTGACGCTTCCCCATATGGGGTCAGGGCAGAGATTTCTCCTGCAGTGCTGGGTGACCTAGAAAAGCCTGTGGCGTGTGCACGGCAAACACTCGCCGGCGCTGCGAGGGCTCCGGCACGCAGCAGAAACCTTCAACAGATGTATTTTGATGGGGCCTCATTAGGCTGCTAAATTTGACTGCTCTTATCCCTCAGTGGCCAGGGTAGCCAAGCAAACAGCCACCGGGGTGGGTTTCACAGGTACAGCACACTTCTTTCAGCAGGTCCCCGCTGGGAAATGTGCGCCACGTTTCTGACATCACCTTGAGACTTTGGACAGGGTCATTTTCCACTGATTATGGCATTTCATGGAAATCATCATGGCTTGGTAGGCTAACAATGCTCCTGGGGAAAACGAAGAGGAGGTGATAAAAATAAAAACCTCCTGTTCAAGCTTAAGAAGAGCATTCTAAGCAAATAGCACACTGAAGTGGTCAGTATAAGTAAGAAAAATACTTGTTTGTGTTGTTTCTACAGCCAAGAAAACAGCAAGGTACCTATTCCAACTCATTCTAAGTCAATAAACTATTCTTTTTTCTTTCTTTTTTTTTTTTTTTAACTCTGCTATTACAACATTACAAAATTTATATCTCTGAAGACCGAAAAAAGAAAAAAATATGCAAAGCTGAGCAAAAGAGATAAAAAGTTTTAAGTTTGCCAAATGAGTAGATGTAAAGAAACTGGAACAATGTAGGAGCAAAGATGATCTCAATAAAGATGTATTAATGCATTCTTTAAACTTTCAAAACTTGTGGTTTCAATGGGAGTACCAATCTAAAAATATCCAGGGCTGCAGAACCATACATAAACAATGAACAGAAGGAGCTTTGAAAGCTGGAGGGTTTTATCGAGATTTTATTTCCCTTTTTTCATGAGATAAATTGGTCTGTGCTCATGACTAATGTTCATAAACTTATAGTTTAAACCAACAGAAACAACACAATCAAACATTCCATTCCTTACAAACAAATGACAACATTACTGCCACAAAACACCACTAAACTCCACATTAAAAACTCTCTTCTGGAATATATGTGTGCTTTAATCCCTACCATTAGCATGGGAGCTGTGGAAAATGGGAAAGCAGAGAAGAGGAGTGTGGGGAGAGAAGTGATGCAGGGAAGTGGTGATGCCTTGGGTTTGAACTTTTCTCTGTTCCCAGCCCTGCAGTGCCCAGTGTGACTCTGCAGTTCCCTGGAGCTCGTTCAGTGCTGTTCTCTCATGCTCACACTGACATAACAAAGCCTCTCCAGCTCGCTCTCCAAGGACACCCAGACCCTCCTGGGCCCAACAACTGCAAACCTTCATCTTGGGGACAGGGGGGAAAGCTTGGGCAAATTCCATCCTTGCCTGGCTTCTGCTTGGGCAATTGATGCTGATATCAAAGTGGGAAGAACTCGGGAGCTGTCATTGTCCATTTTGGGATGCACTGAGGCAGGAGCCTCTGGAGCCCAGAGTGTGACCTCTGAAGGCCTTTCAGATAAATCCCTCCTTTATTCCTTTATTCCTGTCTGCTCTCTGTTCCTAGGGAGGCATTTAGGGCATCAGTTCCAGCAGATCAATTAGTCAAACACCTTCAGCAGCTCTCTCCCCCTGCGCCAGGCTGGAACATCTCAAATTGCCAGAAATGCCTCCAAAGGACCCAAAGGCTCCAGGGCACATCCCAGAGCTGGTGTTGATGTGTTTCCAGGCCTGTCAGGGGAGCAGTGTCACACAACAAAGTGGCTCAGGTTTGATTTTACAGACAATTGTGCCCCCAGCAGCACTGACAGGAGCCCTGCCCAGGCTGCAGCTGGGGCTCTGTGCCCCCCAAACACCAAAGTGCTGCCAAACAAAACCCACCCAGGGCTGCTCACCTGGGGAGGCACTGGGAAAGCTTCGCCAGGTGAGTGAGACTTCGGCAGGGAGAGAAATTCTCAGTGCCTGTTGGAGTATTGCCTGGTAGGCCTCTTTCTCAGTAATAATTGTCTGCTTCTCTTTGTCCTCACTCTCACATTTTCCCTGCCCCTTCTACATCAAAAGTATATTAAAATCGCATTTATTTCCCGATTTACAAAGTTGCTCTACTGCACATTCACTGAGCCTCACCATCAAGCCATTATTTATCATCCATGAGTCTCCTTCCCCACCTTTTCTTTTTCTTTTTTTTTTTTTTTGCTTAAGGGAAAGGTTGAGTAGAAAACAAGAATTCAATTTAATGAGAAACAAAAGAGCTGGATAGCTTAGAAATGTTTTGCAAAAATATGTTACAGCCCACACAAACAGACTGTAAATCTTGCAGATAAGGCTCTCACCTGTGGTATGGCAGACTCATGTTAGAGTATCACTGCTCTCCCCAATAAACACACCAGGAATGTAAGAACAGCCACACCGACCTATTTAGCTCAGCTCTCCTCTCTGACAAAGTCAGATATTAGATGCCTACACCTGTTAGACAACAAGCTGCAGCTAAGGAGCTTTTTGAATATTTCTGTACCCAGCAGACTGTAATTTGTTTTTGTTCCAAGAATCAGTGCAGCTCTCTCTGACCCTGTGGAAACTCTTCACACCCAGAGTGGCAAGGGGTTCCAAAGCTTCTGCCAAAGAGACCACCCAGCTGAGTCCCTCATTTCCAGGGCAGGGCTGAATACCTGCTCAGGCTGTCTGAGCTGTCATGGGTGTGCCTGAAGACTGAAGCTGAAGAGCTCTCCTTCTCCTTAGGAGGCATCCTACTTACTGCAATTACTGACACTTTCCCTGAGCCTCAGCATGAGAGATTTGGTCCAGTGATTAAAGCACTTACCAAGGACCTGGAAGAACCCAATAGCTCTAATTTTTCCAACAGAAAATATATTTTGCTGAACAATTCACGTCGAGGTGCTGGGACAGAGCAATGACCTTGTCCTTGTCTTGGAGGAAATTCCACCTTTGAAGTCCATCTCCTTTAGAATCCATGGAGTGTCCCCAGAGATGGGAATGCAAAGACACCACTGAGAGCAGAAGCTGAAGAGCATTCCTGTGTTTGTGAGTGCAGATCCTCCTGTTCTCAAAACACTGACTAACCACTGCACGGGACCAACACACCTCTGGGTGCTGCCTGCAAGAAAAGTACAGGTCTGACCATGTTCATGGTATCAGCGAGCAATAACTGCACCAAAAAAATGTAAAATCACCACAGACTCCTGGGTTGTTTGGATCCTTTGATGCTGATCACACAGCGCCTGCAGTTCTTCACGGCCTCAATCAGCTGCAGCTCAGCAGCTGAGCCCTCTTTCAGAAAGGAGTTATCTCACACAATTCAGAGTTTACTGCTCAGGGACAGGATCAAAACAGGGATATCGAAGTCCTGCACAGTCTGGAGCTTCCAGGGGAGTATCAACAATTGAGTAAAGGAGACCTGCAGCCTTTAGGGTCACTTGGTACAGAACAAATGAGAAAGGCACTCACAATGCTCTCACAAAACCTCTTTGGCTCTATTTTCCTGTTTACTCCAAATACAGGAGTGTTCAGTATCTACCCATCACTCATTTAACAATGATGAACAGGACAATTTAAATTCTGGGCTATTGTGCTATAGACCAAAATCCACAGTTTCTGCAAATCTTATTTCTTTAGTCCCATAATTTCAGAAAAAAATATCAGCAAACACAAATGGCATTTTAAACAGCAATACTCACTGAGAGTGTAGACAAACAAGTCAGCACCTATTACACTGACAGGAGCTCAAATTGGTTGGAGCTTTGACAAAAATCCGTCTAGACCTTTTCTTAAAAACAAGCACATCTAAAAAGATCAGAACAGCTTTTAAGCTCGGATGCCAGGTTTTTTGAAAATACGCAATAGAACAAATAATTTTTGGTATGGGGAGAATTAAAAATGACTGAGAGAGATCAGAAATAAAGGGGATTTGTAAACAACCATCTTCCTATGGCATCCTGGCAGGGTTTTCCCTTATTCCCAGGCTTGCTCTCAGTCGAGCTCTTCTGCAGGGCTTCCGAGGCTGCAGAGCTATCACATGCTCTGTCTATCTCCAGGTGAAACCTTTCATGTGCTTCCTCAGCAGTCTCAGCCCCTGCACTGGAGGTTTCCTGCACTCTTTTATTCCTGCCTCACACTGCACAAAAGGAGTTTATTTCCCACTTGACTTTGTCCATGAGAAGCAGCAACCTCATGCCCCGTGGCTTTATCCCACCCTACAGCAGGACAAGACAAACAAGAGATTCCTCTCTGCCCAGCCACAGCCTTTTCAAGAATGCTGCAACATGCACAGAACACAACAGGCTCTGGCTGTAATAACTGCACCATAGATCTCTCCCAGCTGTAATTCTGCTGGCAAGTTTCTGTGGCAAAATAACATCACAGGATTATGGGATTTGGTTCTAAAACTAGCTGTTCTAGAAACTGATGCATTAGTCAGGAGGAGTTCTCAGATCAGTTGAACAGAAGGCCAGAAGGACTAGGTGCCAAAAGGCAGAACTTCAAAAAAATTGGATAAAAACTCTACTGTGTAGGTAATCCATATTTTATGATCAGTGGGCCATAAAAGATGAGATGTCAGTTTTGAGCTCATCTCTATCATTGATGAGTTATTCTGAAAACTTTTTAATACAAGGGAATTATAGAAACATAAGCAAATAAATAAGCCCAAATCAAAACTCCAAACCCCACCACCCAAGTGAAGTCTTCCATCCAGAATCCCAGAACAGAGGTATAATAACCATCCTTCCCCACTGCTGTTTACATCACATATAATCATTCTTCTGCAAAACATTGTTCACATGCACAGACATTGTGATGCCTTAGGTTTGAACTTTTCTCTGTTCCCAGCCCTGCAGTGCCCAGTGTAACTCTGCAGGTCCCTGGAGCTCGTTCAGTGCTGTTCTCTCATGCTCACACTGACATAACAAAGCCTCTCCAGCTCGCTCTCCAAGGACACCCAGACCCTCCTGGGCCCAACAACTGCAAACCTTCATCTTGGGGAGAGGGGGGCAAGCTTGGGCAAATTCCATCCTTGCCTGGCTTCTGCTTGGGCAATTGATGCTGATATCAAAGTGGGAAGAACTCGGGAGCTGTCATTGTCCATGTTGGGATGCACTGAGGCAGGAGCCTTTGGAGCCCAGAGTGTGACCTGACAAAATAAAGGCCTTTCCAATCAATCCCTCCTTTATTCCTTTATTCCTGTCTGCTCTCTGTTCCTAGGGAGCCATTTAAGGCATCAACAGGTGATGTAAATGGTGGTTCCTGTTCATCCAATATATTTGTATTCCTTCCTCTTCTAAAGGACACAGACAGGGACCACCTCACCTATTTATGCCACTTTGGTTACTACAGGCCAGAACACAAACTCTCTGAGCATTCTGATGTTTTTTGCCTCTAACAGGGAGGCACTGGTGCAAAGAAAAGCTGTGTTGAATGCAGGACAAGCCTTGTTTTCCTGGGACTGTTAAGCATTCCAGGAGAGCAGTGGCTCCATCCATTATGGAAGAACAGCAAAGGAGCTCCTGTGTAACAGCAAACACAAGCAATAAACCTGACAGGATGCAAAACTCTTCCCTTAGCAAAAGAGAACAAAATGCATTTTGTCCTCTACTTACTCTTTACTGAGGGCAACAGCAGACTGAAATATTACCATCTGGAAACATAATTTTGAGATCTGCCTGAGCAAGTCCTCCAACTCCACCTGGCCCAGTTAACACAATTTTCAATTACATCAGTTTGAGGTATTCTCAAGGAGCTCTGCCTTCATGGAACAGATTTTGCATCATCTGAGAATCCTTCCATTTCCTGAACCACATACAAGCTGGAGCAGCTTCCTGGAGTAGCCAGAATCACACACAATGGGCAAACCTGTTCAGATCAGGGAATCATAGCATGGGAAGTGCACCAGCAACAGAATATTCACCTGACATTTGCTTTCTCTAGCACCTCCATTCATGAGTGCCTTGATGTAATGTTTTAATAGGCAAGAAAAATACAAGAACACAGTTTAATCCCTTTTTTTGTTCTTCAAAAGGGCCTAAAAGACCTGTCCAACAAGAGGTCTGAATTGCACTTTTTCATCTCAGACTACTGTGTGTTCAGCGTCTCCATTTTCTAACCTGAAGTCTTTTTCTGTTCTATTTTGTTGGAAATAAGTCTCCAGTTCCCTGGAATTCCCAGGCAGTAAGGAAAGAGCAGCTCTCCAGAAGAGCTGGAGCCTGTGTCAGTGCCAGCAGTCACAGAGGAGGATGTAGGAGCAAGCACAGAGCACTGCTGTGTCCTGCATTTGATGTGCCCACACTCCAGGGAGCTCTGCCCTCCCAGACACTGCCCAGGGAGCCCAGATGAGGATTCACAAGCTTTGTCCTCACTGAAGAAGATAAATATGAACAAGAGCAAAAAGGAATTGAGCCAGAATCCCTCAAGTGCTTCTGGGACTTCCTGGCTAAAGCACAAAATAACCAGAGAAGTAGCAGGGCTGTGCTGCTGGTGCTGATATTAATCCCTAGAATTCAAAAGAAATGTGGCTTTTCAGGGCTGGACTCTGATGCAGATTGAAGCTCTCGAGAACACAAAACATAATCAGGTTCTTATCATCTGAAATTCATTATACAGGTGCATCTTTCCAGCAGGAGCCCTGTCCTGCCCTGGTTACAAGGACAGGGAGCCTAAGGAGAAGCCTCTTGTGTCACCTGGACTGGTGACAGTCTCCAGTCTCTGCTCTGCTGGCCCTGGGCACTGGGGGAAAGCTGACCACCAACAAAGCACTGCTGAGGGCAGGATTAGAGTCTGGAACCAGTGAGTTCTGATGTCAGTGTCTGCTCCAGGGCCAAGCATTGCCTCTCGTTCACCACTGCTGATGGTGGGAAATGCAAAAGGTGAGAAGGCTTCAGATGGAGTGAGAAAAACAGGTTTTGGAAACAAAGCAAAGATTTTAGGTTCAGCTGCAACTGCAAAAGCCAGAAGGTAGAAGAAGATACAATTATCTAGACAGCAAGGACATCAAACAAAAGTTAGTGGTTTTAGGTTTGGCTTAGAGAAGTCTTGAAGCTGCAGAAAATGTGCTTAGCAAGATAGTTGAGTTTTAAGTTTAATAATGAAATATGCATTGTTATTATAAGGCATGCAAGGGAGCACTGTTTGTAGCAGGTGTTCGTGTGCTTCTCACTGATGAGTTAAAGCAGTTTGTAAATTTGAGTTAAAGCAGTTGTCTGTAAACTTCAGAAGCATGCTATTGGCTAAGAAACTTTAAAAAATGTTCTGTAACGAAGAAATTTTTGGCTGCTATCTCATTATCTCGTTCCAAACTCTGTTCCATTATTTTATTCTTATTTACCCTGTGGTGATGCAATTCCTGCTCAAACAGGTCCCGACACAGAAAGCCTCTGATCCATAAGTGACATTCTCCACACCAGGAAATCCAACAACAACAACAACAGGGAACAGCTCCTCACCTCCCAAACAGATATAAGCTGATGCTTTCAAATAAGAAAGATTACTCTCTTCAATCAATATTTGTATTTCATGAACAGCAGCTATTTGATACTTTTTTTTTTCTTTTATTAAAAGAAACATAGCGACTGAGAAAATGTAAAAACTATGGATAAGTAGTTTAATGTTCCAGCAAAATATGTTGGTTATGCTTGGTCTGGTAACTTGGGCAGTGAATATTAATGAACCCAGAATCCTTATTGGCAGATTCCAAATGAATCGATTTTTTTCCTAAAGATAAATAAAATTGGAAGCAGTATTTCTAAACCTAACAACAAACTGCCACCATGGGAGAAAGCTACTGGGAAGTTGAGTTTTTCATGTGATTTGATATGCAGTTATGGAAAGATGTGCCACGATTTTTCTGGTTTATCTTTGCAGTGAGGCTTGATATATCTGAAATCTAAAATCTGGATGATTTTAAGCAAAATTCTTCAGATTGTTGAGGGTTTTTTGGTGAGTGGTTGGGTTTTTTGATTGCTTGGAGGTTGGGGTTTTTTTGTTTTCATTTCATTTGGGGTTTGTTGGGCGGGGTAGTTGTTTAAAATGTGCTAAATAGTTTGTACAAATTATTGTGTTAGCCGAGATAATAATCAAAGAAATCCATCTCCCTGTGGCAAACCTGTCAGCTTCAGAATTATTATAATTTACCACTATAATTTACCCATTTAGAAAATGGGGTTTGATTTTAAGATGTGCAAACCATTGTGCATCTACTTCTGAGACTTTGGAAGTGAGAAAATTTGGGAACACAGAAGCACAAAGCACTGGCTGTGCTACAAAACTCCCCAAACCCCAGTGGATGCTTTGATTTTATAAACAAGCAAAGAAATCATCAGGAAAATTTTCATTTCATTGCCATTGTAGAGTTTCTCTGCTATAGGGAACCAAGCTTCATCCTCAGCTGGTCCAGAGCTTAATGCCACAGAAATGAGTCATTATTCTGGACTTTTGGGTTCACCCCAAATTGCCTTTTTTGCTCCATTTACTTACAGTACAACTAGCAAGTAGTCCACCTCTTGTAGGTACCACAAAGCATTTAACACAGACAGAAATTCACTTAGAATCATTTAGCACACTTTCCATGGGAAAAATCAAATAATTTTTGAAAAATAAAATAGCAAATTTTTTCCTCAGCATTCAGATGATTTAGGTTATTTTGTTTTCAGCCAATGATTAGCTAAGACTTTTTTCTCTCAATCTTTCTTCCATCCATCTCAGCTTCCATAAGATTGAAATTTTTGAGCATATTTTCCAGAAATATCGAGTGGAAACTTAAAAGAGGGGCAGATAATATTAGACTTCATTGGCAGGCTACCAGGAAGGAAAAAAAAAATCCCTGCCAGAATGTTGTTACCTCAACTACCGTGAACAGAACTGGTCTCAAGTCAAATGACCTTCACAGATGTCCTCTCCCTCGCTCTGAAACTCTCCACTGTTCTGTAACAGCATCTGCTCCATGTGAGCCTGGCCTGCACCTCTGAGCTCAGGTTGACAGAGAAAAGCTCCTCACGTCACCTCAGCACCACCCTCGGAGCTGGGAGCGCTGTCAAGCCCTCCTGTCAGGTCTCATCCTTCAGCAGATCTCAGGAATTTGGGAGATTTTGGGAATTTGAGAGTGGAGCTCCTCCCTGGGAGCTCCCGGTGCAGACCCCAACCCTCTGCCTCCTGCCTCGCTCTGCCTCTGCGCCTCGTGCTGTGCAAACATTCCCCTCTGCTTGTTTTTCAAGTGGCATCTTAGAGTGGAGTAGATATTCCCTTGAGTGCATTTTCTTTCTTTACCATCCCTCTTTTCTATACAAACAACAGATTGCTTTGCTGCTGCCCTTTAAATTTAGAGAATGAAAATCCCACACCGCAGATGCCTGGCGATGCGGAGAGGGCTGCTCCTCCTCAGACTCCCTGGAAGGCACATAACCCCAGCCTCGCTCACTGTGCCTCTCCAGGGGATGCAGACCTTGAGCTGTCCTCCTCTCAGGATGGTTCTCAGTCCCTGATTCACACACTTGTTAGATTTGTGATTTACAGACTTGTTAGATTTGTGATTTACAGACTTGTTAGATTCTCGATCGCCCCAAACGCTCCTGGGCTGCTCCATCATTTCTTCCTGTCCTGTTTTTCATCCCAGCACGGTGATAATGTTGCATAATTGTCTAGCAGGATTATGCTGTAGACCAAAATCTGCAGATTCTGCAAATCCAATTTCTTTAGTCCCGTAATTCCAGAAGGAACCCTGTTGTTGGAGTCTAGGAAAAGCTTGGGAACTTTTCCTGCTCCTCTGGTTGTTTGTTTTACCCTCAGAGCTCCTCAAAAATGCTTGGCCTGCGAACCAAGCTTGTGGGAGCATTTACCCCCAATTCTGGGTGAGCTGAGAGCACCAAAGGAATGAGGAGATGTTGTTTAGTGTACCACAGAGTGTGGAGTTGGAGTTTTTAGGTTTTGCTATATATATTATGTAGAGCCAACATGGAGATTCTAGGGTGTTGGCTGCTTCTTCTTCATCTTTTTCTTTCTTCTCCTTCTCTTCCTTTTCCTCTCTGACATGAGTTCCTGTGACTTGTTAATTGGTAGATAGAATTTAGTGTAGAGGAGACATGTCAGTGAGGTTGATATTCACTGGTTTTGGGAACAAAATAAGATAGGTAAAGTTTTCTAACTGGTTGATAATAGATATAAAAGCTACCTGCTTTGGGTAGCCATTGCCATTCTGCCCTCGTGTTCCTGGAGGTCACAGCACAGTCTGTGCCTCCCAAACTTTGATAAGAACAAGAAATAAGCTTTGAAACAACAGAAAGAAGCCTCATTTCATCTCTTCAGGACATGGGACACTGAAATGAGGAACACAGCCGGGCCAGGAGTCAGGGTCCAAAGAAGAACACCTCCCCCCTGACACCCTGCTCAGGCTTACTGGGGCTGAGTTTCCTGCAGGGCTGCACCAGCTCCTTAGGGAAAGGATGACAGAGCGAGCAAGGCAAAGCAGGGTTTCAGTGCCTGCACTGCAAATTGCATTCTCTACGATTAGTTAGTTATTTTATTCCAGTTCTGTTTTTCCTTCCTGCACGTCAGCAATGGCTTGGGCTGGTTCAGAGACAGGGTACCCTGAATCAGAGCATCCCCACGGAGCAGCTGGGACAGCCTGGACACAAGGGGACATTGAGCAACCAACCAAAAATAAAAGCCCCACACTTCCAGAATTTAGCTGGATACCTTCCCCCAGCATATCTGGTGGAGTCTGTGTTTTCCTCTTTAGTTTTCTAAAAGTTAATTCAGGAACAACTTCTCTATCCTGAGTAAACGTCTCTATTTCTTCCACAACCTTCTGCGGTCAATTAAATAATAATAAAATAATTAAAATAGCAATAATAAGAGATGTTGTAGTAGTAATAGAATACATAATAAAAAAAGGTAAATATTTTAAAATATTTTCCATTATTTCTACAATTTCTATTACAAATCAGGATAAAATGTGATCTTGCATTACAAATATTTTTGGTTTTACATTTCCAAAATCTGTTCTTTTGACTATTTCAAGGCTTTTTTTCCTGTTTGTTTGGGTTTCTTTCTGGATTTGCAACTATTCTAAAGATAAGCAATTTCCTGAAAAAATTTTTTAAAACTAAGAATAAACACCTTCACCCTCCCCCAAATCTGTTACAGGCAGAGCCAAAAGGCTTTAAAGAGGTAATAAAGCAAGAAATGGAAAATAATTTGATGAGTAGCAGAGGAGGAAAGGGGCAGCACGGAAATGAAATTTTCTCTATTAGAAACAGTAACACATCTATCAGAGAAGGAGAATGCAGCTCAATTACATGGGCCAACAGTTACACACATAAAGAGATCTGCAGGTTTATGAGAATTAGGGGGGTTTAAGGAAATTTGGTATAAATATAACATCTTTCAACATATCAATGATCTGACTGAATTTTAGGCATTCATTAACTGCCAAACAAACGAGTGTTAATATCACCTCCATTAAGAGAAATTGGGAAATCCAAACCCACAATTTTCTTGCAACTTCTCTGTAGATTTAAAACAGTCTCCTGGGAACTGAGTTTGGATGCTGTGTCTCTTGAGAAAATAATTTCTTTCCCATAACTATTCTGAACAACTTCTGGAAGGACACATCCTCCACAGAGAAGCTTTTTCTGGCACATGACAGAGAACAAAGATTTATTCTTGCATTCCTCCATTCACCTCAACCTTCTTTTGGGGTTCAGGAGCAAACATGTGATATGAGAAACACAACCCATCAGATTTCTGTCACTTGACACAGGACTTCTACCACTTTTGCTCAGCAATCCATCCAAAAGCATTTCACACAAACACAGCTCGGTTCAAAGAGGTTGTACAAACAAAAAAAACCTTTGGCCACAGCAGCATCTGCTATTAAAGGTAAAATCCAAGGTTCTCAGAGCACATTGTTACTGATGGTGGGACCCCAAAGGGACACCACATCCTCACACACACCCAGAGAGACTTTTCCAGCTCCAGAATGCTCAGACTGCATTAACCATAACTGAATTGTTGGAGGTTTTATTGTGTGAACCACACCAGCTCCCCCCACACCCAGTCACCTCTGCCCCCAGCCACTCTAACTCTAAAATTGGCTCTAAAAGTTCTCTCCTTCTAAAAGTGCAGGTTAAAATTGAGTGCAGAAAGCACAGGGCATGGGGCAGAAATCCCCTGGCAGTGCCAGAGCAGCCTGGAGAGGAGAATTCTCCTCTCAGGCTGCAGAGCTCCTTGCTGCTGTTGGTTTTTGTGGCCCTCCAGAGAGCACAGATTTTGGTGCTGACTCCTTGGTGGGTCAGAGAGAGATCACAGCAAAAAGCTGGAGAAAGCAATTTTTTTTTTTTTTTTGTTTTCACTTTTAATAGTTAACTCCATTTCTAAAGGGAACTTCTGTAGCTTCCCAGGAGAAAACCTTGGCAAAGAACGTAAATGTGAAAAGATGTTTTGGTAAGGTGCTTTCTTTGACTAATGAAAGAGTTTTGTGTTTGTTTGTTTTCATGTTTCTTGTGGACTGTGCTGGAGAGACAGACACAGTCACAGAGAGACCACCTCCACCTGGAAGGCTGGAGAGAGAAAAGATTTGCTCTCTGTTTTCTTGATGATATATTGATATATTAATAAAGCCTTCTGATTTCAATCTATGAGCATGGAGTCGCTTGTGGAAGGGCCCTGGAAATGGAGCCACACCATTTCCATGCACAGAGGACACATTTTTGGGGTTCCACACCATTTCCATGCACAAAGGACACATTTTCAGGGGGGGCCACACCATTTCCAAGCACAGATAACACATTTTTGGGGAGCCACACCATTTCCATGCACAATGACACATTTTTGGGGATGCACACCATTTCCATGCACAATGACACATTTTCAGGGGGGGCCACACCATTTCCAAGCACAGATAACACATTTTTGGGGAGCCACACCATTTGCATGCACAATGACACATTTTTGGGGATCCACACCATTTCCATGCACAATGACACATTTTCAGGGGATCTCCAGTGCAGGAGCTCTCCTGCTTGTCCTGACACCTCACAGCCAACAAGAGGTGTCTGTGCACAGTGCTGATGTGCAGGAGGAGGACTCAGATCTGCAGATCTCACCAACCAATATCCACCAAGCACCAACAGCAAAGCAAACACTGACCTATTCCAGGCTTGAAAAACATGATTTTTTTTTTTTCCTGGAGTATTCTCCTCTAAATTCTTTGAGGTTGTTTCTATCATAATCTATTCTTTAGGAAGACTTTTATATCTTTTCAAATACGCACAGTTTAATGGTAGATATAAATGCCAGATTAACTGTTCTGCAGGTGTAACATCTCCAGCCAGAAAATAGAACCAAAACAAAAATAGATTGTAAGGAAAAATCTCTTCATTCTCTTGCCAGACAATATTGAACCTGTTTCAACATAAGATCCTCAAGCAGTGAAAACAAGTCATATTTCAGTTGTTAGTGCCACTCAGTCATTAGTTTCTCCTCAAAGACATAAATGTTCAAACATTAATTTGTGCCAAACATAACAATTCTACTTTCTGACCCAAAACTTTAAGACCAAAGAAAACATCAGTTGATACCATGAGACATGACTGGCTCTGGCCATCTCACACATGGGCACCCAGAGCTAAATAAATTAACATTTAATAATTCTACTTGAGTCCTCTTCATTTAAAAGGGTTTCGTGTGATTTTAATCAGTTTCTCAGAAAAATAATTTCTCTTTGCTTGCTTCCCTTTCTGTCTCCCCCTCTGTTTTCAAGGCTTGCAGCTTTCTGGAGGAAGGGGAGTGAATAAACTCCACTTACAAATGGCTGTGCCTTGTAGGACATCCACAGTGCCTCTGTCACAGCAACGCTGCCTGTGCCTTGCCCGGATTTTTTTACCATAAAATACCTCATAAACAGTTAATCCAATAAAATAACAGTGCAATACTGAAAGATTCAATTGCTTCCAGAAGTTTCAGCTGTTTCACTGCCAATGTATTTCTGCTAGGGTTCCTCAAAAGTACCGAGCAGGCTGCCAAAAGGAGCTGCGAAGTTGACAGGAAGGAGACCCTCCAGGAAGGCTTTCAAATCCCCAAAAGGAGGGAATAAACAGTTTCACTTGGCCGTTATTCTCCTCTAGTTCTAAAACTGGTATCTTCCTGCTTTTCAGAGAATTTTTCTCGATGCCTTTCTTCTCTAGAAGTCAATGGCTTAGTCAATTTTCAATTTCAACGCCCTTAACAGCCATTGACTTTTTAAAAAAAACAAAGACTTATTTAAACCTCTGGCTATGATTTCTCCAGCTACTAAAGCCACAGTCAGCAGCCTCCACCACAAAAATAGCTTTTCTGCTTCCTTGCCCTCTAACCACTTGGTGATCACAAGTCTGCCAACCCTGATATCTTCTTTTGCCTCTCTGTTCTCAGAGAAATGTTGGGTCGGGAAGTTAAAAAATATAAGAATTTTCTTTTTTATCCTTGGTCATTGTGTTCCTCTGGGATTTAAGGGACATTAGCCACGAGCTATACTCTCACTACAGAGAAAGAGAGAAGGCAAACATCAGAGGCAGATAAAGTGGTGGAATAAAAGCCAGTAAAGTGCTTTGATGACAAAGGTTATGCAAGCGTGAAGGAACACTCTTACACTCCTCATCAGCAGGGAGGAAGGGACTTTGAAAGCACAATTTAATGGCCAAAAAAAAAAGTCAGGAACTGACCAGAAGTTTGGGTTTGGGTACGAGGTGTGCCAGGGACAGAGCACACAACAGTGCCGTGGATCACCCAGGACCATTCTGATGTGCCTGGAGGAGCTGGTAAAACACCAGACCCCAAAAAACACACAACTCTCATGTGCCTGAAGGGGCTGATCAAACACCAGACCCCTAAAAACACACAATTCTCATGTGCCTGGAGGAGCTGATTGATAAAACAACAGACCCCTAAAAACACACAATTCTCATGTGCCTGGAGGAGCTGATAGAACACCAGACCCCTAAAACCACACAATTCTCATGCCCAAACCTTGCACAGCCCTGACTACACTGAACCCTTCTCTCCAGGAGAGTTGAGCTCTGCAGGGCAACTTGGAGATGCATAAGCAAGTACAGAGCAGGATTGAAAGCAGACAATACCTGCCAGATTAGAAGCATCAAAACAAAACCAAAGGAATACTGTAAACATCAAAATAAATATCAAAAATTGATACTAAGGCGCATTTTTAAAACACTTAAAATTAACAAATTTGTCCTGCTGCACTGCTCCAAAGAGAAACAGAGAACACGCCAAATAATGTAAAATAAATTCAAATTTGATCTCTTGCTATATATATATATTTATTTTATATTTATCTCTTGCTATATATATTTCTTATATTTTAAAATTATATATTTTTATTATATAGAAAATATATATTTTATATGTTTATATATAATATATATATGTAATATATATT
>VZRF01007435.1:108129-134693 GCA_013396875.1 Vireo altiloquus
TTATATTTTTTAATTATTTAAAAACCCTGGGCAGGAAAGCTCTGTTTCCTGTTAAAACCCAGAATATCTGGGTTTGTTTATTCTGGGAGGTGACTCCGTGCTCACCATCTCTGTGCCCTGTGGGACAGCTCCTGCCCTGCTCCTGTGCCACACACCCTCAGTAGTGAGGCTAAACTCACAAACTGCTCCTGAAATCCTTTCCCCACCCCCTCAATGACCACGGGAAACAGGAGATGGAAAATATCATATGGAGGCCATTAAATCAAACACAATTTGCTTACTTAGCAACACTTCAGCAATTAAAAGTTTGGGATATATGTACATGCATATAAATAAAAGTAATGGGAGAAAAAGGACCTTTAAATCACCCATAAAGTTCAGTCTCTCCTCCTGTTTTCCACAACTTGATTTATAAATCTACGATTTAAATTTCTAGCAACTAACCTTCCACGAAAAGGGAAAAAGAACCTGGAAAAGAAAAGAAAAAAAAAAAAAACAAAAAAAAAAAGGCAAGGCAACCAAGCAGAGGTCGTTAAAGCAATTTTGATTTCCTATATTTTTTGTTTCCTTTAACTTTATTGTTGCAGTAGATTTTCCTGTCACACAGAGGTCATGTTTCTAGAAATAATGGACTCTCTCAAGAAAAATCACCTTTATTCTTAAAATTCCATAAAAATCGAATGCAGATTATATCAAGTTCCCTTCCAAATTATGCCTTGAAATAATTTTGATGTATTTTAATAAATTTTTAAGTAATGTTTACTTCTGAAATGTAGCAATGGTTTATGGCATTTCTTTGATCTATACTGAATTTTATCTATTTTTATTGTACTATAGAATGCACCTGGTTCCTGTATTGACATCTTTTGATGTACTGGAGTCTTCATATAATTTTTGTTACACATCGTATTTTTTTAAAAAATGGGTAAAAAACCCATATGGAGAATATTTATATACTGTGTGCAGCAGATCACACGTAAATTCAGTCAGTTTTTCATGAATAATAGAGACCAGAATTTTGATTGAAAACAACTGTGTGCATCTAAAACCAACAGAGTAACCTGGGTTCTGCCCCAGCAAGGCACAGAATTGTGTGAATTCTCCTAGGGGCTGCTCATTCCATGGGATCCAGAGTCATGGAATGGTTTGGGCTGTAAAGAGGCTCAAAGTTCATCCCATTCCAACCTCCTGGATGGGCAGGGACACCTCCCAGTGTCCAGCCTGGCCTTGGGCACTGCCAGGGATCCACCCTGTGCCAGGGCCTGCCCACCTCCCAGGGAACAATTCCTTCCCAATATCCCACCCAGCTCTGCCCTCTGGCATTTTAAAGCCATGGGACTTTAGTTTTGCATGCAAACAAGACACAGTTTTGTTCCCTCTTTCTTTCTCCTGTGACATTTCCATTTCTCCTCTGAAAGAGACAGGAAAAAAAAGCCAAAGTGGCATCCAGAGACCTCAGAGAAGAGGAGTGAGAGCAGCTGGAGTTTGTTGCAGGCAGAGCCTGTGCCTGTGCTCTCACTGTGACACGCACAGGGCACACACAGCACATCTGTGCAGCAGAGAAATCCTGCCTGGAGCTCAGCAGCGCTTCAAAGCTGACCACTCCTGCACAGACCACTGGACCTGCACCATTAAACATCCAGGTGAGCTGCTCACCTCACAAAGGAAGCCTCTGTTGCAAAGAATTTCGCTGGCAAAGGTGATTAAAAAGAATTTTGTCCTGCTCAGTGAGGTCACCAGGGGATGGACCCTTGGCAGTCGCCCCAAAAACAAAACACAAACCACAAAATCCTGCACTGGGCTGGGCTGGAGCTTGAAGGAACCACAAACAGGGGGCAGTGGAAATGCCCAGGACACCAGTGAGAAAGTGGGATACAAGTGGCAGAAGTAGCCCAAGGACAGAAAGCAGCTGGGAAGATTCAAAGGGTAAAGAAGTCAGCACAAAGAGCATCACAGGAAGGCTGGAGAGAGCAGGTGTGGTGGGGAGGCTGCTGGATAGAGCAGAACAGAACAGGAATGGTGGGAATGCTGCTGGACAGTGCAGAACAGAACAGAACAGAACAGGGGTGGTGGGAAGGATGGACAGAGCAGGAATGGTGGGAATGCTGCTGGACAGAACAGAACAGGTGTGGTGGGAAGGATGGACAGGACAGGACAGGACAGGACAGAACAGAACAGGAATGGTGGGAAAGGTGGACAGGACAGAACACAACAGGACAGAACAGAACAGGACAGAACAGAACAGGAATGGTGGGAAGGATGGACAGAACAGAACAGAGCAGAACAGAACAGAGCAGAACAGAACAGAACAGGAATGGTGGGAAGGATGGACAGAACAGAGCAGAACAGAACAGAACAGAACAGGAATGGTGGGAAAGGTGGACAGGACAGAACAGAACAGAACAGAAGATGTGTGGTGGTCGCCATGCATCCCCTCCTGTGGAACACAGCAGGGTGGGGCGTGGGGAGGAAGAGGGACTTTCATCCTCCCAGGAGAACATGACCATGGACCCATCGGGAGAACACAGAGACTTTGAAAGAGGAGAGTTTGTAAGAGAGTGGAGAAAAGATGGAGGCAGAACTGTTAGCAGGTGATGAGGCACATGCACTCACACACAATTCTGTACATCCTACATCATACCTGCATGGCTTAAAAGAGTGTCATAAAGTTCCATGGGTTTTATAATCACTTTGGTGACCTGATCTTATTTTCAATTGTATTATCAAAATCTGCCGCTTCTCCTCTCCCCTTTCTTGGTTAAATAATTAGCTACCATGGAAACCAATATATTTCTGGTATGGACACCAAGTTGTGCCACTGACATTGATGTGAAATGTCCCTGCAGGTAGGGGGGGACAGTGGTGACCCTGGAAGAGACCTCATGTGATGAACAGCTTCACACTGTTTGTGACAACAAAGAATATTAAATCGGGATAATGTTGTGATGCCTCTGCAAATAACAGAATAAAAGGAGAACTTATAATTATTTTTCTTATTTTAATGGAAATGGGCTTAGATTATGCACTGAGCAAGTACTTCATGTTCCTCAATTTACAGCTATTTTAGCAGATTCATCACTTTCCACGAGTGAATCACATTGAAATCCACAAAGGAGGAATCAGGCATCCCTTGGACCTCAAATGACAACAGGAAATGTGCTTTTTTTAAAATTTCAACTGTTTTGTTGAAATTTCACCTGGCTGGTGGAAAGGAATTTCCTGTCATTTCGGGAACCTTCTGTACCCCTTCAGGAGACACAGTTTTAAGCGAGTAATGAGAGCTCTTCCACCAGCTCCTCTCACTCCAGGCTGTAAATGTCCCCAGAAATGTGGGGTGCAGCCCCCTCATGCCAGCCTCCCCCTCCCAGGTGTTCCCAGGAATGCCGAGAGCTGCTCCCAGGAGTGCCAATGTGCAATCCTACCCCCTCATTAGAACTCAGCTTCCTGCCATTTAAAAGCCATTTCACATGCAGATGAGGCGAGAGACATCTAAATGGAATCATTTATTGCTGCGATTATTTCGACGTGAAAAGGAATGTCAAAGTATGAAACTGTGACTGAAAACTGACACGGCTTTAAGGCTGTAAATACTACCCTGCATTATCAGAATTGGAACTGCATAAATACAGCACTTCATTTGCCTTTTTTTTTTTTTTGGCAAGAAAAGGGAAAGGGAGGTAGTGATTTAGGAAGATATAAAATAATATGGAAAAGAAGAAGAATCATATTTTGAATGAATTTTGCATAAGATCACTTTAAAATATTTACAAGCTCACAATTTTGAGTGGTTTTCTCAGTCTTACAATTTCTTCCAAGTACTGTGTTTCACATTAGATTGAATTATCAATTCATTTCGAGTGCTTTTGCTGTAACCTATGGAAATGGATAAACTGGGAAGAGTGGAAGCAAAAAGTCAGTCAACAAGGAATTTTTAAAAAAACAAGAGGTCCTGTTTCCTCAACATATTTCCTCAGAAGCTAAGAAAGTGAATTTCTCTAAAGGAGCAGAAGACAGCAGGAATTGTGTGTACAGCCCAGTGACACAATCAAAACGTGTACAAAGATTGGGCATCCCAATTAAAATGTCGTGAGGGGTTTTTGACAGGCACCCACATCCACCTATCTCATTTCTTTCCTGAAAGGGAGAGTCTGAGAGCAGGTGGAGAGCTCTAAAGATGTCTCGAGCAGCCCTGCCACTGTAGATACCTGGAAGTTGCATTTGGAATGTGGCAAGAATGTGCCAGCCTGCCAGCACAAGAGAATGACAGGCAAAGTGAAACATTAACACATGGAATATCAACAGCTGGACTTCACCTTAAGCTCTAGCAAGAAATTCTCTTAACAGAGACAGTGAGAGGAGTTGGAAAATGTGAATTATTTTCTTTTTGTTGTTATTATCCAATAATTACTCAATCATTAATTGTGCAAAACATGTGGCTTCATGTAAATTGAAAGACAACAGAAATGAAAACAAATTACTTTGCTAAGGTGGTGGACACAGTAAACCCTTTGATTATCTACCCAGACAAATCCATAATTTAGCTTTCAAACCAGGATTGATTTCTGTGGCACTGGACATGATATTGGTTCTAACCCCTTCAGCAGTCAACCAACAGTTCAGAAAGAAGATTAAATGTGTAAGCCAGCACTACATACATGGGCTGAGGCTGCAAAAATACAGCACTTAAACAGCAGCAGCTTTTGTTGTTTAACACAAATGGGCTGAAGCCCATTTTTACTTCTGCATCTGTCACATTTCAGGAAGGTGATAATTTCAGCTGCTCTCTCCATCCTTCGGTTACAGTCACAGTAACTGCATTCCAACCACGACCAGGGGGAACTGCTAATGAGATAAAAACATCACAAGTGACCCCCTCCCCATGCCCTGCTGTCTGTGGCACAGCCACAGCCACCTGAGTAAAGATTTATAGAGACTCGACAAAAATATCTCTAACTACTCACCAGAAACTGTCTCTAGGTGCTGTTAGAAGGGCATTTTAAATATATTTGCCTCCTTTTCTCAGGAAAGACAGCTGACACAGTGCCACTGTGAAGTGCAAATTGGCAGTTTAAGCACCCAGCACACTGCTGGATGTCAGTCATACCTGATAACTTTGGAGCTGATTGACCAATTACAACCACTGAAAAGCACAGCAGTTTCATGGACCATTAAATTCCTGCCTGGGAGGGGTGGGGCTGGGTGGGCAGAGAGGACAGGGAATTAGGAAACTGATAGAGATATGATATCAAAATTAGTGCATCTTGCTGCAGAGAAGGCTTCCGTGTCAGCTCCATAGTTCTCCCTTCAACCAACCAACAAATAATTAACCAGAAATAATTATGGTGCTTGTTATCTATTTTTCAGCTAGAACATGGGAAGGGTTTGAGAAGAAGGGGCAATTGGGGGTGGGAGGAAATGGATGAGCTTGTTAACACTTCAGGAGAGCTCAGAAAATACGGAACACGGTGCTGAAGTGGAAGAGACTAACAGAAAAACTGCAGGAAGCCCAAGTCCATTAGGCACAAATCAATTTTGTAATCATCTGCCCGCCAAGCACTCCAAAATGTTTGAGAGCGAGTTTCTTCTCATAGCAGAAACCATGTTAAAAATAGTATTTTCAAAACTAAGTTGTGGGATGAGAATGTGCTGGAAGAGATGCCATCATCACCTCTCACGTGCCCCTCTGCCATTGCTTCACAATCCCATCACCTATCACTAAAAACCATGCTCTGCTCTCCATCACGGGTGTGACAGTGACTGACCAGGTTCAACAGGGAGCAGAACAATTTTTGCCCTCAGGAATTAATGTAATAAAGAGAGAAAATGTACAAAGAGTTTTGAATTGCACAGTGTCGTACCAAGAGAGAGAATATCCACAGGAATGGGGCAGAAGGCAGGAGCAGAACCACCAGGCTCAGCAGATGGAGCAGGCACTGGGATTTCAGAGGCTGAAAAGCCAATCCACCTACAAGAACGAATTCCTGAGCATTCCTTCTTGCCCCAGCCCTGGTTTCTTGTCAGTCAGTTTGGATTCCACTGAGGAAGGAAAAGACAGTGGCAATGACAAGGTCTTTGGGGAGACACAGCAAGAAACCCTCGTGCTGAGTGGATTAACAGCTTGTTGATCAAGGGGCTGAGTTATTTCAGAGCAATGATTCCTCCTGACAGAGCTGGGCTCTGCTGGGCCCCTCAGGGATGTCCTTGGAGCAGGGTCGGTGTTTGGGAGGGCACAGCCTGGGGAAGGAGCAGCCCCAGGAAAGAGCTGCTGTGGTAAATGGTGCTGGGATGATAAATGATGCTGGGATGATCAGGTAATAGAGAAGCTGAGGAAGGTGGAACAACACCTGGCAATGCTGCTGGGGAGAAGAAGCAGGGGCAGTGAGCAGGCAGAGGAGTGGTGCTCCTGTGCCTGCCCTCAGCTCCTGGCAGCTGTCCCAGCAGGGTTTTGTGAAGAAAACAAGCCAGCCCATCCAGCACCACTTTCCACCCAAAAACCCCAAACCCAGGAAACAGAAAGGTAGGAAATTACCTCCCACCATGTGCTGGGGGCTCTGCACTGATCTGTTCCTAAATCTTTGTGTGTGGGAGCTCCTTACCGAGCCTCCCTCGCCTTTAGGGCTCTGAAAATCCTCTGCTATTCCACAAGTGGCACTGCCTCTGGAGCAGTGACACTCCCTGCAGTGGCTTCATTTCCACCTTGGATGGAGCTGGGGCACCAGGAGCTCGGTGGGGCAAATTTCCTTGGCAGGAATTTAGGTCAAGTGCAGTTCTGCAAGAGTGTTCAAATACTTGTGTGTGAAATATTTATACGCGGATGAGGCACATATTTTGACACAAAGAGCTCCAGACACAGGCAAATATCTATGATCTGCCATCTTAAGTGGAGGAATAATAATTCCATTTCCTTTTGCACTATAGTCTGTTTGACAGCTCCAGTCTAGAATCCACAGTGCTGACACTAAGCCAAACTGTCACTGACATTTCCATGTCTGAGAAATCCTGAATCTCACAGGTAAACTGTGAAAGCTGAGAAGCAGCCAGGGAAAGTGTGAGGCTCAGAGCTACTGCAGCTGGCAAACTCTAAAAAGTCACTTCCTACGACCTCTGCTTTCTTATAACTGGGGGCAACATAAAGCTGGGGAAATGGGAAGGAATGAAAATCGGCAGAACTTTTTGCAGACAAAAGAAACATATGCTCAACAAAGTAAAAAAAAAAAAATTTACTTATATGTGATAGACTAGATGAGCCAGACATCATTTAAAGTGAAACATACTCTTCAAATGGAGGTAAAGAATGCAAGAAATGCATGTATGTTTTCATTTTCATACACTGTTGAGCAGGCAAAAAGGAGCCCAGCACAAGTTTGAATTTGCTCAGCTGATTTTTCTTTCATTCTGGTAGGAAAGGGCTTTCTTAGGGTCAAAAGAAGAACAGAGACCTACTGACCTCTGTAATTACAACTTATCGATTTAAGTGAGGTGTTTATATCCCAGCAGCACATTTAATGCATTTAAGGCTTACACAGTCATACATATCTCATTTGGATGACACTCACACTCTTAACATTCTCCGTTTCTCAAAAGAGAAGGAAATAAAACTCTTCCAGGTAAATGCACAGACTAGAAGAACTTTAGCACTTCCAAGGAGGTCACAAATGTGGCTCAAGAACACTACAAGTCTGGAGGACAAATCACATGCCCTCCAGAGCAAGAGCACAGCTGAAGTTCCTCACACAAAGCAGAAGCACAAAAGCACATCTCATCTGTGGTGACTCTTTATCGCCTCATTTATACAAAATCTTCCCGACACAAAATAGCTCCCACTAAAAGGGTGGGCTGAAGATATTTACTGGAAGCGTTGAGGACTGGTGCTTCAGGAGATACACTTTGTCAAGTCAATTAATCTGCTAAGAAAACAACGTTTTCAGAAAAACACAGCAAATCAGTGACTGTTTGAAATGCCTATTTTAAGCATGCATCTGTGCATTGTGTAAAAGCAGGAAATGTGCCCAAAGGCATCAGTTAGCATTTTATAAAAAAACCCAACATTTTTACTGGTATAGGACCTTTCTCCTATGAAGAGACAGAGGATGCTCAGAGAATAAGGAAAAGGTTTATTATTCTCTTATTAAATATAGAGAAATTAGGTGTAAACCCACAAAAAAAGTCTTACAACGAGAAATAATAATTAGGAGGTTTCTACCTTGAATTTTTGATCTCCTGCTCTTAAAATAGGATGATTTTTCCTAAAAGCTTTGAATAAAATCCTGAAAGAGTTATACCTGGTTTAAAGCAAGCAAGGAGAGTATCAGTTCCTCAAAGTCTGTTAATTCATAGTCTCTTTGATGGAAAGAGTGAGAGGTAACACGTGCAAATGAAGACACATGACATTTCATCTGGACACAAGAAAATGCCTTTTTTTCTCTCTCTTATACCTTATCTTTCCAGACTGGAATTCATTTAAAACCAAAATACCACCCCCATCCCAAGCTGCACTCAGTTCTTCCAAGAATTTAATGTTCTTCAATAACATATGCTTCTCACTCTTCTGAAATGCACTCTGGAGGTCTAAGTTTTATCCCAAATCTGCAGGAAAATTTAGGGACGATTTTTTTTCTCCTATTCTGCAAGGCACATAATTGGCACTTGCATAATCTTGTCCAAATAATCTGCTACTTCCTACTAGAGATTTCGTATGCAGTGTTTGTACCAAGTTGGCTTTTCAGAGTACTATCACCCAACCCTGAATTTTAAAGCCAGTTTATTCATGTAAGCAGTCTTAAAATACACATTTTACAGGGGAGAGCTGTCAGGCATGGAGGAGCTGAGTAACAAGCTAAATCAGCAGTACAAATAGGAGCAGGAGAACTACCTGCTTCAACAGCTTGAATAATTGTGTGATGGATGAGGAATAGAAGAGGCACATTTTCCTTAAGAAGCCATGGGAGGCATGAGAAAGAGCGAAAACTGAAATTCTCCACTGATCAGCAGAACCAGAGCAATTTCAGATCCTCGTTCTGCTGTTCCTCTGTCCTTCAGCATAACCTGAGAGACCATCTGTAAAGCAGAGCAGAAAAATGTATAGGAAAGTTCCAGGCTCATTAAATTCCTGGCCAGAATGGACAGAAATACCTGTGTGTGAGCACTACTGCAGGAAGGACTCGAACTGTGACCTCCCAGGAACACTTCACCAATTCCCAGAGGCAGAATTTACAATATGACCCAACCTGTTATTGCAGCAGCAGCAACAAAGAACCCTGACTTGAAAACAAATACACATATTTTTCGCCTCACAAGAGAGACAGTTCAACATGTTTCTGCTCAAACATATAAAATGAAAATACATAACCGTGGCAAAAAGACAACTATGATTGCAAGTCAGCCTAAGTGACTCAAATCAGTGTTTAATTTAAATTAACTTCAAGGATTGAAGGTCACAACAAAAGCTTGCAAAAGTTGGTGAATGTTTCCCAGAGCTGAGCATTGTGTGAAGAGCCTGCAAGGCTGCCAAGATGGAGAGCAAATTTGGATTATTAGGGGTTGATAAAGAGTGACATTTTGTGTTCAGGAGGCATCTGACAGGAGCTGCCATGCACCTTGTCACACTGCAGAGACTACAACTGCTGATAATGCTGGAAAACCTTTATTGCAACTGTTCCCAGACACACACACATTAAAAAAAAATATATATCCACAGTGGTGTCTTCAAATCAACAGCAGAACCATGAATTAGTGGCCTCAAATTTTCAAGATTTGTGTATTTTATTCACTGAAGAGAAAGGTAAAATAGGAACTGCTCACCTACTGTGCCCTTTTTCACTTTTATTGGGACTATTATAATAATTTCTTTTCTAGCTCTCCTGGAAACAAGCCCTGTGTCTTGAAATGACATTTGGCACTGGACAGAAATGCACACATTGAATAAACACAATTATACAAGTGATATTTGCAACTATTTCAGTTTATAGCTGGCTGTACACAAGTGACCAGTCCAATGCTCTGAAACGTGACACCACACAGAAACCACACACAATAGATCAGTTTGGATTTCAGCCTCCTAATTTCATTAAAGCTCCTCACAGCTGAGAATTTCCCATATTAAAACATAAGAAATCTGATTCCAATAATCCATGAACTGGGCTGGATCCCTGGGATCAGCAGGGTGGCTCTGAGCCTCAGGTCAGAGCACTCACCTGGCATCTCTCGTGGCTTTACTGCACCACAAGCTGCTCATGGGGCACCCTGAGAACACAAAACTGACTGAAACAATAACTCAGGAGCTGTGTCCCACCTCTACATCGTGGGCCTGGACACCTCCAGGCCCAGGTGAGCAGTGACTCAATCTTTGCCATTTATCCAAACTCCCACACCGCAGACAGACTCAAGTGTCAGGAAGATTAATCCACAAACACCAGAGGTTTATGTCCAAAAAGGAGACAGAGGAGTCCCTTTGCTTTATTTGAATAAAGGGAGAGGCCATGGGGCATTCCCCTGGGGTCTCTCAAATTTTTGGAGGGCGCAGCCTCCTTTTTATCCTGATTTCCCAACCTCATTTCCCTCTCTCTTTCCCCAGTGGTTGAGGTATTTGAGAGGTGCAGACTTCCCTGGACGCTTAATATCTAAGATTCCCCTCTAATGCATAATCCCCTCCCTCCTTTAAATCTTAACTCTACGGAATTCATGGTTTTTCCCCATTGTCTCTTTCATCTCTCAATATCCAATTTCATTTATCAGCAGACCTACAGTTTGTTTGCAAAGGCAAACATCTTTTTCCATTCATTAGTCAGTGGAATCCCTCCCATTGTTTCTTTTCTCTCTCAGTGCTGATTTTGTCTACCAGCAGCCCCACAGTTTGTTTGGAAAGACAAATCTGTCATTCCTCTCACAAGGATCACCGAAGCCTTCTGCAGGCAAGGAACAACTCCTGTCCCTGGTGCACCTTGGCCAAGCCCAGCTGAAATCCAGAGTCCTCCTGCCCTGCAAAGCATTTACCTGAGTAGGAGCACACTGGATTCTCTCCCCTGTGTGGCAAATTTATGGATTTCCATCAGTGCCCAGCAGGCCTCTAAACCAAGATGCAGTCTCATTGCTGCCTTTCAAGCTCTTATTGGTGTGCTAGATTTATTCCTACACAAAATCTTTCTTTACTTTTAATATATGGTTTAGTATAGGCTGCTATGAGAGGCTTTTAGAGAATCCAATGAATCTTTTGCTACAGACTCTGCAGCTTCAATCAGCTCATATTAAAACATGATTGTTATAAGGACGAAAGGAATTAATATGGTAAAGTTGTGTGTACCACATTAAGTTAGAGAATATTTGGCAGATGTGTATTTATAGCAGAATTACACAGACATATAAATTCCTTGCACAATGAAATGGTTGCACAATAAAATGTCTGCACGTTCAGTACACTGCTATTCTATTCCATTTATGTAATGATTTGTAGTTTCTAAAAGTTGTTAGGCATTCTAAAAGCCAACAGGATTACAATCTATCTTAAAATTTACTGCATTCAGTAAAGTAGCAGAGCACTCAGGCTTTGAAGTCATGGACTGCAAAAGCTGTTTATTCCACACATAAAGTGTTCCAGGATATTGTAGGGACAGAGATAGAAGGGCTGCAGTAGAACAGACTGCTAAACAGCTCAAATATTAATTCATTAGCGCCCAAAGTTGTGTTCAGAGAGCATAGAGAATGAAATAAAATGAGGGATTGGGGAAAAAAAAACCGAGTATAAAGAGTACAAGAGTCTGGCTAAACTGCAAACAGCCCACTAACATTCTGAGGCTGGGAGTTATGTGAATGGAAGATGAACGCCAACAAATGGATTTATTAAGTAGATTTTTTTTTAATACATATCATTAAGGCTATTTCACTTCCCTACACTTACATATGCAAAAAGAGGGAGAAGCAAGTAGAAGAGTTTTAAGGAGAAAATACTGGAAAAAGAAAGGGAAGAGGAAAAGCAGCTTTGTAAAATATTATTTCCCCTCCATTAACCTGCCTAAATACCATGGATTTCCTCCCCAAGTTTAATGATGATCAAGAAGCCATATTCCTGCTTCTACCTACTGCTCCTCCCATGTATTCCTTGAACCACGAGCAGGAGAACAAATGTATTCACACTGCTGTGTGTACCACAGTCACCCAAGAATATAGGTCCAGAAAGCCAAATATTCATTTTTAAAATAACCATGATGAGATTTGTGCTACAAGGCAGCAGAGTTAAATTTCTCCATCGAGGTGGAAGCCTCCACCAAGGCCTGTTTGTGTGACTTTAGCATTGTTTTAACACCTGAACAGCTGCAGGGCTCCTCTTGCTGGGTTTGCTTTGGTTTTGCACAGGTTACATAAAAGGTTTGGATATTACCTGCAAGGGAACCCGAAAAAATAGCAACCTCGTTGTCCTTTTGATTATGTAAAGCTTGGAGTAATGTGCATCACAGGTGGATGGTTTAAAATAGTTTGTTCTAGCCTGAAAACTCCTATGGAAAATGACCTTACCCATGGCACCCTTTCCATCCACGTGGCCTGGATCTGCAGGTGGGAGGGGAGAGTTAAGCAGAAAGCAGAGGCTTTCTCCTGGCTCAGCCTAACTCCAATTTCAAAGAAACCCTGAGAAAATAAGTTTTCAGCAAGCAGCTCTCATTTCTTAAGAGTCTAAAACCCAAAGTTTACCCAAAGAAACAGAAATCAGGCTCTAGAGTGAGAGAACCTAAAACTCAAGTGCTGTACTTCAGCCAGAAAACCCTTTTTTCTCTCTGAAAATTAATGATGATTAGTTCTAAATGAAGCATAGTCTTCACAGGGTGATTTTCCATACCCAGCAGCGATGAACACTAACGAGACATCCAATTGATATTAAGAACGCTGCTGGCTTCTGTAATATGGGCATCTGTGTGTCAGGAACTGAACTGACAGGCCAAATCCTATTATGTATTTCACTGAGAACACCAGAAGAAATCTCTGTGCAGACAAATGTCTGGTTGGAATCCATGATCTGGCTGGTAAACATCCCCAGACCTCTCAGAATCCAAATAATAAAATTTTAGTGCTGCGCAATGCCAACACCTGAATCCTTTAATAAAAAGCTGCTTCCCAACGTGAATTGTATATTGGAGATGTACTTCCAGTGCAAGGAAATGATCCATAATATATGACGTAGCTGAACCAACCAAAGTTCAAAGGCAGCAGCTGCACAACCAGGACCCTCAGTAAATCCCTGCCTCTGGTGATGGTGCTGGGTTTTGTTGGGTTTTTTTTTAGAAAAAGAGCTCATATCTCTGTCAGCAATTCCTGTGCAGCTGATACCTTCTGGGCCAGAAGAAGGTTGGGCAGAATGTGGTGCTGCTGTGCATACAATTACAGGAACCAAGAGGCTCTGGGAGTCTCTCATGATGGGCACTGAGTTTCCTGCACTGGACGTGGCAGCTACAGGAGTTTTTTTGCAGCCATGTTCTGTCTCAAATTTTGAGATCCACCGTATCAAGCCACAGATGATTTTCCTTTTCTTGCAGGAAACTGGGCCAAGTTAGAGCACCAAGGAACAGCCTGTTCCTGGAGCACTCCGTGTGGCACAGCACCAGCGGAGAGAACAGGAGACAGGAAATCTTCTTCCTGCTGGAGAGAGATCTGCCTTTTTTTTTTTTTTTTTTTTTTTTTTTTTTTTTTTTTTTTTTCAAAAAAAAAAAACTCCCAATACTAGAAAGAAACCCACTTCAAGCAGGAGAGTGAAAGAGAAGTGCCATCAAAAGCCAGTTTGATGGGAGAGGCTTCTGGTTCCTCACTAATACGCAGCTGCACTCCAGTCAGAAGCAACACAGACGCTTAGAGCAGTTGCCTTCATGGAAATTTGTCTGGAAGAAATAATTATTTGTCAGCATACTGTTCCTTCTTAGAAGCACACAGAAGCCATGAAAAATGTTTGTATGGATGAAATCTGGCAAGTTTTCAGCAAGACAAGCCAGTCTGCACCAAACAATGCCATGTGCAGGGACAAGGATTGTGACTCCTGTGGATATCCTGCCTGAATTCCGAGCACACCTAAAGCCACTCACACACCTTCCAGGAGGAGCAAGCACTAATGAACTGCTCCAGGAATATTTTCACATAATTGATAAGTCATATCTCTTCATCAGGTACTTCAAAAGTGCTGTAAAAATCCAAGCCAAATCTATTATTTACCTCTTTCGAAATTGTATGAAGTTATTATCGTGGTGTCTTAGGGGTGAAGAAATTTAATAAAGACCCAAAAATTCAAGATTTGCCAATGACTGCATCTCATTTAGAGATCCAAAACTATTTTCCTAATAAGCTCTCTGAATGACCTGCAGACAAAAAGTCGTGTGAAAGCTGCATGCTCAGTTGTCCAGACCACTCTAAAATAAACACCAATTTTCACCGTAACAACAAAAAAGAAATCCAGCGAGTCTGGTTCCCTTAGCAACCAGTAAAATATTATCTACATTATTCATATTAACATTATTTACAGTACCCTAGAACTAAGAGATACCAATTCACAAAGAGCATATGCATTCCTCATTACACAACTTGTTAGCTTTGAAAATTCGGTGATGTTTTTAATTTAAATCCCAACATTCCTGTGCAGTTCTTCTCTGCAAAAACTCTATCCCACCGCTCGTGCCACACGTAATTGCCCTTTTGTTTTCCAGTGCAGTTGGATTTCACAACTGACCCAGCCACGTCCCGAAACAGGGGTTTTTTTTCTTCTATCAGAGTCCCACACCAGATAAAAAGGAGTCAGACTTGCAGTTTTTAGTTTTTCTTGTTGTTTATTCAAGTTCTTATCTCAAATTCAGAGAGCCACCCTGCACCTGGGCTTTGTGCTCTAAATTTCCTGCTACAAGACCTCAAAACCGAGAATGCAGAGCTGTTTTAAAAACTTTTCACCCAATTAACTGTTAAAGTGTGCTGTATTTATAATTCTGTACCAATAACCATCACCTATTTTAACACGTTTCCCCTACCTAAAATCTATTCTACCAATGTCTCTGTGCCACTGTCACAGCAGAAAATGGAGTAAAAGAAGAACTCTGAACACCACCCAAAAACCTCCATCTTGCTTCCCTTTTACCTCCATACAACAAAACCCAAAACTACTTTCACCCTGTGATAACCTAAACTATAATCTATCTTATATTTTTAATGTTCTTAATTCATCCATAAGTGTTGGAAGCTTCTCCCATGGGCACAAATCAAAGACTGTGTCCTCTTGGGGTCCCAGTGAGGGTCCCAGACCCCCCAGGGCAGTTTGAGAGGTTTTCCAAATATCTTGGACTCCAACCCCAATGACTTCAGACTCAGTTCAAAGGCATGTTTGACATGAATTAATCTCCTCGTGCCACTCTGCTCACACTGCGCTGTCCTCACTGCACTGAGAAGTTCATTTCAGGCACAACTCTGCTTGCAAGACTTCTCTGCAAGCTCATCCCGGTAGGATGAAAATCCCTCTCTCTCTCAGGTGTGTTCCCACAGGGTTTTGGTGTCACCTCTCTGTGCCTTTGGGAGTGCAGGCAGTCAGTTCAGTGGGAGACACCTCCCCAGGGTGCTGTTGACTCGGAGCCATTAAGAAGCAGTAATGACTTCTCACCATTTCCAGAAGACACATTTCCCATTTATGGCCTCAGACATCTATCACAGAGCTGCCCTGATACTAAAAGTAATGAATTTCATTCCCTGCACGAGTTATTTACTGCAGTGAAGGAAGTCACCTCTTTGATTTCCACAAACATGCAGGGAAAATTGCCTGAGAACCACTACAGAGGGTCCCACTAATAGGTTACATATCATTAATCAGTGTTAGCAGCTCCTTGCGGCTGAACATTTTGAGCAGGAAATGCTGGAAAGTTTTGAGTTCAGAGGAAAAACATTGATTGAAATTTCACTTTAAAGAAACATGTAATTCCCTCCCCGAACAAGCAAAATATTAGATCATGTAATGTTTGTATCACTCTAACTGCCCTGCTCTCAAGGTAGCAGAGCAGTGACTCCCTGCCCTGGGGAATTTCTGCTGGGCTCTTCATCATTTCAGAAATGGACACAGAAAAAAAGATGTGAAGGAAGAACTGGAGAAAACTTTTTCCAACGTCTAAAATTAAAAGATGCACCAAGACCTGGATGAAAGTTCAAGGCTTGAAATGAAGTTCTCAGTTTCCCTATTAGTCTGTTGCCTCCAGTTCTCAATTGCACATAATGTTTGAATGAAATGTAAAAATATGCCTTCAGCAACACGAGCCCACAATGATTATATCCCTTATTACAAACTGCACACACATCACAAATAAAAATCAGCACCCTGATTCCATTTTTTATCAACAGAACCTTGCTACCAGAAGGGTTATAAACACTGAACTTCAAAAGAGTGAAAAAAACATTATGTTAATCATGTGTTCTTATGGAACAATTAAAATCAGAATCAGGATGACACTAAGATCTAAACCCCCTGCATAGGGAACAATTAACCAAAGCTTGAACTGATATACTGTGAGATTCTCTTACCAAGGGTCATTTCAGATGCATAAAAGGATGTTAAATTGAGGAAATTTAAAAAATAGCACAGCTCTTCAAGCATCTTTTACACGAAAAGTGCCTTTTTCCATAATGATTAAAATTTTATTTATAACCAATACAAGATACTTGTGTGGTTATATCTGCTGCTTCGCTGCTCCTCACTATTGATGTTAAAAATTTTTCTCCTTGGTGCACTTTGAAAAGATGAGTTTAAAGAGACAGGAGGAGACTAAAGTGTTCAACAGCAGATCCGTAGGCGTGCGCTGAAACTGGGCCAAGACATAGCAGAGTTCTGATCAGAGAGGGTAAGAAGGAGGTTTGGGAGGGAAAGAAAGGCTTTTAATGAGGCTGACAAAACCCCGCACCTCTAGGAACAATCAGCAGCCCAGGGCAGTGGCAGACCCTGCACAGGGCAGGGGAAAGCAGCTCCCCTGTGCTGAGGTTTTATTCCAGCTGCACCTGAGGAACATCCCCAGAGCAGCTCCAGGAGAGGAATTCACTTCACCTGTAAAAACCCAAATGGGAATTCAGCCATCCTGCACTGTGTGCTGGCCAGATGGACATTCCAACCACAGCACACCACAGCAAACCTCAGCTTCCCTGGCTGCAAACTCAGATCAGTAATGCCCAGGGAGGGCATCACCTCCTCAGCAAAATCAGAACCCATTTCTTACGAGAGGCACCACTAGGAATAACTCACTCACCTCGCCAGACAGGAGCCCTGGTACAAGCCAGGCTTCCTGATGCATTCCCTCTCCAAAAATATCATTATTATTTTCTCATTTAACTGTTTCAAAGAAAGAGAAAAAATAGTCTTCACAGTCAGAGAAACTTTAGAAAATGGGTAAATAACATGGGAATCTTTAGTCCTGTATTTTAATACCTCTTTAAAATACTTGCTGCCCCCAAAGGGAGAGTTTTCAGTGTTTTCAACTACTTATTTCAAAGTCGCTAGAAATTAAATGGTTAAGCACTTAAAAACCCCAAACAAAGAAAGAAATACCTACCAAAAATCCACTCCAGAAAACAGTAAGAAAAACATCCCTAAATTCTCTGCATCAGTTTGTAACTAAATGGCATTATCAAGTGGAGTTGGCTTACATTTTTTCCAACAGCCCTAGGCTACATAGATGCTTTTACACATAAGTGTTTTTCTGCAACCTTATTTACTTCTCCAACAAAAATGCTGATTTCACACCTGACAGAGTGTATTTATAATAATTCACTAAAAGAAGAACTAAAAGGGAGCCTGTTTAGTTCCTGTTCTCATTTGATTCCCTTCACTGGCACTTAACACATCCTAACACATCCAGTAGTGGCTTTTTTTTGTATTCTGGTATTTTAGTTTTTCCTTTTTCACATTGGTTAAACACATCTCTCTCACCATCATCATAATCTAAATAAGGGGATAGCTCAGGCTCCCTAAGTTCCTACAAATCTTAATGGCATAAAGCAAGTTTCAAGGTGCACTTCAGTACAACTGTTAAGGAGGTGACAGGAAAAGCAGAGGGAGAAAGAAAAGGTGTGAACTTAATGTTTTTTACTGCTAATCCTAAATTAAATATAGATAGTGTTGGGAAACTGCCTGAATGTCCTCCTCTCTCCTTTTAAAAAAAATCTAAATTCAAAGTAAAAAAAATAACCCATTGAACTTCAAAGTTTACAGAGGAAAAATTCCAATCTCCCTTCCACCTACACAGAACAAACAAATGAACAAATAAAGCTTAAATATTCGAACACATAAACTTATCATCTCCATTTTTAAAAAAAATGCTATTTTTATTTCCTTTGTGGGGCAAAAGATTGCTTGTTTTTTTTCTAGATAACCTCTGCCTTGTAAAAGCTTAGCCCAGATGGATTAGTAGCAGTGTAAATAGTTGTCTGTAGTAAACAATCCCAATCTTGTGTTTCTGCTTAGACTTTTCACCTAGACCCACCTTGTACACCCAGGAACTCACACTTGCACTACATCAATACCCTGGCAGATCCTTCAGCTTCTGTGTTTAGCCTTGTCCTTCAAATATAAGTTAAAGGGGCAGATTTACAATCAGAAAAACAAGGTGCTTGAGCAGTAACAGCTTTGGTGGAGCAGCCCCAGAAGGCTTGCAATAATTCTGCACATGCTTTTGTACAGTTATTGGATATCCTTTCTTGAGAGGAATGCTTGACAAGGGACGCAGCTTGTGTTTCCAGTCCCTTCAGGAATTTGATTTAAGGTTTGCTGGAAAGCACAGCGAAGGCAGTGTGAGTGTGCTCTCCTCAGCTGTGCTGTGCTCTATGCCCAGCAGCAGCCAGGTGAGCCTTTACCTGCTGCCACTCTCCATGGCACTCTCAGGGATCTACAGCAAGCAGTGGTGCCACTGCACATCAGTCACAAAGGAACAGAGCCTGGTGATACTGACATAAATGTGCACAGCTCACCTGCAACTGGACTCACCTACACACATTGATGCCAGAAGGACTTTTTGCTTTTTCTTTTCTACCCCTCTCACACACTCTTTTATACAGTTTGATGCATTCTCAGTGCTTTTAGCCCACACACTGTGACTTCCCAAGGCTGATAACTCAGCTCAGCCCCACGGCACCGTTAAACCAGGAGAGCAAACATCCTGGGAGCCCCAGACACCAAGGGCCTCTCCAGAACACATTTTGGAACCTCAGACAGGCCCAGCCAGGGGGAAGGTTCCTCACAACGAGGGCTTCACTCCAGCCTCTCACTGGAGAATCTTTGATAAATATGTTAATTCTGCAAGACCTATAATTGTGTGCATTTCAGTGTGACAGGTACATGCATTTTCGGGGCATTCCACCTGGACCAAGTGCTGCATCTCAGGATCCTGAAATAAACACCAAGGTAAAAACCCCTTTTCCCCACAAACCTTGTTTTGGTTTTAATTTTAAAACCAAGGAAAGGCAACAACATAGCCACCTTTTACATGCTTAGTCCCAAATTGGCTTTAACAGAAAATTATTTGTGAAATTGCTGGTTAGAAACAAGACCAAGCGACCAACCCTCCACGGGGAAATATCCCACAGGACACAGCAGCCTCAAGGATTTCCACCCAATATAAATGAAAACCCAATGCTTCACAGCGTAAATGACCTTTGAATACCAAACCTGTTCCAGATAAGGCTGCACATTGTGTTAGAATTCTGTGTGCTTCTTTCAGCTGCCGTGTACGTCAGGTATGAAAGGGCCAGGGGATCACAGCTCTGCCTGTAACAGCACCAACATCACACACACACCATGCTCACACTCCTGCACTGCAGCCTCCCAGGCTCCTCACACCTCCTGAAGCAGAGATTTTCAGGGATGTGGTGCTGCATAAACACTGATGAACAAAATCACTGGGAAATCACCAACCAAAACTTGGAATGCAGAAACCACGGACGGGAGCCAATCCACATGGCAGGGCTGCCCCAGGAACACAGTGCTGCCTGCCATGCCTGTACAGGTGAGTCACACCTCCCCAAATTCTGTGCCTGCTGCACTGACCTCTCTCTGTTCATTTGCATTGTTGGTTACCAGTACAAACAACCTGAACACACCATTTGTATCCACGTGTAATCAATATGTCTAGAGGAGAAGAAACACATTCAGGACAAGGATTTCCTGGGACTCCTCAATCTTCTTTCTTCAAGTCCAGCTGCCTTACATAAATTCAAGGGAAACAGATTGACAAAAAAGAACAGAATCCCAAAATAACCACCATGACATAGACTTATTTTTAAACATTAACTTCTAATAACTCTGTGCACTATGGCAAACATTAATCTTGTTCTCTGAAATCTAGTTTTAGGAACCATGTTTTTATCCAGGCTGAAACTCAGTATAAACTTAAGCATGCCGCAATTGAAAAAAAATTAATTAAAGAAAAAAAATGGAGTCTCAGAAATACTGCATCAGCCTTTGTAATGAGAGCAAAATGGTTGAAAGATTCTGCAAGCTGTATCTGATCCAGTTTGAATTTATTGGCAGAATCGTACAGGCAAGAGACTAAGCTACTTTAGAATATAGAATTAAATGGTTGGGTTTATTTAATATCCACATAATACTACTTTGAAAAGAAATCCTTTATTCTATTGCCACTAGAACAAGGGAAATGCAGATTTTTCTCTACTGGCTGTCAAGGGTTTTTTCTCTTTTTTCTTATGTACATGTGCTGTGTGAAATTCAGCAATTTCATTTCACAGGGTGTCTCTGGCATTAGGCACAGTGTAATGTAACTGGAACTACTGAAGTTCATCTGATTTCACACCTAACCCATGCAGCCTCACAAATCAGACATTACTTCAACAAAAAGAATCATAAATTGCCTAAGTTTTTCTGGAAACAAAGCTCATATTCCCTTGAGTTTCCTGATCAAGCCAAGCTTGCCAATGAACCCAACACACGTTTATGCTCCGTGATAAAATGTCCACACAGAACCAGGAGATTTTCATGTAGTTTGAGGGATTTCTGGGTCAAGCTGTGATTTGGAGTTTGTTTTGGTTTTGTTTTTCCTCAGAAAACACTGTATAAGGATGACATTGGAAAACCATATTTCACGCACAACTTGTGTCTCAATATTGTGGCAAAGCAATGTAAGGCTTTCAAATGAGGACAAAGAGTTTCCATACATCAACAAATGTGAAGAAACAGGTTTGGAGGAGACCACACAGGAGTAGTTACTGAAAACAGCAGCTCTAAAAGCCTTCACAGTTTCATCTAGAGCACTGCTGCACTCTGGATCTTGTGATCCTGACCTCATGCTCCTACCAAACTGCTGCCACAAATCCTAAACTATTCCCACCAGGTTGTTTGTTCACTTTGCAGCCTCCTCCAGCTCTCATGATACATTCCCCATCCCTACCTTTGAATCCTGTTCTGTGCTTCACCCACAAATGCAGATCCCAGCAGTGATTCCATCTCTGGGCAGGGTCCTGCAGAGGGAAGGAGCACAGGAGCTGAAAGCTCATCCCAACAGGAAGAAAATAACTCATCCTTGCTCAGCTCTTACCTCCAAGCATGTGCTAAAAAGAGAAATAGCCCTCAAATTATTCCCATTTATTACAGGGTGAAATGCTCTGCATAGTCTGGGATCATAAAACCACAATATTGTTCTGAAAACAACAGAGATTGTGGCAGAGAACTGGAATGAGGCAACTCTGCAGTGCTCACCTGTGGTTGGTAGTGGATGTTTTACAGTGTGGTTTTGGGAACACAGGAGGAGCAGGGAAATGAATCCTGGCACAGCCATTCCAGCTGAAGCATCTTCAGAAAGCAGTTTGTGGCAGAGGAGGGGGACGAAGCCCCAAAACACACATACCAGTTTTCAGTGATAAGGATAAAAGAGAAGATCTAGGGCCATCAGAACCTATTAATGTAAAGCAAGATGTCTCTGGGGGAGCTCTGCTTGAAGGATGTTCGCTGCATGTATCTTTAATTACAAGCTGACGTACGTTTTATCCTTTAGCCACAATTTATATTCCTTTTATCACCTCTGTTGTGAAACAACAATGTGCTTTCCCACTTTCATCTAGAATCCACACCATTAGACACCCAGCACTGTCATTCCACTTCTCTGCAACTCCCTTTTCCCTGAACAGTCAATCAACACCAGCAAACACACACAGAGATGCAGTGTGAGGTACAGTTCAACCAGAGCCATTTCAGACGTGAAAAGACAATTCTCAGGAAGAAAGAATTATGCATCTGTAGGTAGGGGGGAGAAAAAAAAAGAAAAAAAAATGAGAGAGAAGGAGGTGTATCTATTGTCTTACATCTCCCTCTTAAGATGCACATCTTATTTCCCTCATTTGTTTCAGTCTTCATTTCTGGCTGCAAGGGAGAGCAGCTTCACTTCATCACCTACCCAGAGTAAAACCAACCAGCTCTTAATTTCAGCACCTCCTTGCTCCCTACAGCAGCCCCTGTTCAGTGCCAAAGGACAGGGACAAGAGCACCAAGAGCAGTGTCACAGAGCCCATCCTGACACTCCTGCTCTGTCCTGAAGCACAACCATCTCCCAGCAGCCAGGAATTATGGATGCATGCAGTGGTTATCCAGCAGACACGCCCTCTTTTACAATATAACATCTTCTCCCTGAAAAGCTGATTCTTTATCTGTATCAGCATTTTTTTCTTATAAATCACAGAGAGAGACTTCACAGGAATAGAAAATAACATTCTGGATAAACATCCAATGTCACTTTGAGACTTGAAACTCTGCATTTCATGCAAATAAAGTTTAGTTTTTCTGAATTTAGAATCAACTATTTAAACTGATATTGAAGCACATTGATGAATTTAATTAGGCAGCCAGCTTACAGCCTGAAGTTATGAGAAGCACACACGTTCATGCCCTAAGTGACATATTCACTATTTTTATTGTTATTGTATGATAATTTCCTTTTTTTATTTTTTGTACAGAGCTCTCTCTGGACTAAGTAATTGGTAGTTGTTCATGCATGTTTTAATAGCCTCTGAAAAAAGGTTTCCCCACAAATGCTATCTAGTTGGAAAGACTACTTGAACTGCATTTATTCCTATGGCAGATTTCCCTTGTTGGCCAATTAATTACAAAGTATGAGAGCCTTCCTGAAGCCACTCAGAAAAAGAAAAAAAAAATCAACACATAACCTACAACTCCTGGTCCATTGTTCCTATCTTGAACTGGTTCTGCTTCGTGTACACAGAACTGCTAAAACTGAGGAATTTATTACTGCTGGTACAAGCCTCTAAGGCATCAAAAGCAGCACATAAGGCTACATTTCTACATGCTCATTTCCCCCCATTTACCCAACACCAATCACATAATTAAAAGCAGTGCCACAGAAGGGTCACACACTGTGCCTGTGACTACACGAGCAGTTGAGAATTTTCTGTGTGTGCAGTTTATGGTGTTTTGTGTGTGCAGTTTATATTGTTCTGTGTGTGCAGTTCATGTTGATCTGTGTGTGCAGTTCATGTTCTGTGTGTGCAGTTCATGTTCTGGGTGTGCAATTTATATTCTGTGTGTGCAGTTTATGCTGCTCTGTGTGTGCAGTTTGTCTTGTTCTGTGTGTACAGTTTATGTTTTGTGTGCATTTTATGTTGTTCTATGTGTGCATTTTATGCTGTTCTGTGTGTGCAGTTTATATTCTGTGTGCAGTTTATATTGTTCTGTGTGTGCAGTTTATATTCTGTGTGCAGTTTATATTCTGTGTGTGCAGTTTATGTTGTTCTGTGTGTGCAGTTTATGTTCTGTGTGTGCAGTTTATGCTATTCTGTGTGTACAGTTTATATTGTTCTGTGTGTGCAGTTTATGTTCTGTGTGTGCAGTTTATGTTATTCTGTGTGTGCAGATTATATTTTTCTGTCTGTACAGTTTATATTGTTCTGTGTGTGCAGTTTATATTCTGTGTGTGCAGTTTATGTTGTTCTGTGTGTGCAGTTTATGTTGTTCTGCATGTGCTGTGCTCACAGAAACCACAACTGCCAGAGGAGGCTACAAACCAGCACGGCAAATCAAACATCGTTCTCAGGGACTGACAGAGTTCCTGCAACAAAAAACAAAGTGACTGCAATGCAAACCCAAAGCTTTTTTTGGGAACAAAAGACAGCACTTGACTCATTTTATCGCTGCAGCCGCGTGTTCTGCCATGGCAATTTTGGTGAACTCGCAGCTCTTCCACTCACAGTTTTTGCACACAGAGGTCACAAAAATAATGGCAACAAATCAGGTGCAGGAAGAACCTTTGTATTTGACCACTTAGACTTGCACATTCAAAAAAGCAAGGTGACACCCCAGGTACCTGAGTTACAGGGCAGAGCAGTCAGAGAATCCAAGCCTTCCTAATCCTGTGAAGTTTTTTTTGGTAACGTTGAAGTGAAATTTGTAACAATTTGTAGAGTTCAGGTGTCACAGCAATAGAAGGCATTGCACACACAAGAAACAATTCTCCATTTATGCAGCACAGCAGTTGGATCTACATTCTTGATGTTTAATTCTACCACAAACACCTCATAAATTCTAAATAGCTTCTGCCACCAGGGTCATGGTGAGGAGCAAACCATCAGAGAAAGTGCTCAACAATCCAACAACCATCAGAGGCATTTGGTTTGGATTAGATACAATTTTAATCCATATGGAAATCTAAAATTCAGACCTGTAGAACTGTAATGAAAGTGCTGGTGGTTGAGTTCCAGGACACAACCACAACCACCCAAGAAATGACAATATGACATGAGTTCAGGCATGATTTTGCTTTACTTGTGAACATCATTTCTTTTTGTCCATTCATGCTCTTTGCAGAGCTTTCTAGAACTCCTCAAAGAAAGAATGCTTCTAAAAAGAGAAAATTAATATTGTAAAAGTAGTGTATTGGGATTTACAGGTGTGAAGAAGATACCACCAGATTAATAAAATCAAACCTAGCAAACCAAGACAGAAGAATTCATTGGTGAAAGCTCACTTGAATTTTCATCACTTCATCAGCACTGATAATCGATGAAGAACTGTTTTAGGATGGCACTCATGGTAGAGGGGAAGAAAACACAAATTGTGAAGAGCTGTTCTGGATGTGTGTGTGCTGTGATACTGCCTGGCCTGATGCAGCAGCAGGAGAAGGTTCCCAGCAGGAATTCACAGAATATACTCAAAAAACAAAGGCTTTGGACTAAATGTCCTGCCTTAACCTACTGCTCCTCATTCCAGGCTCTACAAAAAACAACACCCAGGGGTTAAAAAGCAGTTTCCAGAAACTCAACAAGCTAAAATACGAGGAATGACCCAACTGAAGCTGAAAATAGGGAATTCATCTCCTGTCTGAATATGGCAGTGAATCAAGATCACAGAAATAGGCAACTTTCTAAGCATGACCATCCTCTTTCTTGTCCTTTTCTTCTGGGACTGTGGTAAAATTCTCAAATCATTCATTTGTTTTCTGGTACAAAGAGATGTGGTTGCATTTATTTTACTTCCCTGTACTGTTTAATTAATCTATCCTGTCCCCAAATTCTTAGCAGCATTATTTTTTCCTGCTCAGTATAGAAGCTTCAGGGATGAATGGAAAAGAGTGAGTGTTTGTTATGGTTTTGGGGGCTGCTATCAATTTTAGTTCTTCAGTAACAAACAAAGCAGCACTCAGGAAAATTAGCAAAGAAAACATCCCAGAAATAAATTAGTTTAAATGAGGTTGACACTGTCAGTATGCTTAAACAAATTACAGCAGTTAATCCTAGAAAATCAGTTGTTTTCCATGGGCAGCACATGAGCACAATGAAGAGCACACAGAACATGCTGCTGAAGACTGTTCCCTTGACAATGCACTCCAAAATCATATATCAGAGATAATACTGTTATTATGAAATTTTTTATCAACAACTAAAAATCAATAATCTGTGATCACTCAAGCTTGCTGTAAGTCATACAGTATATCAGAGGAAAAAAAATCTATAGTAAACTTTTCAGTATTATGATTATTTTTGGAAGGAGAAAAGGATATAAAAGATAACTGAAATAGTTTCCAACTCTAAAGCACAAAATGATGCACAGTTTGCTGATAAAATTACCAAAAAAAATTGTCCTTGGTGCCTGAAAAAGGCACCAAATACATCAAATAATGTAGGGCTGCAAATACATAAAATAATGAGTTAACCTATTCCTTTCTGTGTGCACTCAGTGCTGTGGGTCTTCTCCTGTGGGGCTGTTGAAAGGATCCATCTCAGATCAAACAGGATTAACTTTGACCCAGGTTGAACATTGTGGATTTTCTCTGCCAGCAGCACCCAGACCCACTCAGATCTGCTGCCCCGAGCAGAGCTGCTCCCTGCAAAGCCTCCAGCTCCTTCGAGAGCAAGGCCTGGATCCATGCTGGAGTCCTGGAAAGCTGGAAAACTTCTCCTGACCCTCTGGGGATTCATTTTATCCCTAGAGCCCCCCAAAATAGCTTAGCCTTCGACCTAAGTCCGTGGGAGAAGCTCCCCTCACTTCTGGATGAGCTGAAAGCATCAAAGAAATGAAAAGATTTTTGTTTAGTGTACCACAGAGTGTGCATTTGTAGTTTTAG